>VDFB02271358.1:554638460-555238460 GCA_007258455.2 Sequoia sempervirens | reverse complement strand
TGGTTAGGTAAGGAGTTGAGTTCTATGGTAAATGGTCCCTTGGACTAGTTCCCTCATTCAAGCTTTCAAGGTATCAGCCTTTGACTCCTCCTTATCTCTCTCATTTTGGGCTTCATGTAGCGGGGCTTCTAATTCTTTTATCTTTATTTCTGTCACCTCCTTCCCTTCAACAGATGCTAGTACAATTTGAAACATAGGGACTGGAAGAAGGACCACATATACATGGGCTTCCACTTGTACCTTTAGTGTTTGATGCACTACTCTCAAATTGAGCATTTCATTTTTTAGCTTCATGTTTTCTTCTTGCAGCTTCTAATTGTCTTCAGCCAGCTTCTGAGTTGTTGCCTATTTGAATTGGGAAGTATGGACTGCCATTTGAGCAGCCTTAACTGCTGATACATCCCCAACTCTCTTAACCATTAACTGGCCGACAAGTTCTTGGGGTATGCAATCTACCAAAGGTTTGTTATGAGAAGGAGCCACTGCCCATATAGCCGAACTTTGCATATCTGGGTCAAAGGAAGACTCAAAAAAGGACTTGGCCACTTCCATTTAATTTTTAAAATAGTCTTCAATGTCCCCTTTGTTTATCATGGTGTCTAAAACCATGGCTTGGACAATAACCTATCTTGGAAGCAGCAAACTCCCATTAGTTCTAACCATTACTCTCTTCTCTTCTGGAGTTATAATATCAACATCTATTTCTAATGACAGGGGAGCCCAACTACTTTCTATGGTGTCTTTTTCTTCTTATGATTCAATGGCTTTTCCTTTCGCTGCCAATCAGGTTTGCTTCTTTTTATACTTCTGTAGCCAAGCAAACCTCTTAAACTCGGTAATTTTTACAAATTTGATCATCTACCGAAATATCTTGACAGGCTCTTTCCCTAATGTCATCTGTTTCTTCGTACTTAAGGGATTCAGCCAGTGCTCCTCGGGAACACGTCTCCTACCGTTTTATCCTCATCCCCTGTAGGGGATGTTTATGAAATGTCCCCCTTGTCCTCTTTTTGTCAGAACTTATGAAATGTCCCCAAGATGTCAAAAAAATTGCAGGGTACGTTAGGGGATGTCTAGATGTCCCCCATCTATCTTTGGGACAGCTAAACATCCCCTAACACGTGCAAGGACATTTTGTTAATTAAAAGAAAATTACAACCTTTCAATGCTTGTTTGTTTCATGACATGCCCATCTAGGATTTCAAAAAAATATGAAAATGGTGTTCGCCATGAAGTTTTGTGTGGTTTTGAAGGTGTTAGTTAATTTGGGTTTTGTGGTGGGAGCTCTGCCCCTCAACCCTACCCTATGCCAAGCTATAAGTCTAACCAAGTATTAGACCAATGATGAATCTTGATCACAAAATCTACAAAGTACACATCCCTTGTTGCAAATCTCTACATCTTCACTATCAAAACCACAATCAAGATTATCTTGTTTCATACATTAGACAACTTGTTTACTATACAAGGATTGCCATTGACAAAGTTGGTATGCTATAGTCATTATACTGCCAAATACAAGTTAAGCCATAGTTGGTAGGAAATGCCATTTTCATTATGCAAAAATGTATTTGCATAGACAACTCATAGAACAGTTCCATCTAAAGTCAAATTGGAACATAGCTAGTTGTCTTTTTACTTAACTATTCCTCTTTGTTAATGAGTTTGACAACAAAACATGCAGTCTTTAAGGCTTTAGGAAAACTTTAATAATAATTCCCTCACTTGAATATACACACAAATTAGGCATGTCTTTATTTACTCATGATCATATGTATATATAAAGAGCATCGTAATTCTTATTCAATTACCCAATTCTCACAAAGTTTCTACAATGTTTATGATGAATGCTTTATCAATGTTATCATATGAATATTTGAAATTTAAATCAGTGTTCCATGAAGTTTCCTGATGGGGGGATAGGGGGACGGGTTTCAAGGACAGGGTGATCAATGGCCTAAGTTTGGGGATGATGAGGGGACGGTGATGGGGCGGTGGCACTGAAATACATATAGTATTTGAAAAAATAGTTATAAAAAGATGTATAAGAATTACAAATTTACAAATGAAACCTTGGAAAACTAGTAAAAGTTAAAACTTAGAAACTACTAAACTATAAGAACTTTGAAGTATGAAGTTTGAAATGAACATTAACAATTTGAATTAACATTGAACAATGAAAATGTTGAATTCAAAGTTTATATTATATTCAAGATTTCATATTGATGATAACATAAACAAATCAAAATGTTCAAATTAAAAAAATGGAGTAGAGTGAGGCCTCTAATCATCCCCAAAATCCTCATCACTAGAACTGTTGGACTCAGACTGCACATGGTTAAGCTCCTCCATACTAATACGAACCAGCCTTGTCTGTGTAGCCTCCTCATCAATCTGTGTTGGCTCCTTTGGCTCTACATCCCACTGTGTTGCTGGACTCTCCTTGTACAAAAATGTCTTACGGTCAATGAGACGTAAGACACAAAGTACCATAGTGAAAAACTCTTTGAGAAATCGACGAGTTTTGAAAAACTCTCGGGTTTTTTTTGATGGCGGGTTTTTCCTACATTTACTCTCCAAAATTGCTCGTCAAATAAAGGAGAAAAAATCACAAAGTTTTTGGCAAGTTTTCACCAAAAACTCGATGAGTCCCCAATAAAAACTTGCGTGTCCAAAAAAAAAAGGTCTCTTGCAGCCACTAAAAAGGCATTTTCATTTCATTTGATTTTCTAGGTACTCTTCAAGTCCAAGTTTCCAAGTTTTCCTACAAGTCTTCATCTATAATATCGTCTAGTTCTACCTCCCCCTAGTTTTCACTATACATGGGAAGAGGAAGATTTAAATTGTAAAATATCTTAATGTAGTATTTACTTTCAGTATTACAAAAACAATTTGCTATTTTCATTTTGTTTCAGACTATCAGTATTAGCGCATTCCACTTGAGGATGCCATTTCGTAACCAACTTGCGTTCAAATCAATCAAATACAACTAGACTCAACTTGTTTCTTTTATGTACTCATTTATTGACTCATTGGATGCATCTTATCATTGAATTTTGCAAAAAAAAAGTGTTTTTAATGAAATTTAAGCATTTTTTTAAGTTGTCAAGTTTTTGCTGATTCGTGTTTTTTTGGCTTGGCGAGTTTTTCAACTATGCTATGTACAACCACAAGCTTCTCTGCTTGCTTATAGGTAAGCCTATTCCTCTTAAGAGAGTGGATGAGTCTATAAGTAGACTAGTTCCTCTCAGCAACAAAAGAACTAGAAACTTGAGATAGCAAACAAATGGCTAGAGATGTAGTCATACAATTGTGTCTATGCATAGTCCACCACAAAATTGGGTCCTCCTGTGCCATATTCCCATATCCATCTTGGCCTCCTCAAAATAACCCTTAAGAGTGGAAAATTTTGTCCACTTATTATGAATGATGCTAGCTTGTTCAGGATCATACATCTTTTGGATGGCCTTCCTGAACCTTTTCTTCACCTCAACATCCTGTATGGGTGTAACTCTACCAGGCCTTTGCACGTACCACTTGGGGTTTAATGCATAGGCAACCATGTGCAAGGGAGTGTTGAGCTTCTCTCGTCTCTTTTGAATGACTGGCTAGATGTACTCATTTTAGGATGCTAATGTGGGGTCCTTCTCTCGCACGATAGCCTTCATTTGGCCTAGCATAGAATCAGTGCACTCATACACCTCTCCAAGGCTAGGTGCATTGGCATCCCCATATCTAATGACTTGGAATACTGGAGTAATGATGGAGACTATATTTTGCATCACCCCAAAAAACATCACTCTTCTCTACATCCTTCACCGTCTTCCCCTGCTTTGTCTTGGACTTGGGCCACCAATTCCATTCTATTTTCATAACCATTAGTTGCAATGCCTCTTGCAACTCAAGCATTCTCTCCAAGAGAATGAAATAGGATGCATATCTAGTCTCAACAGGTTTCAAGAATTCCTTCTTAGAGAAGGTCTCGAAAAAAGTGCATGTGAAGTATGGTGGTTGCAAATAAACATCTGCACATCTCTAGCATTATTGACCATTGATTTGATCCAATCAATCTTTCCCATGTCCTTGAGTGCATTATTCATGGCATGCACACAACAACGAGTCCACCAAATATGTCTATAAGCTGCCTCAATTAATTTATCTGCAACTTTGCACACCTAGGTTGCATCTGTCACTACTTGGACCACATTTTGTGGCCCAACCTCTCGATAGCATCCTTGAGGATCTGAAATTGAAAATCGGCATCCACCCACGTCTCAGAGACATCCTTGTCATGGAAACGTGGGGATTTGGGGGAGGGGGGACGTGTCTTGGTGTAACAAGGGAAATTTTCTTATTTTTAAATAGTCATCCCTTGACGTCCTTTAAAAAATGGCCAAAAAAATCCTTGTATTGGAAACACATCTTGTCATCTCCTGTTGTCCTTGTCTTGGAAACTTGGGGAACATAGGATTCAATAGTACTACTTTAGTCTCTAGAATGATCCCCTCATGCTCTCTTGAGTATTTTTTGGTTACCCTCCTCTTAAATGTTCCATGAGCATTTGATTCAATAGGGGCAACATGTCTTGATAGCCCAACCTCTCCTAATATCTAGATAGATTCATTTGCTGTAGGCTCATCACCACCTTGGCCTTCTTGGTTGCTTAGGCATAATATCATATATAATAACATATGTGCATTATCAAGGAGCATGTACATTCTTTTGACTTTGTCTTTTTTGATGTCAAAGCATTTACAAGTTACATCGATGACATTCACAAGTATACATCAAACAAATGAGTTCAAAAATTGATTTGAGCTTAAAGAAACATGAATTTTAAATATATAAATATTCTCAAGAGTTTTTTGTGTACAAAACTTATGGATTATGATATCCATGGCATAAAAAACAAAATTGAATGCTATGGTATAGAGGAGCCTACATCTTTTGGCCTAATGCCAATAGCTCTATGGTGGCTCGTGTGTGTCTCAAATAGGTTCTCAATGTTGCTATAGTCATGATATTTAATTTATGTATCAATAACATCCAAAAGATCTCTTCCTTTGTCATGGCTATTGCTTTTGCCTCAAAATCAACTTGATCAACTTATGTGTGGTCATTATTAGTAGAAAGATAGGATCCTCAACGTTGGTTGTCCAATCTAATTGTGATCAACCTACTATAATGGGGGATAAATCAAAGCTAAGGATTTGCTCATGAAGGAGATTAAGGTTGTAATGAAATAAATAAGGTCATTCATCCTTTGCACTAATAATTTATTGTGTCTCTCGTACCACAGGAGTTTAAACATGCTCCATTTGCACTTGCATCCTTAAGTGTTGCATGGTTGGCTCAAGTTGCATATAGCAATCCTCAAAAGATTTGACACCTTAGCACCCAACCTCTCTTAGCATGCACTTGAAATTAAAAAACAAAATGAAAATAAACTCAATTTCATTGTTCAACATTAACATAAGAAATGTAATTTATTTGAAATTTGACCTTAATAAACTTTTATCAAGTTGC
This sequence comes from Sequoia sempervirens, assembly GCA_007258455.2. Classification (NCBI taxonomy): domain Eukaryota; kingdom Viridiplantae; phylum Streptophyta; class Pinopsida; order Cupressales; family Cupressaceae; genus Sequoia; species Sequoia sempervirens. Next base: position 555,232,934 of record VDFB02271358.1, on the reverse strand, counting down.
AATGTCATTTGAGTTGCCTTCAATATATCTCGTGCAAGGGGGTCCCCTCGAGCAAGTCTAAAGATCTCAATTTTGTAGATATATATTCATCTGTTTAAGTGAAGAATCTACTTACATCCATTCTATATGGCCATGTAGAGTCTGCTGAAAACTCCTCATCAGGTTGGAAATCTAGGTGGAATTTGAACACTAGATTAAAAAAATAACTAGCTGCATGCAAATTCTTATGAAATTGACGTGAGTTCGTTGATCAATGATTTTCCATCTGAGTCTATATATATATATATATCTTCAACACCACTATAGATGGCTCTAATGGTTTTCTTGGCCTTGTCCATAATCTCCTATGCAACCCCATTGAGGTTTTCTCATCATTAGAAACATGGAGGGTAACTAAAGGCTCTTTGACCTATTAAAAGTAATACAAACAAATAGCTGGATAGAAGAAAAGAAAAAATTAAAGTACCATAAAACTAGTAAAATTGATAGACCATAAAAAAAAAAAGAAATTACATCTACATTCTCCATCATGGAAAGCTATAAATGTTGCTCATTAAAGACCTAGTCAATGATGTCAACCTTGGCAATGGTCCTTGAATGTGGAGATTGGTACCACTCTTCACTAACAAACATATATTTTAGAGTGACCTTTGACTAAAACAAATATTATATTGTGATAAAATTCATTGCAAAGTGGGTTACACTAGGACGAGATCAACTCCTTTGTGTACTTCTTCATTAAGTTGAGGACCCAAGCATAGTTGTAGACAAATGTACAAAACCTTTGACCTTGATCCATGAATGTTTGTCAAGATCCTCCAATATAAGATCAAGGCAATGAACAAAATTGGGAGTCAAAAAATAAATGTGCACTTCTTCATGAGAAGTCTACCCTTAACAATATAATTTGCTATATTATCTATCATGGTTTGCACAATGTTAGCCTTACCCACCTTGATCACAACTTCATCTAAAATCTCACAAAGGAAATCTACATTTTTCACCTTCCATAAAGCATCAACGGCTTTGAGAAAAAATGTACCACCTAAGAAAGAAATGAGGAATTCAACATGTCTTGTTTCTTGTATATGTCTAACTTAGAAATGGCGGTGCAACACTTTCTCCACCATATCTCATGCTACTTAGTAACAATGGCCTTCACACTTGCCACCTTTTATTTCAAAGTTGAGCCATTTATATCCTCGACATTTGGGGCTTTGAACCCCGCTTCAACAGCAACAATAGCATCTACAAAACTTTGCCAACAAGGAGATTTAAAACAAACAAATAAATAAATCTGAATTTGAAAAACCACTAAATTTGAAAATTGAAGAGAGATAAATCCAAAAACATATTTAAAACTAAAATAAAAACTTATTACCAGGCAATGTGAAGTGAAATTAAATAATAGAACAAAAAATTTCTAACAGTGCTGCTTGTTGTTAGATGTTTGTTTCTATTCCAACCGATGCTTTCAAGTGATGGTTGGGAACTTAGAGAACTGAGTGGTACAATATATGAATCTAATCTTGATCCATAAACCAAAGGCCCAACATTAGTGCTTGAATTTGAAGGGAATGGAGGAATTGCCGAAGTAGAAGAATCTCTTTGAACTATGGCTGCCATCTATCTCTTTGTTTTCGTCTAAGGTCCTTTCCTCAAAGGACTCCTATTTGAGCTTTGGATCTCTTGTATAATTTGAGGTGGCACTTGCGTACACAAAGAAAAACCTTGGCTTAGTATGCGTCCAAGGTGAAATTTTATGGGATTAGGGCGTTCCCTATTTATTTTTATTTTGCAATAATTGCAATTTACAAACTAACGCCCCCTAGCCCTCAGGGTGGCATGTTTCCAACATGGTTCTTTTCTAATGTGTGTCATTTGTTTAATGATTTGGAAATTGCAAGTAGGTTGCAAAAAAGGTGGGAAATTATTTAACCTTAGTACTTTGTAGATAAAGGAGAGAGAAATTGAAAAAAAAAAGAATTATGGAACAAGACAAAAAAAAGAGTCCCTCTTTCTGTTTTTGTTCCATGAATTCAAAATGGAAAAAAAGAAAATGTAGATTGGAACACCAAATGAAAAAAATGAAGGTACACTTATTCAAATTTGATGGTCCAAATGGATTGTGGGCTGCTCCAAATTGAATGTGGACTCCTCCAAATGCACTGTGGTCTCCTTCAAATGCACCTTGGGCTGTTGAATCTGAACATGTACTCATTGATCACCATTTGCTGGCTAAATTTGTTGGTAGCGATTTGCTAAATATCTTCTTTTTTTGGTCTCTATGATGTCTGTTTTTGACTTTTTAGAGGTTAGAAAGTCATATTTATTTATTTATTTGTTTGTTTTTAAATTTTGAAAGGGTTTTAGCTGGCTGGGTTTGACTCACATGCAATGCACAAGTCCTGATGAGTTTGTAGGCTTTGTTTGTTCTAGCTTGGTTTGGGACATGGCAAATCTGTCAAGTGCCCAGTGAGTTTGGTAACTCTGATCTAGATGTTGGAGTTAATGAAATGGCCTAGCTTCTCAGCAATTTTTAATTCTGTCCTTTTATATTTCATCATGTGATATCAGGAAATTAAAATTTCTTTTCAATGGGATGAAACAGAGAATCTATAGTTTAACTTTTTGATATTAAAGCCTTGCCCTCCTTTTTTTCCTCTGGGGATTTGATTATGTTGAGGCCTCTCTCCAGTGTAACATTTTTGTTGGAGCCAGAATCAATCCAATTGGTAAGCTTTTTCAGAATATTATTTTAGTATTCTCACAAAGGGGATATATAAAACAATCTTTGCGAAATTTGCAGGAATAAAATTCTATTGCCATTCCTCATCTGGAAAAATTGACATGATGAGTTCATAGGATCCCATTGGATCATTGTTTTTTCTCGAGCATTCAAATAAAGTTATAAACTGTTTTGATTCCCATATTCCTTTGCATATGGACTATTGAGGGGCATCACTACTATGCTTTTGGACCATTTTATACACTTGAGAAACAGCAACCTTCTTGAGTCTGGAGAAATAAAATTCTATTGCGAATTCCCCAGCTATAGATTTGATACGATATGGGAGAATATCTGGAAGGATTCTATTGGATAGTTGTTTTTCCCTGAGCACTTTGTGATAAAATATTTTGATCCCCATATTCCTATGACTGTTGAGGTTCTCTAGTCATAAGCTGTGGCAGAAATATCAGATCTATTTTTCCTTGTACAATATTCATCTTTGAGAAAGTGGCATTTATTGTGTATGACTATACCGCCCATGTTCCATAATAATAGATCTGTTATTCTAATTGCATGTTTAAAGGAATACTCAAAATTTGCAGAGGGTTTCTCTGACTCTCTGTCTTCCCACACCTGATTGGCTTCTTTTTTCATCTCTATATCTTCCTTTGAGGTCCTTCCTATAGGTTCTCTCTTTTGCCAGCATTTTTAATTGGGGTAGACACGATCCCCATGTTTGTGTTTTTCCTCAGGAGTCAGAGCTCTACTACTAGCTGGAGACCTTGGTTTCATGAAACAGCTTTATTTTTCTGCAGACCTTGGACCTCTTTGAAAGGTTGATCTTGCTTGTGCCTGGTTGAAAGACTTTTGTCATTATCATAATATTTATGGATCCAGACAGTTCTGGACCCTCTTTTGTACCCAGTATTGTACTGTTTTTGGTCCAATATGGGCTCTCATGAAATGGTAGATTAGAACCTTTCCTTTTAGCATCCAGAGTCTCTGCTCTATTTCATTCATTGTAAATGCAACTTGAGGGTTTCCTTTCTTAGGTTAAGTTAGGTAGCATCTATTAGCCTGTTTTCTTAGGAAATTGGTCTGAATAAAGGATTTCTGTCTATGTTGGTGAATAACATTTGATCAGGTCATTTCTGAGGATGTTTCTTGAGAAACATATCTGAATGTTGGGGAGCAGGGGCCTGAAGAGGAGCCCATTGCCTGCTCTTGGGGCGCAACTCTTAAATCCTAATCTGTCTAGGAAGAAGAAGCAGATCTTGCTGATATAGTTTATAGTGACTTATACTGACTTATATAGAGTGGGTGTTTAGATTGGAAAGGGATAAGATGTAGCATGGAGAAGCATAAGTCCTGAAAGCTCTATTTAACAGGAAAGCATCTTGAATTATTGGGATGAAAAATGAAACCATACAAAAGGTTATATCATCTAGTAGTTTGGAGTTCGACGACTATGAATTAGTTTCTAACTTGCAACTGTTGAAGGCTAATTCACTGTAAGAGTACCCAATCTATTTCTCTGTAAAGGGAATTATGTGGCATTGCCTCTCAAATGTTTGAACCATCTCATTCCTTGTTTGAATGCCAATCTTTGAGGTGTCACCAGCTAGTCTATCTTTGCCCACATTTTTTTAATTCTGCTATCTTTCTCTATCAACATGCAGTTTCAGTTGCAGGACTTTCTAGATCTATGCACTAGTGACATTTTCTGCAATGATTTCCCAATTCAGATGCCTAACAGAAGGCACACTTTTTTGACTTTTGACTATTTTGTTGTGTTGCAATATGTTTTTTGCACGGGATTTAAATTTAAATTGCCTAACAGTTGCATCCTAAGTTAAGTTGAACTTTCCCAGGTGCCGTCAGAACCATTTAAATATGCATGATGAAATATGATATCAGCCTATGACTCGGTTCGAATTTTGTGCTTTGGAACATCTTTAAAGCATATTGACTTCAGATGTGGCAGATTCTTATTGATTTTAGATCACATTAAATGTTTTTTTGGCATATCTAGCCGGTTTCCAGCAAGTATGATGCAATTAATTATTTATTAATAAGGTCAAATGCTAAGATCGCATATAGGAGGTTTGATGTATCAATGTTATGTTCAAGATCTTGTTTTTTTATATTTCTTTCCTCATTGTAAACAGTATACCTGCAGCGTCACTAAAGCTGGGGACACATTTTTGGAGAGATATATTCACTTACCACTAATTTGTTCCAGATAAACACATTTTTCCTTCTCTTGCTCATGTTTTCTCTGTAGCTCACCCTGGAAATTCATTTTGTTTATGCCAATTTAACATGAGAGAGAGAGAGAGATGCGAATATACTAAAGCTATTTGTCCATGTTTACAGGCAAAACCACAACTTGTTTATAAGAAAAGGAAAAAACAAAATGAAGCATTGCATTGCTGAGGAGGGTAAAAACAGGATGGAAGGACCAACTTCTCTTTGAAGCACTTGGACAGGTAGCATGGAGCAATATACAGAGGCAATCTGATTTCAGAGATATGTAGATTCGTAAAGGCTGTGTTGACCATACGTTTACTCCTCAATCATTCAACTATTTTGTATGGGCACTATGATCAATTGGAAACTGCCTCAAAAAAATCACAAAATGAGATTTTAAGATGAAGATGACATTCTTTGGAGCTTACTCATGTTGAATATGCGAGAACCTGTAAAGATTCATCTGAACCAGTCTTGATGCTATGCGGGAGATGTATATATGGAGGGCTCTGTTGGAAAGGACCATAATGAGGAGTAACTGAAAAATGATGCTTGTAATGCAAGGATGCACATAGAGTGAGGGAGAGATGGGGGGCTAAAGGGCTGGATGAGAGTGATTGGGAGGCTATGGGTTGCTTCATAAGACTCCACAGTCTAGGAAGTCATGGAGGGCGGGAAAAGATACTATCAAAAAATGGCGGGCTTCTGTGTAGATGGTGTGTTTCCTTTCTAAAAAGTGTTTAAGCCTCAAGAATGAAAGAAAGCAGTTTTAGCTTGGCAGATAGTAAAGGCATGCTTTGCATAATGTGAAAAAAGTAATGGTAGAAGAAAATCTTGTTTGAAGGCATTATTTCTTTATTCTTCCAATGAACATCTTAATTTGTCTCTGGCATTTGGTATGATAATGTGAGCAATTTGACATTTTTATATCACCATTTTTTTGTACTGTTTATTGTATATTTTACCGGTTCCATTGAGTTCTTTTTATGCATGAATATGTGAATCACCTGGGTTAAATTGTAATGAGGACATTTATGTGAAGCAATGGGAAATTTTGATGAGAGAAGGGTTGATGCCATCGAGATATTGAAGATTGGTTGTTGATCTGCTTTAGAACTCTCAGGTCTGCCGTACAATGCTTACAGATATCCATACGCCGTCACATCCATTTCTATACTAAAAGTGCAGAGTAAATTGAATTGAATATCCTAAAAGACAAGGTGTTCACAAGCTGTAGAAGACTTGGAGGGCTGATCCTTGGAAGGTGTTTTGGTTTTTATTTTTTTCATGCTTCACATTCATCAACCTACGAAAATGTCATTGTGATTTATACATATGCTAGCGTACAAAGTGACTAAATCAATCTTTTTGTAGGGACAACGTTTATGTACGACAATATGGTTCTAAGTGAGTCCCATTATCTTGAAGTGTTGTAGAATTAGTTTTTGAACTTTGTGTAGTTTGCACCATATCAATACCAAATATATTCAAGAAAACCATTATATAAGGATAGGCTCATATCAAATTGATGACATTGCTATCCATTAATCTTGGAAAAGTAACGTGTTTCTAGTGTTCCATGGGGATGCAGTCCACCCCTCCCCTCCAAAAAAAAACTTTCCGCCTTTTTTTGGGATGGCTGAAAAAAAGATATTTTAAAAGAAAATCAAGCATTTATTTTAATATTTGGGTCACTAAGCCTTACCCTAATAGTTTATGGACCCAACAACAACCATAAGCACTCATAAAAAAAACGATAAATTAGGATCCCACCTTCACTCCAAATCAATATCAAGTTTCAACAACATAGATCAAGGTTGCAAGTTGTAACAAGTTGCAAGAGTGAGAGCATTAGGATAGGAAAAGTGAGCAGCAACAATGAAAGAGCATTAGCCAAGTCTTCATCGGTCAAGTGTGAGGATTAGAAAGAGTGAGAGCAAGAAGAAGTAGAAGAGCAAGTGCTAGTCTTCAAAAATTGATAAAAATTGTGTAGCCCTCAATTAGATTGGTTATATTCTTTAGTTGTACTTTTAGTTTTTTGAAGAATGAAAATTTGGTTTGAAATAGAAGGGCTTGGTGTTGTAGAAAATGTAGTGATAAAATTGTGAAAATAGCATGCACCATGAAGGCTTGTGTGGTTTCAAATGCCTTAATTTGGGCTTGGTGGTGGGTGCTCTGCCCATCGATCTTGTTAAGTTGTTGTCCCTCGATTCATGTGGGGCTTTTCCCATTGACCCCATGAGGGGGCTCTACCCTTAGGCCCTAGTAAGGGTCATTGCCCTTAAACCCCACTAGGAGCTCTGCCCTTAGAGCCTCACTTTCCACCATCTTGCCAATGTCTCCAAATCTAGGCCCTTGGTCCCTACATCCTTACATCCTAAGAATCCATGGAGCGTAGTGTATTTCTTCTTGTAGTGTTTATAAAGTTCCATTTTCAAGGCATTAGTATGACTAACATAGTAATCATTTTTTTGGGTTGAAATCATTACTCTTGTATAATGCAAATTGTAAATAGGTCAAATAATCAACCAACCAATGGTTGTGTAGAGTAAAAAATAGAAGAACCTTTAGGAAGATTAACGAAGGGATCTTCTATTGATTATACAAGTAAATTACACTATGGGTTACTCCAAAATGCATAATCCTTGAAATCCTCACTACCACATGTTGGGGAACATCAACACAAGCACATAAACTCCACTAACCCCTTCCAAAACACGTCTATTCCTATGTGAAAGTGTTTTGTCTATGCTTTTTAGCTCACTTAATACCACTTTGAATTTGAACATTTGAACATAGTTTGAAACTTATCTCTTTGCTTATCACACTTGATTGTTGAACTCCTTTAGAACGAAGCTTCATGTGCTAACTAATTGAAATAGTGACCTCAACCTTTCACTTTGATATCAATAATTGAAAAGTGGTAATGCCAAGTGGTCATAATCCAAGAAGTTGAAACTTTAAGAAACTTGATGCTTTAGTGTCCATCCTAGAATTCTATAGGTTTGCTAGCAATCTTGCATGCTTTTGGATTCCACTCAACACTTTTGACCATTTTGGAGAGTAAAAAATAAACAACAATAGAGTGTTTGTCATTGCCCACCTTTCGGCCAAACAATGTTTGTTCAATCATCCAACTTTCAATGCGTGGATTGGATCTTACATGACTTCCCTAAGCATTGGTGGTAACATGTGGCACCTTGGTGATACACTTTGTAGAGTGTCGTCCCATGAGGACTTAATTGGGTTATCTTACAAATGCAAGAGTTTCTCTAGCTTGTGTGCTCTATGTAACAACGATCTCACAAACAATGGCCTTCATTACAATATTGTATGGCACTCAGACTCCCCAACACAGAACCAAAATTGCACATGAAAACTCTTGACTAACATAGAGAAAAAAACAAATATATATATATTGATCGATAAATGACAAGGCCAAAATATTAATCTTTGAAAGTTTTCAGTTACATACAGAGAATTACAATCATCCAACCATACCCACCAGATCATTCTAGTTTCCATTAGTACATACAAAATTTCAAAAAAGAGGGCATATTGCCCTAAGTATCATTGGTTTCCATCATAAACTATTATAGAAGTATCTTCGTATTAGATTTTCATACTGCCATCTACTATATTTAAAGAGTTCAAACATATCAACTTTCTAAATTCATTAAATTCAAAAAATAAATATCTATGATTTCATATCTACATAATCTTCTTAGCGTTGTGTGGAAGTCTTCCTCCTCTTGCGGCCTGATGAAGAGGACTCTACTCTCTTTTTGCTTCCAGTAGCCCTTCCTCTTCTTCGTGGAGCATGAGAGGATGATTCAACCCTTTGCTTGTTGCTCGGAGGTCTACCCCTTCTCCTCGATCCTCTCCTTGGATTAAACAGTTTCACCAGTTTATATTGCCTTGAGTATCATCAGTTTCACCATACCCTGGAACGTTTGATGCCACCAGTCTTTATTCTCCTGAGTATCTTACTCTAGTATGATTGGCCCTAACTAATTGCTGAGAGCAAACAAATTTAAACCAACTTTCTGCCTTTTAATTTTTTGCCCTTCACCTTCTTTCCTAACCTTACTAAAGGATAAGAGTTTCTATCCCAACCAAACTCCTCCATCTTATACCTTTGTCATCTCCAATATCATCTCCATCTTCATATTTCTTGCCTAGTTTATCCACCAATATGGTTTTCTCTTATTTTCTGTTAACTTACATATTCATGTCTCAGATATGCATCCTCCTGCTTAAACCCAGTTGATATGAATGGGTTCTTGTTGACTGTTCTAGGATTGAAGATAGCTACCCAATTGTCTCCGCTTTTTATCTTCATAATTTTCTGATTTTACTGATTGATACCACTACTGGTTTAGCTTGGGTTTAATTTCTTGTCATATACCTTTCATGCCACCACTTAACTCTTTACCTTTTGCTGCAAGTTTGGAAAGTTCATCGGCCTCCCTATTTGCCTCCTTATACACATGTTTGATGGTGAAACATTCAAAGTAGTCTAAAATGGCCATTATTGTATCCAACAGTGCTTTTAATCTCCAATTAGGAGTCACTATTGTTCTGGTAGCATTCACCGTAATAGTTGAATCTCCTTCCACCTCTATCTTCCTTATTCCTTTCCTTTTACATTCAACTAGTCCAATGTGTAGAGCACTAAATTCTACTATGTTGTTAGTATCTATTGGAAGAGGAACCGCTATTTTGTCTATGGTATCTCCCCTACTGTCTTTGATTATGCATCTTGCTCCAAAGGGACCATGATTTCCTTTTGATGCCCCGTCAAAAGTTAACTTCAACCATCCCTCTTGTGGTGGGTTCCATATTGCTTGTTCTCTTTTCCGGTCGTTATTCCCTGAGAAAGAGGAACTTTGAGTCCCGACCACTTAAATCTCATTCTTCCATCCCATTCAGTGAAGTTGCCCTTGATGTTGGGTCTTAATGCTATCTTGCTATTCATATTCTCCACAATTGAGCTTTCAATTATGTTAAGGACTGATTCAACCCGTCTTGCTTTATTATAAAAAATCCTCCTATTCCTCTCCTTCCAAATTTCCCAGATTAGTTTTGAAGGGCTAATTTCCCATAAGCCACTTAGTGGTCCATCCTTGGCCCCAATTGGCCAACTTTAGAATAGTGAAATGATATCATTAGGCAGGGCTGTAATCTAGCCCAACTTGGTACAAAGCCATCTCCAACATTTTCTTGAGAAAGGGCAATTTAGGAGGAGATGGTCTATACTTTCTTCTTGAGCTTTGCAAATAACACACCTTGAAGGGCCTGCAAAGCCCATTTTCTTAAATTTCTCTGCTGTTAAAATCTTCTTTTTTGTTGCTAGCCAAGAGAAAACTCCTGCTTTTGGCATAATTTTATTACTCTAGAATAGTTTGTGATATGCCCAAGTCATTATTCTCCTCTTGACTAACCAATAAGTTATAACCTTCCTTTGCACTATACTGTCCGATCTTGGATGCCGCCCAAATAAGCATATCATTTCCTTGCCTAAACACTAATTGTCTGTTCTTTAATACTTCTTTTAACTGAAATATCTCATTATGAGGTATTGGAAGTCCATCAAAGCTTTTCCATTCCCATCCTAGGGCTGGATCTCCATCTGGGAAGTTGACATAGTCCCTAATATTTTCTCCCCAATTTTGTTTGAGCTAAGTCTTATTGCTTTCAATTGTTATGGAACTGTTTATACTCAGATAACCTCCCCATGAGTCTTCCCAGAATAAACATGATCTACCATCATGCACATCCCAAGATACAAAATCTTCCACTAAAGCCTTGCATTTTAGGATGAAGTTCCAAATCCTTGACCCCTTGGGTGGATTGCTAACTCTTATAATATCCTTTGGCTCTCCAACATTTAAGTATTTGGTCTGCAATAGCCTAACCCATCTTGACTGAGGATCTTTGATCATTCTCCAAACAAGTTTAGCCCCCAAAGCCTGATTTTGTTTGTCCTAGTTTCTAAGTCCCATTCCTCCTAAAGATTTTGGTTTGCAGATTTTTTCCCAAGCTACAAGGGCAATTTTATTTTTCTCTGTGTTTTGCCAAAAGAAGTTTCTCATTTTTTGAATTATGAAAGCATTCATACCTGCTGTTAGTGCCAAATATGATAGGAGGTATATTGGTAGTGCTGATATTACTGCCTGGAGCATAACTAATCTGCCTACCCATGATAACCATTTCCCTTTCCATGAGTTATCCTTTTATCCATTTTTGACTTCAATGGGTCCCATAACTTTGAATTTCTCATTCCCTTATCACTAGGTACTCCAAGGTATATACAAGGAAAAGTTCCCTTCTTGCATTTTAGTATGGTGATAATTTGTGTTTCTTCTGCTTGAGTAGTTGAAAAGAAATAAACTTCTAATTTGTCTATGTTAATTGCCTGTCCAGATGCTTTCTCATAAGACCAAAGTATCTCTTGGAATCTTCTCGCTTCTCTCCTTCTAGCTACCCCCATCAATAACGTATCATCAACAAATTGTTGATGTGTAGAAGTGAAATCTCTTGTTATCTGATACCTTCAATTTGCTTCTTATCATGATTAGCCTTGATGGCTTTGCCTAATGCCTTTGCCATGATTATGAAGAGGAATGGGGACAATGGGTCCCCTTGTCTTATACCTTTGGAAGAACTAAAATAACCTTCTGGAATCCCATTAATCAAAATTGAAAATTTTGGAGTCGATATACACTCAAATATCCAATTGACCCATTGCTTATTAAAGCCAAATGCCCGCATCATCTTACGTAAGAAACACCAATCTACATTATCATAGGCTTTTAAGATGTCAAGTTTGATTAGCATTCTGACACTCTTAGTGTTTTGCAAAGTATGAATCACTTCTTGAGCAACTATAACTCTATATAAAATTGATCTGCTTGGAACAAAGCCCGCTTGTTCTTTTGAAATAATGTTGTTTAGTAAAGGCCTTAGCCTATTTTCCATGACTTTGGAAAGTATCCTGTATATGGTGTTGCATAGGGATATTGGCCTATAGTCTTCCAATCTCATGACCTTTTCTTTCCTTGGTATTAGGGCTACAAATGTATTATTGATTTCTTTTAGAATTTTCCCTGACCTTCTAGAAGCCTCTAAAGCCTCCACCATCTCTCACCCTATAATATGCTAACACTTTTTGAAGAAACCTGTAGGGAATCCATCCGAGCTTGGGGCTTTTTCAGAAGGCAATTGATTTAGAGCAAATTCTACTTCTTCCATTGTGATACTTTCATTTAGCTTCTTGTTCTCCTCTTCTGTGATGATTTTTGGAATGATTGATAAAAACTTATTTTGCTCCATTAGATTTGAACTCCCTTCATTGTTTAGCAGGTTTTTATAGTCTCTATTATTTGATTCCCTTGTCCTTCCAACCTAGAAATTCTATTGATAATCTTTCTCTATTTGGTTACATTGTGAAATGATTTAGTGTTCTTATCTCCCGCTTGTAACCATCCCTCCCTAGACTCTTGCTTCCAAAATATCTCTTCTTTAGCAAGTATATCTTCATAATCTGCAAGAAGTTTCTTTTCTTTGATATACTCCTCTTGATGCATTCCTTTTTTGATCACTTTTTCATTTAATTCATTCAATTAATCCTCTATGTTCTTTTTGGTTTGAAAGATATCCTTAAAGTGATTTGTGTTCCACTCCAATAACCTTCTCTTGATTAGTTTTAGTTTTGAGAGAAAGCAAAAGAGCTTGGATCGCACAAATACACCTTCCTTCCACCATTGATCTATAAGCAACAAAAAGTTTGGATCCTTAAGCCACATGTATTCAAATTTGAATGGGGGTTTAAGAGACTTATTTTCCCTTGAAATATGAAGCATAATTAGGTAATGGTCGGAGCCTGAGCATGACAATACTTTGCATTCTAGTATATAAGGGAAAGAAGAAAGATCCCTAGACCAAAAAAATCTATCAATTTTCTCAACTATATTGCTAAAACCTAACCTTCTATTGTTCCATGTGTAGATTTTGTCTCCTGATTCCACTTCTATGAGCCCATTTCTTTGCACCCAATCATTAAAATCTATTTGTGATTTGCATGGCCTATTCAAACTACCTCTCTTGTCCCTTTTTCTTCTTATTGCATTGAAATCTCCTCCAATTACTATGCTTTGACTCTTCCCTGTGGACAATACACCATCTAATTCCATCCAGAGCTCTCTCTTTGCAGTTGTTGTCACTGGAGTGTAAACATAGATAAGGATAAATGCTAGATTTGTTTAGACTTTTAACTCTGCCCATCATCCAATTCTTTTCTAAGACTATCTTCTTGCCTTGTACCATTGCAGGTTTCCATATTATGGTCAGTTCACCTAACGCCCCTTCTGATTGTTTTTCCTCCAACTTGCATCCACTATATTGGTTTCTCAAACTTTCTCTAAAGGACTCCATTTGTTTCAAGCTAAGTTTAGTTTCTTGTAGCATTATAATCTCTGAATTGATCAAAAGAAGTCTTCTTTTGACCAAGTTTCTCTTGTTAGGGGCATTGAGGCCCCTAACATTCCAAGATAAGATTTTCATTGTTGTTTAGGAAGGGAATTCCCCTTCCTTACTTTCAAGATTTCAGTAATGTTGAGTTGTTCGCCAACTTCACCCTCTTTGATCCTCTACTCATTTAGTGATCTTCGCCCCCTCTTAGGTGAATCTGTTCCATAGTCTGGTTTTGAACTAGATGCACTAAACTATTTAATCCCCAACTTCCTCTTTTCTTTCACTTGCGAGTATAAAGTAGCTAGCAGGGTTACCATGATTTGACTGTCTACAACATCTTCCATATAATCCTTTAATATAGATTGCATGCTTTTATCAATTTTCATGAATTTTGGTGTGTATAATATATTTTGAGGTTCTTCTACATAGTTTGGCATTTATGCTCTAAGATTAATTTTCCTTGCATCATTAATCAAATCTCCTATTTGTTGACAAATATAAATAATTTTTTAATTTTGGGTGACACAAGATTGTTGACTTGTAGGATGCACTTGCATAAGACACCTAAGATGAAATGTTTGTAAGCTCGGTGATCACATAAAATATTATTTATTCATTAATTAAAAAATAAATAATTTTTTAATTTTGGGTGATGCAAGATTGTTGACTTGTAGGATGTACTTGCATCCTACAAATAATTTATCATGAATATTATTTATTCATTATTTAAGCTCGGTGATCACATAAAATATTTCATGGATATTATTTATTCATTAAGAATCCTTTTTGTAGTTATTCATGTGATCATGAATATTATTTATTCATTAATTAAAAAACAAATAATTTTTTAATTTTGGGGGATGCAAGATTATTGACTTGTAGGATGCACTTGCATAAGACACCTAAGATGAAATGTTTGTAAGCTCGGTGATCACATAAAATATTTCATGGACAACTATTTGACCACCCAAGTTAGTGTTAACTTTAGTAATTCCATATATATTGTTTTGGCCTCTAAACCTTCCAACAAATGATATATTATTTGTCCTTGCTCCATCAATTGGGTCTTCTTACCAATGTAGGTATTTATAGTTTGTGCAATTTAATCTCATTTTTTGAAGTACTTGCTTCTTCCAATTCGGCACATATTACATTTGTGCCACATCCTCTGGTTCACTATGTGCAAGTTAGAAAGATCATATGCATTTGATATCATGAAGATATCCAAATCCTTTTCGTAGTTCAATTCCATAGGAATTTCTTTTATAAAAATGTACAATATGTTGCACAAGCTTATCTTCTTGTACATCCATATTGTAGGTCACCTAGGAACTCTTTCCTCAAGTGCACCATGACCAACTCCCTTTATGAGCAAGTCATTTTCTTCTTATGTGAAAGAGTTGGTATAGAATACTCTACACCATGCAAGATTTGGTTGGAAATTATAGCCACCCAAGATCTAGGAACTTCATGAAAGCACAAGAGAGATCAACTATCAGAAAATAATGTTATTCTATCAAAAGATGCAAATGCTAGATTATGATCATATGATTGATCAATGAATTATCAATGTTCATTTACACATGAGACCACCTAGTTATATAGCCAAGGTGACACATAGGATTAACTCATGATTGTGACAAGTGTCTTAATCCTATGTCATAAGACAACTAACTCAATTAATATTAAATGACATAGGACACGAGCATTAAATACAAACCAAATAGATATGTTAAGATCTTATCTAGACAACCAAGACTTTTAGAAAGAAACACCTAGGACCTAAGTAATCTCAACATGTAAATATGACTCGCTAATGACTAGATAGGTAAAACACCTATTTTCACCAACACTATGCACATATGCTAGTGCTTTGTACTTGGCACTACTATTCTTTAGTGGTTTATTGACTTGTGCACAAACCTCTTTCATGTGTTGCATAGTCTTTAGCCTTTCCATCAACACATGTCCCTCCTTAGATCCTCAATAGATAGGTCACACAATACAAATTGTTCCATACGCTACTTGGAATGATGTTTTACTAATTGGTCTATTCACTAAATTATTGTTTGCAAGCTTTTCTTGTGCCAACATGGAGTCCCTTTGAGCTGACTTATTTCCCACCAAACACATGCAAGTTGCCAAGACTCTAGTTACCAACTTTACTTTGACCACCTAGTATATGAATAGTATGTAGAACTGTAGTTGATTCTTACACCCAACTTCTAAAGTGTCCTCCAAAAGTGATAAAGGAACTAGATATCTCTAACAAAATTAATACTTGGCAAAAACACATGCAAACACCCAATTTCGTTGAAGATCAAATTGAGTACTCTTGCATCATTAGTTTGCATGCAAGGGATGAAACATGCTATCTTTGAGAATTCGTCAACAACTACAAAATTAAGTCATTATGTTTTTGTTTTCATGACAATCCAAAGGATAACTTTCAAGAATAGTTCATTCCAATATTTATGTAACTCTAGCAATAATTTGTACAACTCTTTGTTTTGCACCACAACGTTTGCTACTTGACATATTCTCCCTCTCTCAATAAATTTGGTTTGAACTTTGCACAAGTCAAACCAATACCATATTTCCTCTAATAAGGCTTGTGTCTTGTCTACACCAATGTGACCTCTCAATTCATCATTGTGCAATTCTCTAATGGGGTTCTCTCTCATCAAACTTTGTAGGATACATAAGTCTTGTCCATCGAATTGGTACCTTGCTTATGTAATGTAGTCCTCAATGGGCCTCTATTTGCAGGAAACAACTCTATCTATGCCTTTCATGCATCTAGGAAATTTTTAGTTGTGATATACAAATCTTTCATTCCTTCTATGTCCAATAACTCAATAGTCATAGCCGACAAACATTTGTCTCTTGCTTAAGTCATTTGTGACCTTGATGGACTTGCTTGTTCTATGCTTCACCACAAAAGAATTGTGGTGTAGGTATTGCACCCACTCCATGTGTCTAGTTGGATTTTTCTTGGTTGTTGACAAACTTTAGTGTGTGAGGGTCTATGTTCAAAATAAACTCCTTTAGCAACAAGTAAGCCTCCACTTTTGTAAAGCTTGAACAATGACATAAAATTGATCATAGACATAATACTTCTATCTAGCATCACTCAATTTCTTGCCAAAAAAAGTGATTGACATTTCTTCTTTGCCAAGTATTACTTCAATTACAATACCACTAGCATGGCAATCAACTTGGAAAACCTCCCTAAAGTCAGGGAGAGCCAATAGAGGCTCCTCTATAACCATTTTCAAGAGCTAAAAACTTTTGACAACAATAACAATCTAGTCAATCCTACCTATCCTCATACAATGAGTTAAAGGTGTGCAAGTCCCATTGAAGTTCTTGATGAATTTTTGGTAAAAGCTTGCCATCTTGTGGAAGTGCTTGATCTTACATGAACTCTTTGATATTGGCTAGTCAATAATTGTCTTAACATTCTTCAAGTCCATTTGCAATCTATCTTGAGATATGATGAATCCAAAATACACATATTTAGTTTGTAGGAACATGCATTTATTAAAGTTTACATTATTTTTATTTCTTTGATTGTGCAAAAACTTGCTGCAAGTGTGCAAGATGACACTCCATCTTGTTGAACACTATGACATCATCCATGTATATAGCCACAAACTTGCCCAAAAATGACTTGAAAACTTCATTCATAACCTCGTTAACATGTTTGAGGAATTTTTCAACCCAAATGGCATCACCATCCACTTACACAAGCCTTTTTCATTCTTAATATAGTCTTCCATTTATTTCTTTCCTAGAACCTTATTTGATGGTATGCACTCTTCAGGGCAATCTTGGAAAATAAAAGAGACATGTTCAAGCAATCAATGAGATAATCCACATTTGGTAACATAAATTGATATTTTATGGGAGTTTTTTTTTATCACATGGAAGCTTATACACATTCACCACACTTTGTCCTTTAGCACATGTATGTACTACATAAGGTGTAAGGCCCATTTCCTTTTATGATCCTAGTTGGACATTTGTTATGTTGGATAGTAATCTTATTGAACTTGTATATGGATAGTTTGGTACATAACTATGATAGTTACTAGCTTTTTCATATATGATGCATTGGATTGTTTGATTTAATTCATGAATATATGATGCTTAGACAATAACATTGATTCTAGTTTAGTTGATTTGAGTTGTATTGAATAAATGCTTATATGCGATATTAAACCTTATTTTTATGTTATTGCTTTAATGGGAGTTTAAATGTGTGAATAGGAATAAAATGAATGATAAGTGAATTCAATGTAATATAAGGAGATAATTGCAATAATCAAGAATCCAAACTCAATGATCAAATATACCTAATCTTAATGAAGCGTGTGCACAATCAATTTGAAAGCAAGTAAGAATGTAAATCAAACTATTCTAACTACTTTTACCTCCATCGAAAATGCCCAACCTTACTCCATTGTAAAGTGTAAGATTATTTATTTAGTATGATAAGTGGATCACTTATAAAACCTTAGCATAACCT
This sequence comes from Sequoia sempervirens, assembly GCA_007258455.2. NCBI lineage: Eukaryota > Viridiplantae > Streptophyta > Pinopsida > Cupressales > Cupressaceae > Sequoia > Sequoia sempervirens. The sequence continues at coordinate 555,214,947 of VDFB02271358.1, read as the reverse complement.
TGTTAAGCAAAAGCAGGATGAAAATTGAGTATAGTTTGGCAGCCAATTTGAGGAGAGCTTGAATAATCAAAGGATGAATGATTTTCATATTTCAAGATATTGGGTCAACGATGTGGGATGTGAAAATGAGATCAATGGATGTGAATTGATGAGAGATCAAGAGGAATGCGCATGAGGCTGCATGGAGAGATGAAGTGGAGTGAAGATTAGTTCAACCATTAATTTTAACAATGGTCACTAAATTTAACATTTGGAAGAATAAAGATGAGAAATAATATAATTAGCACATAAATAAAATAATGATTTTATTTATTTATAGAGAAATGTGCAAATTGAATAAATTAAATAATTTATTTAATTTTAGAAGAATAATTAGCTAATTAAATAAATAAAGATATTTAATATGGGATATGAGAGGAATGCATGATTTAATTGAATTATGTGGATAAGAGGATGATGGAAGATTTAATTATGGAAATTGAAGAATAATTGAAAATTAATTAAATAATTAAAAATCATTTAATTAGTGTGGATGAGAAAAAAATGATTATATTATTAAACATGATGTGTAAAAATAATGAAATAATTACAAATTATTTAATTAATGTTGAAAATGGCTTAGTTTAATTAAATAATTAAAAACTATTTAATTAATAGTGATGAAAGGAGCGATTAGTGTTAATGATGAGAAATGATGAATTTAGAAGAATGTGTTAGACATTTTTATGTGTCTACATTTTGCTCCTCTTTGAGACAATGCACCGTAATGCGTTGTTCCAAAGACATGTTGATATGGAAAAAAAAAATGGTAATAAGATACCCCATTGTGCCCTAGTAGACGAAGGGATGATGGTTGAATGGTAGGTTTCCCCCTTGAGATATTGACAAAAAAAATGTTTTTTGGGTTGGGCTCACAAGAAGTAAATGAAATAGGTTTAGTGAAGATGAGGATGAAAATAGGGTTAGGTTGGTGAAGGAATAGATCAAGAAAAGTAGGGTGTGATGAAAATGAGATGAGGGTGGGTAGGATGTAAGGAATATATGGTCCACATGTCTATTTATAGGCCCCAAGATGCCATTTTCAACTCATTTGTACATTCAGAGTTTAGAGATTTTAGAGCCCTGAGAGAGATTTTAGCATGAAATTGCTACAAAGATGGCTAGAATTTCATGTGCTATTCATTGTGGAGATCGATTTCTATAGTACTAGAGGCCAATCAAAGCACCTCAAGCGGTATGTTTTAGCCCTTAGGTCTTTAGGCATCTTTTCAAGTCCATTAATTGCTAGGTGAAACTAGGAAATCAAAAACTTCGAATTATGAATTAGCGCGTTTGAACTTGATGTGATACATTTGATATGCAACAAAATGTTTTTGATAATATTGGCTTGTATTTGACAAAGTGTGACACACTTGATTTTTTGGTTCATATTTGAATTGGCTAAAGTGATGCTTTTGAAGAAAGGCTCACATTTGATTTCACGAATCAACGCTTTTGATTTTTTAGGTCGCATATGGCTGTGCAAATTCACACTTGACTGTAACGCTAGTGAACTTATGATATTTCTATGTTTGTAGGTTACTCTAGATCCTATTATGTCTAGAGAGTGACACCCTACCATTTTGCAATGGATTGAATATCTTAGTGGGCTAGATCAGACATTTTTGAGTGCCATTGGATTGTTTCACATCACATACATACTCGAGATTAGAGCACATTGGGCTATGATGACCACCCTCATGGAGAGGTGGCATAGTGAGAGGTCAACATTCATATTTCATAATAGAGAGGCTACAATTATGATTGAGGATGTATGGAGGATCTTGAGGATCCCCATTGTTGGTGCTTGCGTGGTTTATGACATTGCCACTAGTGAGGATGCATTGGACCAAGTTTTCATGATGATGATCTCGTCATTTAGGATGGCAAGATGAACCTTAAACGAGGGATAGGGAGATTGGATGGAGGGTGAGCATGACAACTATCATTAGTTCTAGCACAACCACCACAACCAGTGGAACCAATAACATAGGATCCAAGGGCTCAACATGCAACACAACAGGGTGTTCCTCCTCATCCACCCTCTCCTACTTGGGAGGGGGGCAAAGGGAGTTCTATGTAGATATTGATTTTTATATATGATGTACATATTTTTGATGTAGACACACATTTTTGATATGCCTACGGGAAAATTTATATGTATATTGATTAAGGTATGCCTATGATGCTGCTTTGACACATCGCCACTTAAGTGATTTAGATTATTGGAGGTGATGCATAAATGAAATGGATTAGTTTGTTTGGAGGCCATGGATTCTTTGCGAGGCGTGTGATGATGATGCTAGACATATTCCTATCTACAAACAAACACGATGTTGATTAGACACACCCTCATATCATTGAGAGATATTTATTAGATAGAGTTAGGAGGTAGTTTGAGGAGGTGCACGATACACCTATGGACCTTGTTATGTTTGCTCGCACATGAGATATTGGAGATCGGGGGCAATGATCTTCCCATAGACAACTATTACAAAGTTCCATGGACTTGTGCTCGTTAAGTGGGCATGTATTGCAACAATTGAGGATACAAGGACTACCCCTTAGTATGATCTATGGTGAGAAGTACATCGACCAGTTCGATTTACACATCTTGATGGAAGGCTTGTGAGGAGGGTGAGATAGGTTCCCTCCCTAGCTAGGGCTCATAGGGTGAGGCAACAAATGGAGGGAGTTAGTGAATGTGGTAGAGGGGATGGAGAACTTGATTGGGGAATTGAGGTGGGAGAGAGAGGGGATGATGGGAGGGGGAGGAGGATTGTAAAGATGATGGTTAATGAGGAGATGAGGAGAGAGGAGAGGAGAGAGGGGATGGTGGCTAATGAGGAGGGATGAGGATGATATGGGTATGTGGCTTGGAGTCACACTATTAGAGTGAGAGCAGGCTTGCAAGGAGAGGGGCTGATAGTAGGTGGAGAGGGAACACCTCTTGATTCATTTGGTACAAAGGACAATAGAGAGAGAGATGTCGAGGTAGCTCAATGATAGAAAGCTGAGACACAACTGACACAAGTGATAGCTGAGAAGGATACAAAGAGGGAACATTGCCAACAATTGGAGGGGACAAGTGGGGGTGGAGATGGAGGAGGATTCTCTATGGATAGGTATGTGGAGGACATGAGGAGACTGACATAAGAGGCTACCTACTACAAGAAACTATATAAGGTAGCGGTTCCACCAGGGAGGAGGGAACCTAATTTCTTAGCCAGGTGTAGGGAAGGAGGCCTGTGAGATGTGAGATCGAAGGGGAGATTAGATGGAGGATTAGTGGGAGGATCATCATTAGTTCTAGCATAACTAACACAACCAGAGGAGCCAACAACATAGGATCCAAGGGCTCAACAAGAAACACAATATGGTTTTCCTCCTCATCCACCCTCTCCTACTTGAGAGGAGGGTTGAGGGAGTTCTATGTAGTTATTCTTTTTTATATATGATGTACACATATTTTTTATGTAGACACATTTTTGATATGTTTGCATATGTATATTCATGGCTCTTTGATGTGGCTATGATGCGATGTGTATATGTGATGTTATTTTCATGTGATAGATATCTATATGATTTGATGTATGCATCTAATGATTTCTATTTGATTTTATGGTATATGATGGATGTATTATGACGATGCTTAGATTAGACGATGACATGATGTGATGCTATGATTTTTTTTGTATTTTTGATGATGTATACGATGATCTATATGATGCCTATGATTGATGCTATGATTAATGATGTCATGTCCTGATGATGCTATGGTTATGGATGTAGGATACATGAAGTTATGATGGTACTAATGATTTGCATATGTAGGGATGCAATGGATTTTTTGTTTGTTATTATACCTAGATAGAATAATTAGTATGATGAGTAGGATAGAAGAAATGATTTTGGATAATGATGGATATATGGATAGGTGAATGATGTTGATCAAATGCCAATGAAAGCTATAGTTATTGGGATGATTTGGGATTATTTTTATCAAAAAAAAAGGATGAAAAAAATGATTTTGATTTTGCTTTTGGTTATGCTAAAAAATATAGAGAGCAATCATTATTTTGATATAACAAGTAGACACTATGCACCAAGGTATGAAGAACCGGGATGATGTCATCTCCATTCCATGGACTTTGACTCTACAAACAAATAAGAGTGTCCTTATTCATATATACCATACATACAAAAACCTTGTTTGGTCATGTGAGATTATAAAGCTCACAAGTTAGGTCAATACACAAAAGGTATAAATAATATGATATGTTAAGGTCATTTGTTATGCCTGACACTACCTTTACACACATAAGACAAGTATTCATCGTGGTCATATTACAAGAACATCCCATAAACACAACAAACAAAAGAAATGACTATGCTCCATTCTGTGCTTCTCTAGACACACCAAGATATTGAAGATCAAGGTGGCTTTGAGTAAGATTTGTAGAATGAGACAAAAGAAGAAAAGACCAACTGATAAAATATATCAAATCCATCATATCTCTTGCCAAAGAGATTGCAATTGTTATGTGATTGTGCCTATTGTAGGAACAATATATTCGTTAAGGCCATGACTTTGGATGTTGAATTAAATGTTTTAGGTAATTGGTATGTAGGTAGTGAATTTGTTCTGATAATGATTGATGCTTGCAATTTTTCATGAATGTTCTAGGTTTTGATGATTACCATATTTGCTTTTATTTACTTTATCAAAGATGAGTGTGATGACAAGTTTATTATGGGAAATGATTTTATTGTGGATGGACAAGTTATGTTGATTTGTTTTTGGTTGGATTTTTGGAATATGTTAATAGTTTTTGAACTTTTGTTTGCCTATTTAAGGCTATTTTTGAATTTTTTTTGGGAATATTTGAATGTTTTTGGATTTTCGAAATATCTATTATTTTTTGTCACGACCCCTATTTTCAGTAATTAATTTTCAATTTAATATTACTATTTTAATGATTGTTGACCAACTTTGACTCATGTGCGTAATAGGAATACTCTCGATAGAGAGAGAGTATCATCGAGGAGGGGGTGTCTAGCCGACTGATGGTGACTTGTGGTGAAAGAAATCTACACACGCAAACACTTAGAATTCATATAGTTGCTTTAGAATTGCATTAATTAATCATATTATATTGCTTATTATTTTATAGTTGGTTATTTAATTAATTGGTGACTAAAATTAAATACTCATAGAAAATAGAAGAAATAGTTTTAATTTATTTTATTTCTTAATTTTATTTGAAGAATAAGATTATCATTATTTATTGTTTTATAGATAATTTTGATGCAAGCTAATAAATCATGTTTGTTATTAAATATTAATTTTATTTGATAAATTAGAAATAAATCATAGAAAAGAAAGCAAGATTTAGAAAGAAAAACAATGAGAATGAAAACAATAGAAGATTAGAAAAAAAAAAAAACTTAAATTTAGAAAACAAAACACAAAAAACAAAAACAAAGAAAAAAAAGAAAGAAAATAATAAAAAGAGAAAGATCTCTCATTCTCTCTACACACAAGATTCATTCACAATTTTTAGTCTGCAAAACAAAAGTTATTAAAAAGGAGAAGAAAAAAAAAAAGGTTATTGAAGCTTAGGGATTTGAAAGTGTTTTTTTTGTGAAGAATTGAAGGATTGTTGTGTTTTTTTGAATTGATTGGTTCATTTCCATTTTTTACCAAATTGCTACAAGGATTGAGGTAGGATTCTTGTCATGAAAGGCTTTAGCAAAGAATTACTTTGGTTAATAATTGAGTATAGGATTGTATGAAGAAATTGTGATTTATATGCATTTTGTGCAAAAAAGAAAGATTTAAACAAATTATAGTTTCATTGGTTTTGAAGATTAAAAAAGAATTTTTGTTGAATTGAATTTGTTGAAAATTCTTAAAAGTTAGTAGAAATATTTGATAGGTAATTTGATCTGAATATAATTTCTTGTATAGGAAAAATAAAACATAATAGAAGACTTAGGAAGAAATTGAAAAAAAAATAGTAACCTATCTTAGTTTAGATATATCTCTTAAATCGTGATCGTATTTCTAATTTTTGGATATATGGTTTATCTCCAATTTTTATGATTTTATTTTTTTAGTTTGTTTTTAGTTATTAAAACAAGCGGACTACTTTTTTTAAAAAACTAGTAAATTTGTCATAAAAAAAATTGGTCTATTACGACATTGATAACTTTAGTTTTATGAACTGGGTTTCTCTGAATTTTTTATGGAGGGTGCGAAACTACATGTATTAAATCATATAAAAAAATTAGCTTTACCCAGTTTGTAAATTATGAGATATGTATTAATTAATGACTATCTATCTCTACTGCTATTTTTAGCATGATGTTTATCTGTGATTATATTGCATTTATAAAATTATATTAAAGATAGTTATTATGAAAATATTTATTTATTTTTGTAGATCTATGTATGATCTTTCCAACGTATTTTAAAAATTAGAAAAATGTTGTGTTTTGATAAAGTTATGTATGTTTTAGTGAACTATATTTTATGCAATATAAATCTAGGTTGTTGGCATGAAATGTCATGTTTGGTTTATGTGTGATCTCCCAACATGGTTTTGTGACTTTGTAAGCATGTTGAAACTGCTATGTGGATATTAGTTATGAGGGTGTGAGCATGAGTTGGAAATTATAGTGTTTCTGACCACATTTAAAGTCACTTGTAGTGTTGATGTCCATGCTTAATTTTGTTGTCCTACCATTTTCTCTCATGTAGCAGCATCTTGATCACTTGTAGGTTTAATTTAACTGACTTATCTATTTATGCCTTCACTTAAATGGTGTTCTTGTTTGAACAAACATGAATATTAAATTGTTAGAAAAGATGATTCTCCTTTATTCCTCATTACAAATTTAATCATAACGGTATTATAAATGCAAGTCATAAAAGTGAAGAATCTCTGGAGTCTTGGACTCACGTTGGCCTCGGTCTTAAAGAAGAGAACATATCATAGGAATGAGACTGGTTTTGTATCAAACATTCTCATAATCGATGCTCTTTTGTGCTGGGAAGGGTTGTGGTATATGATTTACACCTTCTAATTTCATTACTGAACAATCTTAAACCTATCATTTTGTGCATATTGTTGATTCCATTTGAGACTGCAACCCATAAAACCACAATCTCTGACATTGCAAATTTAGTGCCTTGTGTTTCCTCACTCAATTAAATACATGTTAATCTACAAATATAGTCCTATTGATTTGCTTCGATGGGCATGTTCCTTCAATACTCTGGATGACTAAGTGCACATTATTATAGTATAAGCTTATTTTGTTTTTAAGATTTATTCTTTTAACATCGTCAGTATTCAATGTAAAATAAGACTGGTCTCTTTAAGGCATTTAATTCTCTCTATTTTGATCAATCAGATTCCTTCTTTGAATCCCATCAACAATAAATAATTAATACAAAAAATTGGCCTTTTATTAGAATCTTTCTTGACATAATACAATGCATATTAGTCATAAATTGGAAGTATAGATATTAAGTACAATTTATGTACATTTGTATATTTTATTGTCGTTGAACCATATTATGTTTAAGGCTTTTTATATAGTGCATTCTACTAATGGCTATTCATTTTTAAATCTTTCTTGCAAAGTAAATTGAGCTATTGATTTTATAAGAACGTATACTCATATATTCTCTAGCTTATATATGTATTCATATACATACATGAGCTATACCTTCTTTATTTAATTCATTGATTGTATATTGCAACAACCTTTTTAAATGATATCATATGATTTGGGGGATTATCTAACATGTTTTATATGTTACATATTCCAATTCTTACGAATCTTTAGGATATAAAATGTGTTAAGGAGAAAAAATTATGTAGAGAAACAAAGTGATCCTCTGTAGTTGATTGCTTTATTATTCAGAAATGTGTAATGAATTTGTAAATGGTCATGTCAATGAGATAGTTTGATCATTGCTAGTGAGGCATCTTGTAACTAGTGAGGCTTTTCCAGTGAGACATTTTGTAGCCGGAGAGACTCTACCAGTGAGTCATTAAGCCAGTAAGACATTTTTACGAGTGGTTTTTCATCCCTATGAGAGTTTTCCACTCATGAAAATCACTGTGTTATGGTTCTTTTGTGGATGCATTTATGATCTTGTTGTTTCCTTAATTTGTATTACAACATTTGAATTTATATGTATTGCTATTACGTTAACTTTGTGTAAGCCTACATGGCTAAATTTTGCAAAGGCATGACCTTGTGTTGATATTCATATGACTCATTAATATATGTAATTCCATTTGAAAATAATGATGAAGTTATTTAATTATTTCCTTTGAGCACCGTTTAATAATCATCTTATACTATTTAATTATTTCGGGTATGGATTTGCTTACCAAAGGTTACTTTTAGTAAGTGAGATTTACGAACCTTACATTTTTGAATTTCTATAAATATTTGAGACTATTTTTGATCATTTTGGAAAGTTTGGATGTTTTGATTATAAGGGAAAAACATGTTTTGAAGGGACCTGAAACCCTTTATAACTAAATAGACAAAAATATGCTCATAGATAAAGACATTGAACCATCAACAAAAACCATCAGAAAAGCAACATAGACACATAAACAAAGCAAAACACAACAAAACACATAAGAAGAAGCAGAAGCAGAAGAAGAAGACAAAAACAAAGCAAAATAGAGAAGCAAAAGTAGAAGAAGACAAAAACAAAGCAAAACACATAAAGGGACACTATTTCATGTTCTTTAAGGTGTTAGCCAACTCAAGTTCCTAGTTACGATGTAGTTCGACCATGTCCATCAGTTCTTTCTTCTCTTCCTCAAAGGTTTTCCTTAGGTTGCCCTTACCTCTTGTATTAGGGCCTTCAGCTTCATCCTTTCCAACCTTCTTCCCCTTTCCTTTTGAAACTTGGTCCTTTTCCATCAACTCTGTAAAGTAAAGCTGATATTCCCTTAGTTCACTTATCTTGTGAAACATGACCTCCAGTGATTCAACACTATTTTTGACCGAACTGTGGCTAACTTGCAGAAGCTTCTTGATGTCTACATTAGTATCATTAATCTTACCCTCCATTTCAAAGAGGTGTTATTCTCTTTTAGGCCCTTGATCTTGATATTCACCCTGTTAAATTCCTGTACTGTCCACTTCGCTAGCTTGAATGTACCAGTAGCCCCCACATGAGCCATGTCCAGAAGCTCAAACATTGAAATGTTGTTGTCGTTAAGGTAAGATAAATCCTTAGAAAGAGGGTTTACCTTAAGAGGCTTTGGCTTGCCAGGACTCAAATTAAGCCCGTCCTCCTCATGCTTAGTCTTCACACCAGAATGCTCCACACTAGGGGTTTTCAAACAGGGGAGTCATCAATTTCAATCACAGTATCCTTAGCACCCTTCTCCTTAACTGGTCCTTGGAACTCTTCAAGACATCATTCGACACCCATTTTTTCAACTTAGCAATACGCTTGGAAATCCTTCTAGCCCTATCCTTGACATCCTTAGCCCCGACATTATCATGCAAGCCCTCCTCCTTAGAACCCTCCACAACAAAATACTACCCATTGAACACAATATTTACCTTGGACCGAGAACCCCTAGAAACAACATCCCTATCATTGCCACCAGAATGAGATTCCGACTCCTGTAAAACAATCTTCTTCGAAATATTTGGAAAGTTTGGATGTTTTTGTATTTACAATATCTTTTTTTTTGGATTTTGAAGTATTTGGATGTTTTTGGATTTTGGAATATCTAATTGTTTTTGGATTTTGTAATATTTGGATATTTTTGGATTTTGGAATATCTAAATGTTTTTGGATTTTGCAATATTAGGATGTTTTTTTTGGATTTTGGAATATCTAAATATTTTTAGATTTTACAAATTTGGATATTTTTAGATATTGATTTTAAGGTAATGAACAAGAACCCAATTTGATTACTTGGTTTGGTAAAATGCCTCTAGATAGGTGTATAATCGTTTTGTTATGGACTAGGTGAAGTGATCTTAGGATGTGACTAGGTGAGATGGATAACATTAAATATTGGTAAATTATCAAGCCATGCTAGGTGTTTAGGAAAAAATATGATAGGTGAATGGATGGATATAAGTGGAATGTTGTTTTATTATGGATGGAATGAAAAATAATTGATAGATGGTAGATGGTGCTCATTACACATGACACCTATTTTCTAGGTTTTCACCAAGGTACTTGTCCAAAGCACAAATGAAGTGGTTTTCACTAGAGGATAATTTTTATCTTTACTATTTTTATTTTTTTTAGATTTTGAATACACATAGTGCCTTTTTTTACAGGATTTCCACTAAGGTACTTTCCCATGGCGCCACTGAAGTGTTTTTCACCATTGGACGAATTATTTCTCTTTAATTTTTCATTTATTGGGATACCTTGATGGGTTAAGCCTAGAACCACTTGAGGTAACTACTATTGATGGGTTCTTGCAAGGGCTCAATTTAAGGTGTTGCTAGTTGATAGGATCCCGAGTCATAGCTCGCTATGATTACAAATGGACCCAACCAATTTGGTTCAAATTTTCCCTTATCTTGGTTTAGCTATTTCTTTTTTTTTTCTTGAGGACTAGATCACCTATTTGGAAGTTTCGACACTTGATCCTTTTTGTTATAACTACGACAAAGACAATTTTGGTAATCTTGTAGATGATTTTGTGCACTAAGATGTCTTTCGTCTAACAGTTATAGACCATGTAATTTGGACACGCTATACTCTTCATTATCAACAAGATGTTGCAACGACACCCTCAAAGAAGGAAATTCGACCTCTATAGGAAAGATTGCCTCGATGCTATAAACTAGGGAAACTGGTGTAGCACTAGTAGGTGTTCAAAGAGTAGTATAATAAGCCCATAAGGCAGGATTGAGTTGGATGTGCTAGTCACGACCAACATCATTAACTATCTTCTTTAGGATTTTTAGGATAGTTTTGTTAGACACTTCAGCTTGACTATTTCCTTAGGGATAGTATGGTGTTGGATATGAAATTGGGAGCAAGACTTCAAAAATCTTAATTTTTAAAGGGTTTACTATTATCTGTGATGATGGCATGGGGGACACCATATCGATAAATTAGATAATTTAGGATGAAATTTTCTATTTGTTTTCTTATGATGTAGGTAAGTGGGATGAATTCTATCCACTTCGTAAAGTAATCAATGGTGGTGATAATGAATTTATTACCATTTTTTGATGTGGGAGATATCTTTCCTATAAGGTTGAGTCCCCATTGTAAATAGAGCCATGGTGTAGTAATAGGTTGTAACTCTTGGTTGGTGCGTGAATAAGATGACCATGATATTGACACTATAAACACTTCTTAGAAAAATGGTGTGCCTCTTGATCCATGGTAGGCCAATAGTATCCTATCCTCAACAAATTTTTAGCAAGGGTAGGGTCACTATAATGCGACCCACAAATTCCTTCATGTACCTCATGTAGGGAAGTTGTTGCCTCTTTTGAGTTAAGTCATCTAAGTAATGTACCATCGAGATTCTTTCAATATAGGGTGTCACCAAGAATGGTGAAGCAATATGATCGATGTATAAAGGTTTCTTTAGTTTTTTGGTAAGGTTAGGAGGTGTTGTACTATTTTGTAGGTAAGTGCAAATGTTGTAGTACCAAGGGAAATTAGGACCAACAATTTTGCACATAAATTCTAATTTGGGGACATCAAAGGTAGGAACCAAAAATTGCTCAATGAGGAACTCATATTTATGACTATTATGGGACACATCTAGGAGAGACCCAATAGTCACCATAACATCTATAGCCTTTTTGTTCACTCTAGGTATTTTATCAAAAGAGATAGTAGTAAAATACTATTTGAAGCTATCAACCATACTATTATACGAGATAAATTTGTCATTCTTTGTTTGGTAGTCATTATTAACCCATCTAACCACTAGCTATGGATCACCATAAACCCATAACTATTTGATTTTACATTATATAGCTATTCGAATCCCATGATATATGCTTCATACTCAGTAATGTTTTTTTTATTGAAATGCTAACCAATATGATTTTGGTATACAATCACCATGAGGTGTGATAAATAAGACTCCTGCCCTTGAACCATGTTATGTATGTGAACCATCAAAGTATAATTTCCATTGACTTATGGGAGTGATAATGAAGATTGCTTCATTTAGAAAATTTGATATGAGAGTATTACCATCATATCATGACACTTTAGCTAACTAATCTTTATGACTTATCCCTTTATTGCTTTCTTATCCACATATGCTATGTCAAACTCGCTTAGTATCATGACCCAATCAGCCATATAACCAATGAGAGTTGATTTTGATAATAGACTTCAAAAAATCTACCTTAAACATATAAGCTTAATTTGGCAGTTGAGCATGTCGAAACTTTTGTAAAGAAAATGTGACCACTAGACACGCTCACTCAATGGGAGTGTAATTAAGCTCATAGCCTACTAATGTTTGACTACTGTAATAGATCACTCTCTTTCCCAAATTAATCATGTTGTGCCCAAAGAGTGCCTAGTGATGCTAACGTAGTTGAAATGTACAAGATGAATGGTCTATCTGGAACTAGAGACATCAATACTAGAGCTGATGCTAGGTAATTCTTAAGTTGCTGAAAGGATTACTAAAATTTCTCATCCCATTTGAATGTGAAATCCTCGTGTAGGAGATGAGAGAATGAATGACATTTATTTGTTAATTGTGCTATGAACCATCTGATGGATTGTAGCTTCCCTTGAAGATTAAAACTTTGTTTGAGAGTCTTTGATGGAGGAATCTCAATTATGGATTTAACCTTTGTGGGCTCTACTTCAATACCTCTACATGATATAATGTATCCCAATAGCTTTCCTGAAGTGACAAAAAATACACATCTCTTTGGGTTTAGCCTCACTTGATACTTCTCTAGTCTATCAAATATTTGTGTAAGAGAATCTAAATGTCCTTTTCTTGTGATTTATTTTTCTAGTAGATCATCACATAGTCTTCCATTGTATTATGTACTATACCATGAAAGATCACTGTCATAACTCATTGATAAGTTGCACTTGCATTCTTAAGACCAAATGATATGAAATTCCAACAATATGAACCCCAAGGGAATGCAAAATTTGTCTTATGTTGGTCCTCTTGTGCTATATGAATTTGGTTATATCTTGAAAAAACCATCCATGAGGGAAAGCATCTCATGGCCTATTTTCAAATCCACTATAATGTCTATGTTAGGGAGTGGAAAGTCATCCTTAGGAAAAGCCTTGTTAATATCTCTAAAATATGTGCATATGTGTATGCCCCCAATGGACTTGGAAACATGTACTAGATTTGACACCCATTTTTGGATAATCAATTGGTTGTATGAAGCCAACATCTAAAATTTCCTTTAGTTCAACTTTGACTAGTAGTGTAATTTTTGGATGCATCTTATGTAGCTTTTATGTAACAGGTTTTACCTCTAGATATACTATTAAATGATAACCACTAATGCAGTGTCTAATCTAGGCATCTTGGTATAGGACCAAGAAAAAATGATTATTTGTGCCTTTAGGAATGATGTAAAAGCTTGCTCATCTTCAAGTGTTAAAGACATTGTAAAGAATGCGATCTTAGGAGTTTCGATTATTCCAACATTTTTTTCTCTGAGTCTTCTACTAGTACTATTAATCTATCTTGATGCTTAGTGATACTAGGGACGTCTAATCCTTCATTCTTAGGTGCCTCAAAGAGGTTTCCAACCTTGGATATGTCAATTTTTTACTTTTTCATGACCCAAAAGTGTCACATTGTGGTTTTCACTAGGGGATCTATTTTTTATTTATATGTTTTCTCTTTTGTGACTAAAGGATTCAAATTCCCCCCAAAGTATGTTTGTACATCAGGGTTATGTCAAATCCCACTTTGTGATCTCTATGGCGTATGCTATCTCTAAGTCCGATAAACTCAACAATAGCATCGTCATTTTTGAATATGTCCAAAATTGGTTCTTGTTGGTCCCAATTGATGAGTTAGGGGTAAATGAGTTGAAGGCCATTAGCTTGTGAAGGTGATGTAAAGAATAAATTGTAATGCTATTTATAGATGTATTCTCAAATAAGTTTGTGATGCACATGGGAGATTCCTCGTTAGTATCATCGTGAGAAGCACCAACCACAAGAGAGATTCCAACTACCTCACTAGGGGTACTCTTGATGTTAGGAGTAACGTTATCTAATCAACCATACCAAAGCCCTTTATATTTCTACCATTTCTCTAGAACAATGGGTTCTCTTATTCATTGTTGATGTAGACCAAGGCCACCATGGCATGTGAATCCCACGTTCTTAATAATTTGGAAACCCTTACTATATTGATCAATTGGTAGGATTTATTTCTCTTTCTCATCTTGGTATAACCATTTGGAGATGACTTCCTATATAACCTCTTTGTTTAGATCTCCCCACAGAGAAAACTGTGGGCTCAAATTTGATAGTAGAATAGGTTTTTCTATGTTTTATAGTTTTCCATACATCTTAGAAGAAGACATAATTTTTCCTACATAAAGGACCCTTTAAGATCATAGTTTCCACAACCCTTATATCATATTTGTACCTTAATATCTAGAAGGGGTTTATGTGAAGTGGACGATGAGACTAAAGTGGATGGATCAATATAGGATGATTAATGTAGGTGATGTCATTGTTAGGCACTTGGAATAGTTTTTGATATTTTTCTTACAAGTTTTGATAATAATGAAAAGGTTGAGGGACCTCATAAATGGTAACTTCAATTCCATTGCAAGGGAATTTGATGCATTGATGATAGGTTGAAGGGACAACTTGTGTCATGCATCCATTGGCATCCTAGGAGGATGTTGTATGGTAAATCAAGGTCCAATACTTGACATGTCATCTCTGTAATAGCGAGACCAACTTGGACATGAAGTTTGATTATCCCTTCTGATTCACACTCATTATCATCATATGATTTATTGGTGTTTCTCTTTTTTTTTTTCTTAATAAATCCATTGGTGTATCCCAATTGTTTTACAAATTTCAAAGTATAAATGTTTAATCCCGCTCCACCATCTATTAAGAATTTTTATTTTATGTTTGTGGATAAAGTCTTCTAGATATAAGACTTGGTTATGGTATGTTGTGAAAGGAAAATCCTTTTTAGTGAATACGAGGTAATGCATAGATGCGACATGTCCTACCATGGCCTAGAATTTCTCAATATATATGTTAGTAGGAATGGATGATTCTAGGAGTGCCTTGTCTATATGTTGGAGAGATCCTAAGGAGCTCTAACATGGATATTTGATTTGTAGTTTTCTTAAGGTGATATAAAAGATTGTACTCAACCAGTAATAATGTAGTTATGATTTTGGGTTGTGATGGAACTCCTTGTAGAGTCACTTTCCCTCATCGTGTAATGACTCCACACTCAATATTTCTACTAGTTATAGTGAAAATGACAATACGGTTATTAGATTCTTGAACATGAACTACTAAATTATTATATGAATGGTTAACTTTGTTATAGTCCTTTTCTTTACCCCTTTACCATGATTTGGGATTGGATCCTTGTAAATTCCTAGATCATTGTTTCTAGAAGTTCTAGGACATTCTGAATGTTGAATTCTCATTGATCAATGGGATCTTGTATGATATTCTTGAGTTTCATGTAATTTGGTGTTTTACAACCCTTTATCCTATGGTATTCACAATAATCATTATTATTGTACCAAGAGAGTTTAAATTGGGGTTCATTGTATTGTTTAAGCTCTAGAAGCTTGATAAGATTTGTTTGAATTAACTTGTTCAAGACTATCTCAATTGGCTCCCCTAAGGGAGTGTACTTGCATCTAGTGGTGTTATTTGGTCTTAGTGGCCCCTTTGAAGGATTCACATTTTGATTGTTTTGTTGATTTTTTGGTGGGGGTTGTATGTTTTGTACAAACTTTGTATCTACAACACCATCGTTGGTAACTTTTTTGTTCTTAGCCCATTGGCAAGGTTTTTCTTTAAAGTTTGACGTATGATATTTTTTATCTTTATAGATTTTGACAAGTCCCTTATAAATATGAGTCTTCTCAATGGTGATGCATTTTTTATGATTTTATCAAAGGTGTTGGCACATTGTATGGTTAAGTGAAAGCTAATTTCAGTGTTAAGATTTTGGACAAAAATATTCACAAGTTGTTTTTCAGGAATATGCTATTTGCATTTGCTAGCCATGTTTATCTAATATTATAGGAATGAAAAAAATATCTCTCCCATTTTTTTGTGTGCTACATAAATTAGTCATGGTAACTTCTAGTTCTATGTTATAGGAGAAATGATCAATAAAATTTTCAGCAAGTTTGTGGAAAATTTTAATACAATGTGATAGATGGGAGAACCATTCTATTGCTTGCACTCCTAAACTTCTAGGAAAGAGGTGCATTAAGTATGTGTAATTATATGCAAACTCTAGACATGCTATACAAAATTCTCATATATGTTCTTGTGGATCACCTCTTCCTTTGTATTTTTCAAATTTAGGCATTTCTTCAAGGGTGTAGCTTTTCTTCATTTTTCCTAGTTGCATATCAGTAACCTTTTGGTGTAAGATTTGAATTTTCAATGCCAAGTCATCATTTGGGTTATTTGATGGTTGGTTAGATGGAGTGTATGCTTAATGTTGAGGAATAGATGAATAATTATATGATTTTTTTTGGTTTTGGGGGATGTTATATGAGTTGTATGAGATGTTTTGTTGTTGATGTGTGTTTTGTGTTGGAGGAATGTTATATGAGTTGTATGACGGGTTTTGATTTTATGCTATGGATTGTTGTGGAATGAATTGTTTTTGTGGGATGAATTGTTGTTTGGGTGTGTTATAAAAATAGTTTGTAGTTTGAGGGAAATGTGTTTTTGTAGGGGTAGTGAATGGAACATATTGAGATTGTTGTGGTGAAATGAGTTGTTGGGGGAATCTTGTATTTGTAGGCATGTAGGATGTGGAAGATTTTTTTGAAATGAAAAGTGATGAAATTTGTGGAATAGGGGGTTGGTATGAATGATTAGGGTTGTATGTGCTTATTGTCATGTTTGGTGCTTGTGTAATATCTAGAATATTTAGAGGCACATGAGATGTGGTGGCTTGGGATGTGAAAGGATTGTTTGTGTAGTTTTTTGTGTTTTGTGGAGATGCATGAGGAATATTTGTGTTTGGTGGATTTAGGATATGTGTGATTGTTTGATTGGTTATGTTTGGGTTTTGGTATAATGAATTTACACATCATTGAGGAAATGGTATTGAATCCATGTTATAAGATGGTATAGATGGTTGAATAGGTATGTTTGGAATTGAAGGTTGTGGCATAGCTTCATTGATAGCTTTAACTATAGGTATGTTCACCTTTGATGGAATGTTAGATGAATGACATGTGTGAGGGATTGTTCCCTAAGTGTACAAATTTTGTAATCCAAAGGTAGCTTAGCACCATTTTGTGAAAGTATAAGAAATTATGTGTTGGGATCCAAAGCAATTAAGGCATCAAGTGCTCTAGCTAAGGAGGGATCTTGTTGTATTTCTAAAAGTATCTCTTTAGTTAATACTTTAGATTCCTCAGACCCATTTGTGACATCTTCTATGATAATTTCTAGATATTAAGGTTGTGGTTGTGGAGCTTTGTATTCACAAGGATCAAATAAATTATGATGCATTTTAAACTTTGGTTCAGTAACTCCCATGGGTGTTGTGATGTTTGAACTACTAGGATTAAACTCCATAAGTTTCCTGCGTAGTAACCTTGTAATAGACATATAATTTTGATGACCTTGTGAAATATGGATGTAAGTAAATTTTGGTAATAAAATATGTAATTCCCTACCTGAAGAACAAGGAAAAACTTGACTGAACAACCTTTTTTGAAACACAACCACAACACTGAAGATACAACATCAAAATATTGCACTTGCTCAACAATGTACACACAAGCATCATATGAAACATGAAATAATAACAAAAACAACAATATGACCTCACCAATGCATAAGAAAGGTGGAAAAAACAAAAAAAAATCACTCATGGTAAAATCCACCATGAAGAACAAGAGAGGGAGAGAGAACATATCCTACACGACAATCGACTACAACCCACGATCACGTTCTCTCGTAACATGACTCTAGAATAGGATGAGGGAATCATCAACCTACAATACACATCTAGACTCACTTAACCAATATAAACAAGGATAAACCTTCACTAAAGGATTCCAAACCAAGAGATACAAACTCTCACCAATTGGAATAACAACGGGTCACTTCTAGACACACCACACACTTTCCAAGATATCTTGTCACAATATGACATCACACAAGTGAAAATATACTACAATAAAATGCCTCAAGATCTATGAGGAATATATAAAATTTAAAGTACTAACCAGGAAGATTCACAACCTTCCTAAGACATCACAAGATAAGGTGCACAATCTTCCTAACCCTAGGTTTGACAATCAAACAACTTTGAGAGAGTGCACACAAAATGATGCAGGAGAAACCACAAGTCCTTAATGAAAAAGTTAAGGACAAGCTCCAAGAATCACTAGAACCATGGGAACATGATGAACAATTTTTATTACATGGTTTACCCATACGAGGTCCCAAAACTTAGAGGAACTAACAAGTCCTAGAAGAGAGATGACTAGGTTTTCAAAGGTCTAGTTAACGAAAATGATTTCCATGAGAAATATACATAAAAAAAATTATTCGAAAAGGGAAATAGGCTTATAAAAACTTGGCTAACCTTGATTAAGAGGTTTAACAATCATTTTTTGGAACACAACTACCCAAATAGAGAGGTAATTTTGAGCCTATCATCCCTCATAACTAGGCTACCCCACTATCAACCAGGCTTCCCAAATATGATACCAGATTACCCCATTGATGACAAGGATGCCCAAACATAATTTAATAAATATTTTGAGTGAGTTTGGATGATTCTTGAGCTGACCAGGCCACCCAGATGTAGCACTAGGCCACCCAAACTCATTGGAAAATACTTATGTTTATTTTAAACCCAAAAGAAATGTTCCTAAGTTAATTTTTAAATTTAAAAGACAATTAAATCAACATGCATATCATGCACAACACCAACATTGAGACACGTAAATATGGCTGAAATGCTAACATTTGAAATCAATTATATATATCTCAAGGGAGAGGTTCTCTCATAATTACATCATAAATACATATGGAGAGGACTCAAATGTTCTTCGAAAATCAATTTACAATCGATAGGAACTAATTGCAAAGAAAATTAACAAGAAGGAAGAAGATACAAATGTCATTTTGCTCCTCGGACCTTTGAACCCCAACGATGGTTTCCACACAACCCTACCACATGAAACCAATAAGGTTCACCCCCAACGTGCTAGGAGATGGTCACATCACCAAAACACACTCACACAATACAATTAGGAGATAGGCTAGCACTCACGCAATACACGAAGAATACACAACATTCAATAATGCAATAGGGAGTCTCTTTCACAATATGAAATTTAGTTAGGATAACACTCTAACACACAATAACAAACTCCAAAGGTCCAAAGGAGAAGGTAGCAAGAGCCACATCAATGGTCTCAAGAATTTGCTTAGCAAAATACCACAATAAATCTCACACAAGTCAAGGTAGGATACGACCAATAATACAAGGTCACTCAATGACCAAATCAAAACTGAATGCAATCCCGCATTGAACAAGGTATGAAAAAATGCAATGAATTGAATTAATGAAAATTTTATAATCTTAAATGACTAAAAAAATAATATTTCAAGAAGGATAATTCAAATCTCCCATTCCAATCCATCCATATTCATCTTAAATTCCAATTTTTGTAAGTTTCATTCATTGTCCAAAAATTAGGAATTTTACAAATCACCATTAAAATTTTACCAAAAAACAAAGTTTTGAAAATCAAAATTCTAAAGATACCCTTTTGTGACAAAAGTGCACAAAACCCGTTTTAAGCTATAAAATAATTATTTTGCACAATTTCGAAAAAAATGGACATAATAATGACGTATTTTGGAAAATTTACCAAGTTTCCACATACAATTAAAAATACTATCAAAATATACAAAATAAAAGGTGTTGGGAGGTTGTAACACCCCACCAATCCATTTGCAATCTTTCAAAATTTAAAACAATAATTATTTGAGAAGATATTGAAAACTTACCTCATTTTTATCCAAAAATTGAAATGAGAAGAACACCAAACATACCACACAAATGCATGAATCCATGCATGAGCATGATCTCCTACTAATTCCTATCTAGATGCTTCAAACCCTATCCATTTTTCCCTTTGATTGCTCCCACAATCACAAAAACAAGAATTTGAGGAAAAGAGGGTTTTTTCCTCTCCAAATTCCTCATGAAAATATAACATAATGAAAAATGAAATACCTTTTTTCTTATAACCCCCTTTTCCTTTTCCAAATTACAATAATAAATATATTTTATTTTCCAAATAGTTCCAATTAATCATTGATTTCACCCAAGACAAAATAAGACATTTAAATATAATCCAATTTTCTATTCCACACTCAATTTATGATTTAAATTTATATAAGCATATTTTTCACATTACTTACATAAATCAAAATTCAAACCAAATTAAAATATAAATATATTTTTATTTCTTCGATTTGAAACTCCCACAAATTCCCCAAAACCCGATAATCCATTTAATTCATTCCCCAATCATCATTCACCCTATAATTTCACTATCAAATCCATATAAAAAATTATTTGAATTAAATTGTAGAAATGGAAATTTAACAAGACATCAACCACACATTCATGGGGCATCCACAAAAAGGGTTATGGTTTCCAAAATCATACCTATGGCAGTATCTGAGTCGTCATAGGTAAAATAACAAGGCTCTTGCACTCAGATCAAGTACAACATGTAAGGCAATATACTAAATGGCCAATGTGACATCTCCTTATAACCACCGTTGGGGTGTACTCAGATTTGTGGAGCTAGGTGGAGAAATTACTAGTACCTATAACCACTCAATGCACATGTCAACCTTACCTGATCCATATATAAATAGACGAAACATCATATAAATAATCCACAAGGTACACCATCATATCCATAATTTCATTACATTTAAATGATATAGTTCATGCTAAAATTTAATTACAACATCTAGATTAATACAAATATTCACAAACTAGCATATAATAAGAATCACTTAGGAAAGAAAACATCATGCACACATCCCAAGATAAACATAGAGGAAATAATGAAACAAGACATAGAAAAATAATACCAAGGCATGATCATCTAACATCTCAACATAAGCAAAATATAATGCTCCCACTAACATCACTTACTAGGAATAGGTAGGCAATACATGATATAAATGAGCATTGTTCCAAAATGGACTATGAGAGATATGTTGGGTAGATTTGAATAAAAAGTGATGTTGACGTTGTTTGATTGATGGAAGATAAAACCTATAAAAGTCAAAGTTAACCTAGATCTCCATTTGGATAAATGCTAATGATGGTTTTTGCTTGTACTAGACTGATGAGTCCAAGAAAAAGGATGATGGTGAGTTCACAAACTTAGAAATAGTCAAGATTCCTAAGCTAGTTTTCTCACAAATGACACTAATCAAACTGTCTACTTGAAATGGTTAACTTTTAAGAAAAAAAACTAAAAAAGAGATAAGATGGGAGATCTAGATGAGATTATGAATGATATTGGTTGTTGGTGGGTTGATGTTTGCTGTTGGTGATTGATATTGTCCAAAGCTAAGATAAGTAACTCTAAAATTCCAAGAAGAAATAGTATGAAATAGATGTGAAAATTGGTTTTCTCTTTACAAGTCTATTATACTATAGGTCTTAGATCCTAGGATTGTGTGCTCAATAATTTTAGAAACTAAAAATTGGAGTTTTCTAGAAAATGTTTACACACTCAAATATATCACTGTAGGTTTCAAAGGTATCACTATAGGTTTCAAATGCATCAATGTAGGTATCAAATGCATCAAAATATGATCAAATACGTCACTATATGTTTCAAATGTGTTACAATGTTTTTCAAAAGCATCACTATATGTTTCAAAGATGTCACTGTACTATCATATGCATAACTATGTACAAAAGAAGGTTTAATATTGACATAACAAGTTTAGAAGGTCTCATATTAGATGCGTCAAAGTATTGTCAAATGTGTCAATCTCCAAATTAGATGCACTACTATGCATATAAAATGTGGTTCAATATAGTTAGATGCATCAAATGATAATTAGATGCATCATTTTGATATTAGATGTGTCACAATAACAATCAAATGTGTAATTTTGTGATTGTAGCTAAATTTTTGTAAGGGTATGATTGATTTTGACAAATTACAAGATTGATTTTGACTTTTTTTTATTGGAAAGAGATAAAAAATAGGAAAGAATAGTAGCAAATTGATTCCAGGGTAATAATATAATTGGTATTAATAGATATTCACAATAAAAAACTTCAAGAAGTACACCTAGCAAGTATTAAAAGTGTGTCACACTAGTGTGGGCCCAAGCAAAAAAACACCATAGGATTGTGATGATGCACACTCCACTCTCAAGAGGGAATAACTAGGTTCCTATTTGCACAAGAGCTCACCTTACCCCTTCCCTTGTAGGTTTTTACTCTTCCAAAGAAATTCAATCTCTCCTCAAGATGATACATGTTGAGTAACTTCAAGTATGATATTATACCTTGCACCACAACTAGATTAGCGGTTGTTGATATTAGGTATCTAATAAATGATGTAGGAGCATCCCTAGTTGTAAATCAATCTTATATTAACCAATTTTTTTTTTTCCTTATAGTTTAGTTTGTAGCTATCTCAACAATTTATTCCATATTTTACTACATTATCGTTTCTCAACTCATAGAGTAGGATATAGCATCTACATGAGGTTATCTACAATGTATCTATATTTCAAGTGATTTGCATTCATTTGCAAAAAGTTATCACTCTTAGAATTTCACTGTCAATTGTCTGACAGAGCAATCGAGGCCTATCTGGATCAGATCGGTTGTGTGGACCTTTTTCAGAATGTGTGGAGCTTAATGGAACATCATTCAAACATTTTAGGTCCAAGGGTAACTTTCTTGGAGATCCATAATGCATTCCATTTCCCTATGGGTTATCTTTTCATGTTCTTGGCCGACCTACACGTTTGATATTGTATTGGGTTTGTAAACCATTGAGGCCATCATAGATCATAATTACAGTTAGAGATTCATATTTGAGATAATTTGTAATCCATTAGAATACAGATAGTTAGTTAGGTAGTTAGTAGATAGAAGAATAATTTAATTCATCCCGGTTGGACTATAATAACACCTTGTGCCAATTGTAATATATGTAATGCCCTTGCAACAGGCTTGTGAGTCCTAGTTATTCCACATATGAGGCATATGATCCATGTAAGATTATAATTTATTGAATCAATGATAATTCATGTTTGATGAGCATTTCTCATGTTAATTCCACTGTGTTGAACTCTAGACTACATGGTTGGACAGTCCTTTCTAGACCCTCCATCCATGACTGCACCAAGTGTATAAAAGAGAGTTTGTGAGTCCTAAGAAGTCATTCCTTATGGTGAACATATCATTGACCTGAGGCAGATTGTAAGTGTTTTCAATCAAGCACTAACTATGAGGTAGTTGAAACCCTTGTAGCCAGATCATTGAATTGAGGTAGTTGCACCAGATCCATGAGGAGAGATGTCGCCAAGGAGAGAACCTGTTATGAAAAATGTTGTTGGATGAATGTATGCGATGTTGGAAATGATGAGAGCAATGAAAGTCCAGTTGGATCCTGTAGAAGAATACAAAAGGAGAGGTCTAAACCATGAACATGCGAATGAAAGTGGTGATGAATTGGAGCATGCTACAAATCAAAATGAAGAAAACCTAGAAGAGGAAGAAGATTTAGACCAGATAAAGATGTTGAATTTTTTTTCCAAGATTGGTAAGAGACATAGAATTGGAATTCAAAATTATGTGAGAAATTTAAAACCTGGAGAATTGATTGATTGAATCAATGATATGGAGGAATACTTTTAATATGAAGAAATCGAAGATCCAGAAAGAGTGATATTTGTAAAAACTAAGTTGAAGGGACATGCTCCTATATGGTGGATAAAAGTTTAATTGGATAGGAATAGAAGAGTAAAGGAGAAAATAAAAAAATGGGATAGGATGGTGATAAAGTTGAAGAATCAATTTATACTTATTGATTATGAGCTTGAATTGTTGAAAAGATTGTAGAACCTGATGTAAAAAAAAAAGTATGAGAAAGAGTATAATGAAGAATTTTACAAGATGATCATTAGGGTTGAACATAGTGAAGAAAGCAAAGAGAAGGTTGTGTGGTACATCAATGGACTGAGAACAAACATTCAAGAAGAATTGAGCCTAGTGAAGATGACAATAGTTGAAGAAACATACCAATTTATGATGAAAACAAAGGAAAAATTGAACAAGAAGTTTGAACAAAGACAAAGAAGTGCAAGAGGAAGATTCTAGAGGAGCGGATCACAATCTAGAGAGAGAAGACCATATGCAGAGAAAAACAAGGATGGGAAACCCTACTGTAGTGAAGAGAAGGATAATAATTCATACCACTGAGGAAGATATGACAAAAAATTCTACCATTGTGATAGAGGATGTCATAGTCCCTATTGCAATAATGGATATAGGATAGATGAAGGAAGATCTGAGAAGAGACCATTTAGAGGAACCTGTTGCAAGTGTCAAGGTGAAGGACATAGAGCATTTGAATACCCTCAAGGAAGTACTAGTAAGAGGACTGAGAATACTGGAAGAAAAACCTATGTGGATGAAGAACCTGTTGGATACCCTAGTTTAGTTGGGAAACCAGAGAAAGGTGAGTCATTATTCATGAGGAGAGCTTTAATGCATGAAGAAGTGACTGAGGAACCACTGCAAAGGAATAATTTGTTTTGGAAAAGATGTAAATTCAGAGGGGAGGTATGTAAAGTTATCATTGATAGTTGTAGTATTGGTATTTTAGTTTCAGAATAAATGGTAGCCAAGCCAAATTTGAAGTTATTATAACATCCAAAGCCCTATAAGATAACATCAGGATGAACATAAGATCTTGGTAAATGAGCAATGTTTGGTGAAATTTCATATAGGGTCATATAATGATGAAGTGTTGTGTGATATTATGCCCACGGATGCATGCCATTTACTATTAGGAAGACCATGGTAATATGATATGAAAGCAATTCATGATGGAAGTAAGAATACCTATACTATGAGTGCCAATGGCAAGAGAACTATATTGATACCTTTGGGAGAAGAGGACAAAAGGGAAGCTTGTAGTACTGCCAAACTATGTTTGGTAGATGGAAGGAAGTTTATAAAAGGATTGAGGCATGCAACCATGTGTTTTAAATTGATTCCAAAGAAGTGCAGTAATCCAGAGATATAGAATTTCATCAAAAAGGATGAAGATCCACCACAGGAAGAAGTAGCAAAACTATTGATAGAGTATGAAGATATGATATCAAAGAATGTACTAGATGGATTACCATTGGTTCAGAGCATCAATAATAATATAAATCTAATACCTAGATCAAGTTTTCCAATCAAAGAACATAGGATGACACCTATAGAAAATACGGAGCTGAACAGATAAATACAAGATTTATTGAAGAAGGGATTAATTCGAGAGTTTAAGCCCATGTGTGGTACCTACTGTACTAGAACTAAAGAAAGATGGAGAAAGGAGGATGTGTAAAAACTTAAGAGCAATGAATAGGATCATAGTCAAGTATATATTCCCATTTCCAAGGATGGATGACATTATGGACTATTTGAGTGGAGCAAAGTATTTCACAAAGATTGAACTAAAGAGTGGATATCATCAAATCAGGATCAAAGAAGGAGATGAGTGGAAGACTGAATTTAATACTAATGAAGGGTTGTATGAGTGGTTAGTGATGCCTTTTGCATTGACCAATGCACCTACCACTTTCATGATATTGATGAACGAAGTATTGAAGCAATTCTTGGGTAAGTTTTTTATTGTTTATTTGGATGATATTCTAATTTTCAGTGAGACTAGAGATGAAAATTTGTGGCACATGAGACAAGTATTGTAGAGACTGAGAGAGGAGAAGTTTCTGATAAACATAAAAAGTGTAGATTTATGGAGACAAAATTGGTGTGCTTTGGTTTTTTCATTTCTATTGAAGGATTGAAGATGGACTCTGAGAAGGTTAGAGCAATTGTTGAGTGACCAAACTGGCGAACACTGGGGAGGTAAGATTATTCCATGGACTAGCAAGTGTCTCCCGGAAATTCATTAGGAGCTTTAGTGGAATTTACACCCCCATGATAGAAACAATGAGAGGATATTGGAAAAAATTTAAATGGATATTTGGAGCACAAATAAGTTTTGAAATGCTGAAGAAAAAGGTGACAGGGCAACCAATGTTAGTAATACCTAATTTTGATAAAGTATTTCAAGTTGTTTGTGATGCTAGTGGAAATACAATAGGAGCAGTGTTGAGTCAAGAAGGAAGACCCATATCTTATTTCAATGAGAAGTTGAATGATGCCAAAAGGGGATACTCAGTTTATGATCAAGAGTTTTATGCCATAATTAAAGACTTGAAGAAATGGAGACATTATTCGTTGCCTAAGGAGTTTGTGTTGTACACTAATCATCTAGCCTTGCAGTATTTGAACAACCAAGGTAAGTTGAACCTGAGAGATATGAGATGGATTGAGTTCTTCTAGAGCTATACATTTGTGTTTAAGCATAGGAGTGGTAAGTCAAATAAATTTGTAGATGAATTGTGTAGGAGAAGGAATTTGTTGACAAGAATGAAGATAAAAGTATTGGGTTTTGAGGAATTGAAACATATGTATGAGGATGATCTAGATTTTGTTGAAGCATGGAACACATGTAAGGAACTAGTAGTAACAGATAGGAGTCAATGGTTGGATTATTTCATTTAGGAAGATATGTTGTTCAAACGGAATCAATTGTGTATTCCAAGGAGTTCAATGAGGGAGAATTTGATTATGGAGAAGCATAGTGGAGGACTAGTAGGAAATTTTTGGGTAGATAAGACTGTAGCTTTGTTGAATGAACACTTTTTTTACTGCAGATATATAAGGATGTTAGGAAGTATGTTCAAAGTTTCCAAATTTGTCAAGTAGCAAAGGGGAGTAGTCAGAATACTAGATTGTATAAGCCTTTGATAGTACCAAAGAGACATTGGAAAGATATAAGCATGGATTTAATATTGGGATTACCAAGAACACAAAGAGTATATGATTTTATAATGGTAGCAGTGGACATATTTTCTAAGATGAAACATTTAATTCCTTGCAAGAAGACTAATGATTTTGTGCATGTTGTTGACCTATTTTTCAAGGAGATTGTGAGATTGCATGGATTACCAAAGAGTATGGTTTTAGAAAAGGACACCAAGTTCATTGGATACTTTTGAAGGATATTATGGAAGAAGATGAAGAAAAACCTAAAGTTCAATTCAACATATCACCCACAAACAGATGGACAAACAAAGGTAGTAAATAGGAGTTTGGGTAACTTATTGAGATGTTTGGTTGGAGATAAGGCAAGAAATTGGGAAATAGTTCTACTGCAAGCAGAGTTTGCATACAATAATTCATTAAACCAAAGCATAGGGAAGAAACCATTTGAGATTGTGACAGGGATACATCCTAGAGGAGTTGTGAAGATCAAAGACATCAGTATGGAGAATAAAAGGAGTGCAAAAGTACAGGAGTTTGCAGGATTCATGGAAACAATGCATAGCTAGGTCTAGAAATATTTGGAGGACATGAACAATAAGTACAAGGAGTAGACATATGAGAAAAGGAAGGAAAGGTTCCCAGTAGGAACATACAATAAGCTAAAGATGAGGAAGATTGGACCATGTAATATTCTTAGGAAGTTTGATTCAAGAAATGCATATGAAGTGGAGTTACCATAGACACTTGGTATATCACCTATTTTCAATGTTGCAAACATCTATGAGTATCATGAAGGAAAACTAAGTGGCACTAACAAAGAAGTAGAATTGAAGGAGAAATTACCACATCAACCACTAGAGAAAATTGAGTAGATCTTGGATACCAAAATTGGAAGGAGCACTAGGAACAAGCAGTACAAGGAGTACTTGGTAAAGTGGAAAGGAAGACTAGTGGAGGATGCATCATGGATTTCTAAGGCTAAGGTGGACCACTTTTTTTTTCCTCTACCCCCTATAAAGTGAGGGATTTAATTTCTTCCAACCTTGGGTGTCTGATGCAGGAGCATTCCTAGTTGTAAAGCAATCTTGTATCAACAAAAAAAATGTTTCATTTCCTTACAGTTTAGTCTATAGCTATCTCAACTATTTCTTTTACATTTTACTGCATTGTTATTTCTCAGCTTGCAAAGTAGGATATAACATCTACATGAGGTCATCTAAAACATATTCATATTTGAGGTGATTTTTATTCATTTGTGGAAAGTTATCACTCTCAAAATTTTACTATAAATTATCTAGCAGAGCATTCAGGGCCTATCTGGCTTAGATTGATTGTGTGGTCCTTTTTGGAATGTCTGAAGCTTAATGGAACATCATTTAGGAATTTTAGGTCCAAGATAAAATTTCTTGGAGATCCATAATGTATTCCACTTCCCGATGGGGTTATCTTTTCATGTTCTTGGCCGACCTACACGTTTGATCTTGTATTGGGTTTGTAAACCCTTGAGACTGACACATATCATAATTAGAGTTAGAGATTCATATTTAAGATCATTTTTAATCCATTAGAAGATATTCAATTAGTTAGGTAGCTAGTAGATAGAAGAATAATTCAATTCATCTTGGTTGGACTGTAATAAGGCCTTGTGCCAATTGTAATATTTGTAATTCCCTTACGACATGCCTATGAGCTCTAGTTATTTTGCATGAGGAATATGATGCATGTAAGACTGGAAGTTGGTGAATCAATGGTAATTCATATTTGAGAATTTCTTGTGTTAATTACATTGTGTTGAACTCTATGCTGCATGGTTGGATAGTCCTTTTTGGACCCTCCATCCATGAATGCATCAATAAACAAGGTTTGTGGTGGTTCCAAGAATAATAAGCCCATCTAAAATTCCTGAGACAAGGGGGATCTCTCCTCTTTTCCTCACCAAACAAGTCTTGATGGACCGAGGGTCTTGTGATTTGGCTTGAATGATACTACACCTAGAGGTAAAAATTTCATTCTTCCCCCTTTATATATTGCACTGTTAGACATGTTTGAGGTTGCCCTTGTGGTGATGAAATCCCTACACAAGCCTCTTATTGTAATTAAAAAGAAGATAGTAGTGTTTCTGATTCTTAGGCTCGCATAAATCGAAAGAGAAGAACATACTTTTCTAGCACTCATTGGGTGTACTTGACATGCACAAATTAAGAGTGATTTTGGTCTCCAAGCTTGCATGAAGTGCAAGGCGAGAGAATACACACTATCTTGTTTACCAAACATGATATACAATTCATTAATTATCCCAAATTAAGTGTGAATTATGCTAGAAATCAAAGCAATTAACTTTTTCCTTGCATTAGATACATCAATAGTCTATTTTTACCAGTCTTCTCCCAATGTTTTCCAATGTTGCAAAGGTTGTTAGTTTCGAAAAACTGAGCAAACATTAGGGTTAGGAAATCAAAATAGTTGAGTAAAATGTGTCATTGTAAATATCAAAAGTGTCACTGTAAATTTCAAATGTGTCAATATACCTTCAAAAGCATCAATTTACCTATCAGATGCGTCACTGTGGATTTAAGATACATCACTGTAACTTTGAAAAGCATTGTCACTTTAGAAGCATTGATCCACAATTAGTTGTGTCACTATAATATCAAATGCATCATTGTATAAGCCTACAAATAATAAACATAAATAATTAATTATGAGCCTATATCGTCAAATTTTCCAGTGTAACTTCTATAGCGTTGTTTTGCATATTAAATGCATCAATCTAGATTCAATTTGTCATTGTAACTTGTAATTTGAAAACTCCAAGAAACTCAAGTGAAACATTAAAATTAGGGATGTGGATCTTACTGGGTGTGCCAGAATATGAATAGGAATAAATTGAATAATAAGCAAATTACAATGTATTATAAGGAGACAATCGCAATAAGCAAGTGTAGACATCCAAATTTGACCACTCCCATATGGTCAAATTCGTCTCTTTTATTCGTCTATTTCATATTCCCCATCAATATTAATTAAATGATTTATTTAATTAATATTTCCTCCTTTCTTAAGGTTTTTAAAGTATTTAATTTAATAATTAAATACTTTACCTTTCATCCCTTCCTCTCTAAATTAAATAAATATATCAATTTATTTAATTTAGTCACTTGGCCTTTTGAATTTAAATCAAATTTAAATTCTCTTTTTTCTCTCTCCTTTTCACATCCTCCATAATCCTCTTCTAATATGGATTAGTTTAATTAATCCATGATTAAGATGTGCACACCTTTAATTAGGATTAATGTCACATCCTCCATGATTTGCAACTTGCTTCTAATCCTTCATTAGCTTCCCTAATCACCTATTTGCACAGCCTTAATCTAATCCTCATGCCATTTATGACATGCCTCTAAGTCAACTTTCATAAGTGCTTTCTTCATTTAGCCAAGACAACCTCTTCCCCATGTGAATTAAAAATTCACATTTATTCCTCCAAGGCTCTCCTCTTCCCCATGTAAGTTGTTGAGAAATTCTAAAAGTTCTCATGTGTCACATCCCACATGGGGACAAGGACCTCCTTTATGAGGAGACCTTGTCTTATCCCCAAGGTACTTCCAATCATGTGAATTAAAAATTCATATTTATTGCTCCAAGGTCTCTCTCTTCCCCATGAGGATTGTTGAGCAATTTCAAAATTCCTCACATGGCACATCCTTCACACATGGGGACAAAAACTTCCTTTTTGAGGAAATATTCTCCCAATACCAAGGTACTTGCAAGTACCTCCACATCACATGTCATTTTTTCACCTCATTTCCACATGGAAAGATGTGGGGGCTTGTGAGTCCTCAACTCACCACAACCCTTCATCTTATCCATGGTGGCTAAATCCTAGCCATCCAATTCTCTAGAGACTCTTCCCATAAAATAGAGGATTTTAGTCTCATTTTAATTCATTCACATTCACAATTCACAAGCACTCATACTCTAGCAATTTCAAGGACTCTCATTCAAGAATTCTACACTTGCATTCACCATTGTTGAGTCTTTAAGCTCATATTGCATCCATTTCATATACTTATCAAAATTCCCAACTCCATCATTGCATCCTCCATTGAATCCACATCATTTTGCATATCATTTTAGGTGATTTTCCATCAAGGAGCACACAAACAATCAATATCAAAGGGCCAACCAACAAATTGACTTAGGCAAGGTAATCTACTTGTTTTTATCTTTCTTTTGTTCAGGTCTAACTAGGCTAATCTTCAGGTGTTGCTTTGTGTTCTTTTTTTTGCATTTCTTTTGTTTTGCATCATTTAGGGTTAGAAAA
Source organism: Sequoia sempervirens (assembly GCA_007258455.2). Lineage (NCBI taxonomy): Eukaryota > Viridiplantae > Streptophyta > Pinopsida > Cupressales > Cupressaceae > Sequoia > Sequoia sempervirens. Next base: position 555,183,219 of record VDFB02271358.1, on the reverse strand, counting down.
CACACTACACACATTTTTGGCATGCTCGGTGGGACCCACAAATGGGTTTGTTCTTTTTATGTGCTATGTTGTTTCACATTTTGTAGGTTCAGGTTACACACAGGCGATTCTACTATTGAAACAAACGATTCTGCAGCAATAGGGGCGATTCTGTAGTGAAAATAAGTGAGCCTGCCTTAAATAGAGGCGAATCTACATCTGTAGACTCGCCCATCTATCAAATAGGGGAAAATCTACTCCCTATTTCTCAAGCAGGCGACCCTGTTCTTGACTTGGGCGAGCCTGCTTTATGCAAACAGGCGAACCTTCCTCTAAAACAGGCGATTCTGCTGCTAAAAGGGGCAATTCTACTGTCAGAACAAGCGATTCTCCTACAAACAGGGGCAATTCTTTTGTCAAAATAGGTGATTCTGCATCAAACAAAGGCGATTCTGAGGTAAAAAAGTGACTTAAAGTTTTAGTTTTAGAGGTCATTTATTGTTGTTTTCAGGTACTGACCCCCCTAACCTATTTATTTGTGAGTGTTTCTACTTTTTGCTAACATTTGTGCAACTGTTTCTCGCTTGTCCAAGGTTGGAGGTTCAAACTACTGACATTTTATTACAGAACGATCGGTCCCAGAATAGTTAGTTTAGTTAGTTTATTATTTTCATACTAGTTAAACACACATAGAACTAATTAGAGGGTCAAATCTATTTGTTTACCATACTTGTTAAGTGGGCTGCTGACGTATCCAATCCCCTTGTACCATTTGGCGATCCTGGGTGATGAGAAATCGTAGTCCACTTTAGTCCATTTGTATTACCCAGGAGATACTAGAACGTCCAAGCTCCCCCCTTGTGCTTTGTGTGAGCTTGGGGACTAGCCGAAAACGTCTAGTGTTTTCTTTTTAGCGGGACTTGCTTGGGGATTTCATCACCCCAAAGGATGATCCCAACCACGTGTACTGGTGGGGTATATAAAGAGGGGAGAGCCAAAGCTATACCCCAATCTAGTCACATCGTGTCTGGCGGAGTGTCGAAGCTAGGGTGATACCTAGATAAGACATGAAGAGTTGGTCCAAGTTTCCAGTACCTCGCTGGGGCTCCTGACTCATGCTTCTGATGGGCTGGTGTTCATGTTGTGCCTCACATACCAGGTGTATATAGAGGACTCCCTAGATCACCTTGTTTAGCCTAGATAGAGGACCGTGTTGGCCATACCCTTATCACTAATTTTAGGATTGTGCTACTTGAACTATCTTTTTTGTGTGAAACCAGTGCATTTCTTTTGGTTGAGTTAGCCTTATCTTCTTTTTGTTGCTTGCTGTGATTTTTTCCTTTGCCATAGTTAGTTGTTTTTCATCCAGTTCAGTCCAAGTATGTCGTTTGGGTGGATTTTCCTTTGTCAAGGGTGAACTTGCTTCTGTTTAAGGCGAACCTTCTGTCCACAGGGGCAACCTTGTTTTCTATCTGAGTCATTTCTCAGTCCTTCCCTGTCAAAATCGCCCATTCTCAACAGTATAGGTGAACCTGCACCCATTTTGGGTGAATTTGACATAGTTTTGGGTGAGCCTGATACTTAAAGGGCTGATTTTGCTTGCTGTTTGAGTCATTTTTTCAGTTAAATAGCCCATCACATTCATCTATTTCATCAAAAGGGGTGAACCTGCTTCATCTTCGGGTGATTGTGCTTGTTGTTTCAATCCCCTGTCAGTCCCCTAATCCATCACATTCACCCATTCCCTAGAAATAGGTGAATATGCATCATATTTGGGTGAGTCTACTCACTAAACAACCAATCCCATCTTTCGTTTAGTCAGTCCGTTTATCTGTTTGGTCAATCCATTTGTCTGTTTCCCTGTTCGGTTAGTTTGTTTCCCCGTTCAAAGAATCTATTTTCCAGTTCAGAGAGTTTGTTTCCCCATTAGGAGAGTCCATTTTCTTGTTAGATGAGTCTATTTTCCCCTTAGATGAGTTTGTTTCCCTGTTAGGAGAGTCCATTTTGTTAGAAACCAAGATCACCTGCATGCAATCAATCATCTGTCACATGCAAAAGACATGCAGAACCAAAGAAGATGTTCTGTAAACCTCAAAGTAAAAATGCATTATTGAGAATCAATTATTACAAAGAGATCAATCTTTATGAAGGAGATCAAGAAACCCTAAAAGGGAAACCCTAAATGAAACCCTAGTGTGCACACATAATAATTAATCAATTATTAATGTGCCTAAGTTTAGCTTAAGCAACTAAAGGAATAAGTGACTTAATTAATTAACCAGTATGATATAATTAATTAAGCATAATAACTTATTACTCTAACACCCCCCCTTAAGATGAACTTAGGAAGAAGCTAAAACACTAGAATAAGATGCATGAAAGCAAAGATGGGTCCCGACAACTAGGCCTGATCAGGTACCCATTTACAAATGCAAGAATGAGGTAGAGAAGGAAAAACTTAGTGGGACAAAACCCCCCTACAATGAGATGACATGCTGCAAAGAAGCACTGGAAGAACTCTGTATAGTAACACTGGAACCACAATTTGGCAAGCAAGGAAAGATACTTCTGTCTACTACTGAAACCGAATGAGAGTCACTGATTGACTCAAGGAATCATGAAAAAAGCAACAGTAGACCTGATGCCACAGAACACTCAAAAAATCTAAACGGGAACAACCCTAGAATCTATGAAGTAGCAAGCAATTATTGAATGATGTATTACTGAAAACGAAGTGCAAAGATGCAAGATGCACCCTCCCAATTGCCAAAACATCCAAGTAATCTCCAAACAACCCATCGGGCCAAATCTGGACTAAGTGATCAACCTAGGATAGATACAGAAAAAGTGCATGGACAACAACATAGAGCTCCTTAATACCTTTCCAACGCCGCAAAGATAGCAAAAATTAGAGATCATGGCAAAAAGTTATGAGCTCGGAAGTCCAAAATAAATATCTGACTTCAAATAGAAATAAATGTAGATAAATAGTACAATATTAAAAAATAAACAGTACTACTAGAAAGAGCTCGGAACTAGCTTTTCAGCGATATCTTGTTTGCTCGATTTCGATACCATATGCCCAAGTTATGACCAAAAGAAAAAAATTGTTTCTTTAGGAAAAATCCGGGCTAGGAGAGGCAAAGAGGGGCTAGCCGTATGCTGATGTCATCAATTCACGAGCATAAATTTGACGGCCATCTGGCCGTCGGTGCAAAAAATGGCCCCCCTGCAAAAGAAAATTTGACAGAGCCCCTGGTCGCTGATATGACCAGAGGCTGGGTGTCGGAGTTGGCCGGGGGCTGGCTGTGGAGCTCCCGGTCTCCATAGAACCACCGTGGGGCTGAGCTGAGGCCCCCGGTCAGCCATATGACTGGTGCGGGGTGGAGGGAGCCCTCAGGTGCTAGCGGTAGGGCCCCCGGTCCACCATAGGACCGGGGTGGAGCGGAGGGAGGCCGGAGGGGCTGAGGGTTCCGACAGAGCGCTGGGGGTGCATACCGGTGGTGGTGGCGGATGGTGTGGCGGCGGCGGGATGAGATTTTAACTACAAGCGCCAGCACAGTTCCCCAAAACAACATTTTTTTGAATTTTTTTTCGAGATTTGAACCTCATATTGTGTGCTGGGGAGGCTGTACGACCCCTAGACAATTTTTTTTTGCCTCCCAGATCAACTGCACCAAAATCAACAAAACGAAGGGCGATCTTAGGGTTTTTGGCCGTTGCGAACACAATGGTTACCTTCGTTTCTACTCAAACTGCTCCAAAAATTTGGCTACCCCCAAATCTTTCAAAAAAGATGCCTGTGGAAACCCTTGCATTAGAAACTCACTGAAAGAACATATCTTCAGATCACGAACAGGCAGGTGCAGGTCTGGTGCTCTGATACCATGTTAGAAACCAAGATCACCTGCATGCAATCAATTGTTGGTGTAATTAATTATTAATTACACTTAGCATAAGTTTACTTAGGATTTATTTAATTCCTAAGATATAGGATCTTATATTTATCTTTTCGAGCTATCTTGTTGCTCAATATAAGATTAGGTGTAGGCATCTTTGCTTTTATAAAGCAAATTATCTCTTGTAATTAATTGGTCTTTTCGAATTTATCAAATTGCATGTTTTTATGCAATCTCTGCTTTTTCGTTTTTCTCTTCTGTGGAAGGTATATTCAGGTTTTCAATCAGATCTTGGCTATTCTAACATGGTATCAGAGCTCTTCCAGCGTTTCTTCGCAGCAGTTCATCTCACTGAGGGGGGTTTATCTCTCTTTGCATTTGTATATGAGTACCTGATTAGGCCTTGTTGCCAGGACTCATATTTGCATAATAATCTGCTTCTCCCTAAGTTGCACTTATGGGGGGGTGTTGGTGTAATTAATTATTAATTACACTTAGCATAAGTTTACCTAGGATTTATTTAATTCCTAAGATATAGGATCTTATATTTATCTTTTCGAGCTATCTTGTTGCTCAAGATAAGATTAGGTTTAGGCATCTTTGCTTTTATAAAACAAATTATCTCTTGTAATTAATTGGTCTTTTCGAATATATCAAATTGCATGTTTTTATGCAATCTCTGCTTTTTCGTTTTCCTCTTCTGTGGAAGGTATATTCAGGTTTGCAATCAGATCTTGGCTATTCTAACATGGTATCAAAGTTCTTCCAGTGTTTCTTCGCAGCAGTTCATCTCACTGAGGGGGGTTATCTCTCTTTGCATTTGTACATGAGTACCTGATTAGGCCTTGTTTTCGGGACTCATATTTGCATAATAATCTGCTTCTCCCTAAGTTGCACTTATGGGGGGGTGTTGGTGTAATTAATTATTAATTACACTTAGCATAAGTTTACTTAGGATTTATTTAATTCCTAAGATATAGGATCTTATATTTATCTTTTCGAGCTATCTTGTTGCTCAAGATAAGATTAGGTTTAGGCATCTTTGCTTTTATAAAACAAATTATCTCTTGTAATTAATTGGTCTTTTCGAATATATCAAATTGCATGTTTTTATGTAATTTCTGCTTTTTCGTTTTCCTCTTCTGTGGAAGGTATATTCAGGTTTGCAATCAGATCTTGGCTATTCTAACATCAATCACCTGTTACATGCAAAAGACATGCAGAACCAAAGAAGATGTTCTGTAAACCTCAAAGTAAAAATGCATTATTGAGAATCAATTATTACAAAGAGATCAATCCTTATGAAGGAGATCAAGAAACCCTAAAAGGGAAACCCTAAATGAAACCCTAGTGTGCACACTTAATAATTAATCAATTATTAATTTTCCTAAGTTTAGCTTAAGCAACTAAAGGAATAAGTGACTTAATTAATTAACCAGTATGATATAATTAATTAAGCATAATAACTTATTACTCTAACACATTTCCCCGTTACAAAGATCTGTTTGTCTGTTCAGAGAGTCTGTTTCACCCATTAGAGTTGTCCATTACCCTATTTTTTGACGTTGTTTAACTGTTTTAAGATTTAGACAAGTCTGAAAGTTGTTTAGGCAAGACTGATCCCTATTTAGACATGCTTGATCCTTGTTTGGGCGAACCTAATCCCTGTTTGGGTGAGTCTACCACTGTTTTGGGTGAACCTAATCCCTGTTTAGGTGACCCTGCACACTGTTTGGGCAAGCCTGTCACCTGTTTGGGTGATTCTGAACCCTGTTTGGGTGAACCTGTCATCTGTTTAGGAAATTATGAACCTTGTTTGGGTGAGCTTGTCATCTAATTAGGCGATTCTAAACTTGTTTGGGCGACCCTGAACCCTATTCGGGTGACCCTGCACTCTATTTGGGAAATCCTGCACCCTGTTTGGGAGATCCTGCACCCTATTTGTGCAACCTTGCACCCTATTTGGATGATTTTGCTCATTGTTTAGGTGAGTCTGATCTTTGTCCAGAGAGTTAATTTGTTGGGCCCTTGAAAAGCTTGTTGTTTTCCAAGCCATTTGGGAAGTCAAAGAATTTTATCACCTCTTGTTCACCCATAATCTTCAATTCAGTCCATCTGCATTTTCCAAAGGTCATCTAAATCATATAGAAACATCTTAAAACATCTCTAGGATTGCATATCCATCATCGTTTTCCCAATCCAAATCCCCTAAACTTCGTTTTAGAGGTTATTATCCAAATTGGCCTAGGCATCTGAATCTGATCATCATCCTACACATCTGCTTATGATCGTCATCTGTCCTAAGTTAGCCATCATCTTTAGCCCAATCAATATACTTCCATCTTGAGGTGGATTCAGTGTCGTAATCAGCTATCTGTCCTTTAATTCAATCAATCAACACTTTAAGTAACCTAGGGTGATTTCTGAACTTGGTTTAGAATCCCTTTCATCATCTTATCTCATCCATCATCTAATCTTATCAATTGTTTCATCAACCGATCTTATCCAATCTAATACAATCACAATCCAATCAATCCTTCAATCATCACTTAATACATCTCTACATTGCATCTTAGAGTTTAACCTAATCTTAGTTCACCTGGTAGTTTTGCACTTTCATGCCCATTCAAACCCAATCACAAGCAAAGAAGCAAATGGTAGAACAACAAGCCCAGGGTTCCTAGCCAACTATCCCTTAGGATCCTAACAACGGTGGAAATATCCCTTAGGATCCCAACAACGGTGCAAATATCCATCAGGATCCCAACAAAGGTGCCTCATCACAGTCCAATACTGACGTTCAAAACACTTCACCACCTAGTGATGAGAACATGGTCAATCAGCTTGAAGTCATAATTGACGAATACCTTAGCAATCCTATCAATATTCAGATGATGAATCACCTCCTCAATGAGCATGGGGATAATATTCTCGCCACTTTAATCATGAAAGGAATCAAACCGCCACTCGATTTTGACATAATGCAATATACTGGTGCCCAGTCTCTTCTGACACCTCAAGATCCATAGACTTTGCAGAATGTTTTGGGAAATTCATATATCCCCGAAAGTGCACCTATAGAAAATTGGTATGAACTTGGGTTTAGAAATGTTATGATACATCAAGTCACAATTTACCCTTGTCTTTCAGCCTCGGCCTTAGAAGCGCAACCTGATCCTAATGACCCCTATTCCTATGGTATGCCATAAAATATTCCACCTACTCCACTACTCCCACCTCATCAGTTTGGTCAACCACCCGTCAACGTTGGGGGAAATTTTGTCCTTGCATTGATGCCACATCCAGGACCTACACCCGCGGGAAATTTACTATCACCACCTCAAGGTAACATCCCTGCATTCCAACAGCCTCCCTTTAATCCTCAACAATCTACTGCATTGCAAGCACCACTTGATGTAGGAGAATCCTTGGTTCTTGGCAATCTTGCATCAACCAAAAATATTTTCCTTTCAGTTTTGTTCTTGTTGTTTTCTTTCTTAGTTCATGTTGGTGGACTTGTCATATTTTCTCACTAGCCCCTGCGGATTTTTATGTACCTCGTGGACATGTTCATTTTCCTTATTCCAAGATTTGAGTGTGATTGGATCATTTTTCGGCAAGTTATCAATTGCGGATTTCATGGCAGTTTCTTGAACTAACACTAGAATAGTTTTCAAGCCTAGCGGCTAATCTGATTGTTCATGGATCATTCATGTGACTTGCGGATCTTAATGGTGTGATTTTAAATGTTCCTTGGAGTGTCCCCAACCTTCATTATAGGTCCACACTTGTCCTATGCATTCACCAAGGAGTAATTCAAATTTGAGGTTGACATGTTCATGAGCCCGTTATATTTTCTTTCATTGGAAAATGTAATGATCTTTGGCTGATGTAGATGTTTCCAGACCTGCAGATATGATATAAAGCTTGTAATGGAACAATAGGGAAGCAGTGAATAGTAAGCAGTTGATGAAATAGAATGATATAGATTATAGTTGTAAGAATTTTCTCGCATATAGGGGCATGTTGAAAAGTTCTATTTTGAGCATGTATTATCAGGCCTGTGAGCCGAATCTGTGAGCCTGGATGTTACCGACTGAATGTAACTGAGATTTATGTTAATGAGAATGTTTTAATCTGCATTTTCCTCCATATTCCATGTTGTTTTCATTGTGTTATTCCTGCTGCACGGTCTAGATTGTTCTCTTTGAGGACCCTCCTACCGTGGCTGTGTTAGATAGGTATCAGAGTGAGATTCGATCCATGCGAGGTCATCAGAATTCGTGAAGTCCTGTTGAAGATTTTTTGTGGGGTGGCGGATTGAGGATCTGACCTGCAGCTACAAAGGAATTTTGTAAAGATGGCTAGAAGAAGAAATGTTAGAGGAAATGGAGTGTGTGGAAATGCAGACCCTACTTTAATAGCGATGTTGAGAGGAATTGCTGCTAGATTGGATGTAGTTGAAATGGTCCAGAGAAGAGGTCAACCAATTGATGATGTAAGTGATGAAGAGGTAGAAGTTCAGGAAGAAAGAGGAAGAGAAGAGCAACCTGGCCTAGATCAGGGAGAAGAGAGGTTCATAAGAGCCCTAACTAGAGTGAATACAAAACCACACTTCAATCCACTGGATTATAATGGTAAATTGGATTCAGAAGAATTGCTTGATTGGATTACAAAGATGGAAAAAGTATTTTGAATTTGAAGGTACCACTAAAGATAAGAAGGTGCAATTATCTTGTACAAAGTTGAGAGGACATGCATCCCTTTTGTGGGAACATTTGTAGACAGATAGGAAAAGAAGAGGAAAAGAAAAGATAAAGTATTGGGATTGGATGGTGAATAAGTTGAAGAAAAAGTTTATGCCTACAAATTATTAGATTAGTTTGTTCCAAAAATTGCAAAATTTGAAGTAGAAAGAATCAAGTGTGACAGAGTATACTAAGGACTTCTATAAGTTGAATATTAGATTTGGACATTCGTAGGATGAGATTGAGCAAGTAGCCAGATATGTGAATGGTTTGAGGAAATCTATACAGGACGAAATCAATTTGATCAAGTTGGTGAGTGTGGAAGAGGCATATCAGTGTGCCCCGAAGGCAGAAGAGAAGTTGAACAAGAGATAGGAGCAGAGATAGAGAGGAAGAGCTGGAAGATTTCAAAGAGGAAGAAATTTTGTTGGAGGAGGAAGAGGATCTTTTCCAGATCAAAATAAGGATAAGGAGGTTAGTAAGAATGATAATGCATATCATATGAGTGATGAAAAATCTTACAAAAGAGGAGGATACAGTGGTTACTAGAATGAAGGATATAGAAGAGATGATGGAGGACGAGAGAAAAGAGTATTCAGGGGAAATTGTTATAAATGTGGCGGAGAAGGACATAAAGCATTTGAATGCAATCAAGGAAAGAAAAGCAGAAAGACAAAGAACAATAGAAGAGCAACCTTTGTTGAGGAAGATCATGCTAGATCATCTAATAAATCAGAAGATGGAGAAGTTGGTGAATAGGAGAGTATTATGTCAAAGTGAGATGGAGCAGGAGCCATTGCAGAGAAAGAATTTGTTTCAGACTAGATGCAAGGCAGCTGGTAAATGTTGCAAAGTGATTGTTGATAGTGGAAGTTCTGAGAACCTGGTTTATGAAGAGATGGTGACCAAATTGAAGTTGGAAAGGTTGAAGCACCCGAAGCCCTATCAAATTGATTGGATTCAAGATGAGCATAAGATACTGGTAAGTGAACAATGTTTTGTGAAATTGAATATAGGAAATTACCATGATGAATTTTTGTGTGATATCATGCCTATGGATATATGCCACGTTTTGTTGGGAAGACCTTGACAGTATGATAGACAGGCTATTCATGATGGAAAGAACATATATACCATTGTTGCTAATGGGATGAAGCAGACTTTGTTGCCATTGGAAGATGTTCCTACAGTTGAGGTTTGTACGAGTACTAGAGTTTGTTTGGTTGATGGAAGGAGACTCCTTGATGGATTGATACATGAGAACATATGCTATTCCTTAGTTCCTAATAAGACTGAAGACTTGAAGCATGTAGAAGAACACCCAGAAGAGGTAAAGGAGTTGCTGACCAAGTATGAAGAGATCATTTCAGATAATGTACCTAATGGATTACCACTTGTGAGGAGTATTAGTCACTATATGGATCTGATACTTGGAGATAGTTTTCCCAATGAAGCAACACACCGGATGACACTGACAGAGAATGAAGATTTGAATAGACAAGTGCAAGAATTGTTGAGGAAGGGTTTGATCAAAGAAAGCTTAAGTCCATGTGTTGTACCTACTATGCTAGCACCTAAGAAAGATGGAGAATGGAGAATGTGTACAGATTCTAGAGCCATAAACAAGATCATGGTAAAGTATAGATTTCCTTTGCCTCAGATGGATGACATAATGGATTGTTTGAGTGGAGCTAAATACTTTACAAAGATAGATTTGAAGAGTGGATATCATCATATCATGATTAGAGAAGGGGATGAGTGGAAAACAACATTCAAGACAAATGAAGGATTGTATGAGTGGTTGGTGATGCCTTAAGTATTGACAAATGCACCAAGCACTTTCATGAGGTTGATGAACGAAGTATTGAAGAAATTATTGCGTAAGTTTGTGATTGTGTACTTGGATGACATCTTGATTTTCAATAAGAGTAGAGAGGAACATTTGTTGCATATAAGACAAGTTTTGAAAAGGTTGAGAGAGGAGTAGTTATTGATAAACATTAAGAAGTGTAGTTTCATGAAGGAAGAATTTTTATATCTCGGATTTGTGATATCTGTGGATGGATTGAAGATGGATCCTGAGAAGGTAAGAGCAATTGTTGAGTGGCCTACACCAGATAGCATTGGAGAGGTAAGATCATTTCATGGATTGGCTAGTTTCTATAGAAAGTTCATTAGGAATTTTAGTTCTATTTGCAGTCCTATGAATGAAACAATGAGAGGAGATAAGAAGGATTTTAGATGGACATCTGGAGCAGACTGAAGTTTTGAATTATTGAAGAAGAAGGTGACTGAGCCTATGTTGGCTTTACTAGATTTTAATAAAGTATTTCAAGTAAACTGTGATACAAGTGGAAATGCAATTGGAGTAGTATTAAGTCAGGAAGGAAGACCAGTAGCTTATTTTAGTGAGAAATTGAATGATGCTAGGAGAAGATATTCAATGTATAATCAAGAATTTTATGTTATAGTTCAAGCCTTGAAGAAGTGGAGACATTATTTGTTGCCTAAGGAATTTTTGTTGTATACAGATCGTTAGGCATTGCAATATTTGAATAGTCAAGGTAAGTTAAATCAGAGACACATGAGATGGGTAGAGTTCCTGCAAAGTTATACTTTTGTTTTGAAGCATAGGAGTGGATATTCAAATAGAGTTGTTGATGCTTTGAGTAGGAGAAGGAATTTACTGATAGAGATGAGAGTGGAGGTATTAGGATTTGATGAGTTGAAGAACTTGTATGAAGAAGACCCAGATTTCACAGAACCTTGGAGAGCTTGTAAAGAACTAGTTTTGGAGGATAGAATCCAGTGGTTGGATTATTTCATTTAGGAGGATATGTTGTTAAGAGGTAATTAGTTGTGTATACCCCAGATTTTGATGAGGGATAACTTAGTAAATGAGAAGGATAGTGGAGGAATGTCGGGACACTTTGGAGTTGATAAAATAGTAGCATTGGTAAGTGAGAATTACTTTTGGCCAAAAATTCATAAGGATGTTAGGAGATTTGTGTAGAGTTGTAGAGTTTGTCAAGTTGCAAAAGGAAGTAGTCAAAATTTTGGATTGTATAAACCTTTGATAGTTCCAGAGAGACCTTGGGAGGATGTTAGCATGGATTTCATACTTAGTTTTTTGAAGACACAAAGAGGTAATGATTATGTATTTGTGGTGGTGGTTAGATTTTCTAAGATGGCACATTTCATACCTTGTAGGAAGAAAATAGATGCAGTACATGTAGCAGATTTTTTTTTCAAGGAAGTGGTCAGATTGCATGGATTACCTAGGAGTATTGTTTCAGACAGAGATGTAGAGTTTGTTGGTTACTTTTGTAGGACACTTTGGAAAAAGTTGAAGATAGATTTGAAGTTCAATTCTAATTTTCACCCATAGAAAAATGGATAGATAGAGGTAGTAAACATGAGTTTAGGGAATTTGCTGAGATGTTTGGTCATAGAAAAGACCGGAAATTGGGATTTAGTCCTTGCACAAGTAGAGTTTGCGTACAATAATTCAGTGAATAGGAGTACAGGAAATACACCTTTTGAGATTGTTACTAGAGTTCACCCTAGAGGTATATTAGAGTTGAGATACATTAGTATGGAAGGTAAGAGGAGTGCAGAAGAAGAATTTGCAGAACATATGAGGAAAGTGTATACTCAAGTGAAACAACAATTGGAAGACATGAATCAAAAGTATAAGGAGAAAATAGATGAAAAGAGGAGATATAGGGAATTCAAAGTTGGAGATGAGGTGATGGTATATTTGAGGAAGGAGATATTTCCTGTTGGCACATACAACAAGCTGAAGATGAGGAAGTTTGGACCTTGTAATATTTTGAAGAAGTTTGATTTAGGAAATGCATATGAATTGGAGTTACCGGATGGCATGGGTATATCACCTATATTCAACATTGTAGACCTACATCAGTATCATGAAGCAGAGTTCAGTGAAGATAGTAAAGCAGAATTGGAGAATCAGTTTCCTAAGCAGGTATCAAATGAGATAAAAGGGAGTTTGGATATTAGAGAAGGGGAGAAGACTTGTGGAAGAAAATATAAAGAATATCTTGTGAAATGGAAAGGAAGACCAGTGGAGGATTCTTCTTGGATTTCTCAGGCTGAGGTAGACTATCTTGGTTTTCCTTTAGCCCCAACAAAGTGAGGGAATTATTTTTCAATAACCCCAAATGTCTGATGTAGGAGCATCCTTGGTTCTTGGCTATCTTGCATCAACCAAAAATATTTTCCTTTCAATTTTGTTCTTGTTTTGTTCTTTCTCAGTTCATGTTGGTGGATTCATCATATTTTCTCACTAGCCCCTGTAGGTCTTTGTGTACCTCGTGGACATGTTCATTTTCCTTATTCCAAGATTTGAGCGTGATTGGATCATTTTCTGGAAAGTTATCAATTCCAAATTTCATGGCAGTTTCTTGAACCGACACCAGAATAGTTTTCAAGCCTAGCGGCTAATTTAATCATTTGTGGATTGTTCCCGTGACTTATAGATATTAACAGTGTGATTTTAAATGTTCCTTGGAGTGTCCCCGACCTTCATTATAGGTCCACACTCGTCCTATGCATTCATCGAGGAGTAATTCAAATTTGAGGTCGACCTGTTCATGTGCTCGTTATATTTTCTTTCATTAGAAAATGTAATGATCTTTGGCCAACGTGGATGTTTCCAAACCTGCGGATATGATATCAAGCTTGTAATGGATCAATAGGGAAGCAGTGAATAGTAAGCAGTTGATGAAATAGAATGATATAGATTATAGTTGCAAGAATTCGATTGCATATAGGGGTATGTTGGAATGTTCTATTTTGAGCATGTATTATCAAGTCTGTGAGCCGAATCTATGAGCCTGGATGTTTCTGACCAAATTTAACTGGGATTTTTGTTGATGAGAATATTTTAATCTGCATTTTCCTCCATATTTTGTGTTGTTTTAATTGTGTTATTCTTCCTGCACAGTTCAAATTGTTCTCTTTGAGGACCCTCCTACTGTGGCCACGTCATCGCCGCAACACACTGTTGCTATCTCATCTCAACCTCCACAACAAAATGTCACAATTCCGTAGCAAAATGTCACAATTCTGCAACAAAATGTTTCGGTTCCACATCAACACACTACCGTTCCTACACAACCCCCACATCAAGTGACACAAGCTATATCAAAACCTCAACAACCACCCCATGTTGCCACCATGACGATCCCACAAAAACAACACATCCCATCTCACCCACTTTACCAACAACAACCACAACAACAGAAACCACCCCAACATACACATGTCGCAATGCAAATGCAACGTAATCCTCTTGCACAATATCTCTACCATCCATCAAGCACATATAGTTACTATGCTGCTCCATCCAATCCTAATCCAAATCTTAATCTGGGCCCTCAGAATCCACCGTGGACTCAACCGCCTCCATACATCACACAATAGCCTAACATTGCATAAAATTACCAATCCAATCCATAATACACTCAACAATAGCCACCCTATCAACAAGGTGCTCCATCCACTTCCTACTAGCAACAACTGCCATCATACCAACAAGAATCTTCCTCATCATCATACTACCAAGCTCCTACACAATATCAGCAGGGTTCTCCATCCACTTCGTATTATCAACATGAGCCACCCTATCAGCAAGCATCCTCTACTTCTTACTATCAAAGTCTGCCATCCTCCTATCCACCTTACATCAATTCCCAACCACAATCCACATACACCAATCAATACTAGTAAACGCCTCCATATACACCTCAACCCGCTTATGATCCAACTGATGCCACCCCGTCCTCATCATACCAACAATATCCTCCCTGCAATCAACCTAATCCATCTAATCCAACCCCCCAATGCCTATCAATAAAGATTTGGAAGAAGTCAAGGCTGCATTAAAGGACTTGCAAGTAGGGACAAGAAAACAATCATTTAAGTTTGAAGACATTTGTCCCTATCTGTTTGATCCTTCAATTTCATCTATTCCTTTCCCGAAGCATTTTGAAATGCCGAAATTCGATAAGTATAAAGGAACAAAAGACCCCAAGGCTCATCTTCAGGAGTTTTATGCCCACTATCAAGAAGTCATGCATAATGACAATTACCTCATGCGATTATTTCCTAGGAGTTTACAAGGGATAGCTCTTGATTGGTTTATGGGTCTCGAGAAGGGATCTGTCAAGTCCTTTGCACAACTTTCATAACATTTTTTCTCCCACTTCTCCTTTAATTTGGAGAAAGATATCGATACGTTGGATCTCTTGAAAGAAAATTAGTGTGAGGGAGAAATTTTTTCAAGCTATATTCAAAGATGGAAAGCTTTACCCAGTCAGATGAAATCCCCACTTAGGGAAAAGGACATGGTCACCCTATTCATCAAAAACTCTCATCCGAATATGGCCCACAATTTTAGACTTCACTATGTCACAACCTTTGCAGAGATAGTGGAGAAAGGTCCTATCCTTGAGAGGGAACTTATTGCAAAAGGGTTAGTCAAATTTTTTAACTCTGATAAAGAGAAGTCATCTAGGGATAAGCCTCGTTATTGGAACAAGAACAAAAACGTTGTTAATGATGGTGTCATTGACACCAAACACATCCAAGTAGCCAATGCTTCCCATAAGACACAATATTCCCCTCCTTAATAGTCAAATCCTCATGCCATATCAGTGCCACAGGGGGCACCACGTCCTCCCCAACAATCCAATTAGAACAATCAAGGGAATAAACAATGCCAATTCACTCCACTAGGAGAACCCTTGAGCGTCATGTTCCATAAGCTTCTTCAAGCTAATTACCCGATCACATATCCTATGACCAAGCCTCTTGACGAATCCAAGCCCAAACTAGCCTGGTACAAAGAAAATGAGTATTGCTTGTTTTATAAGATTAAAGGGCATACATTGAATAAATGTTAAGGCCTGAAAACATACATCTAGGATCTCATAGATCGAGGTGATATACATGTGGATGCCAACATGACACCCTCATCCAATGCTCAAATGTAAATATATAAAAATGCTTTCCCTAAGCATAACCAAGGTCCTAGTATGTCAAACTCAAATCTCGGATCCAGTAACAACAATGATCAGAGTAACACCACAAATAACATTAGTTGCAAGAATGTGCCATTCAATTATCAGGGCATAGTCATGCACATTGAGCAAGTAGAACTGCGTGTGTCTATGATACACGTGAAATGGAAGGACCCATAGTGTGTTGTTACCACCCACCACACTTGCATCACTGTTCCTGGAGCCTCTACATCTACCCAACCACCTCCTATAAACTCCCAATATAATATTCTTGACCATCTAGGGAAGACCCCGACGCAGATATCCATTTTGGACCTGCTCAAGTCTTCTCTTGTGCACCAAGAAATTTTAACCAAAGCCTTACAAGATACCCACGTCCCCAATGTCATCGATCCTACTCAATTCCAATATACACATCCTTGTCCCTCCAAGTTTGTAGAGAAACATGATTATCGGGGAGGAGGCCTGGGTGTAGAAGAACAAGGAAGATGACAATCAATATACACTTTTGTGCATCCAAGAAAATAGGGCCTCAGATATGACACCAAAAAAAAAGGTCCTATGGCATCACCTAGTGCCTCTAATAGTGTTAGTGTGGAAAACGGTCTCCTCGAAGACATTCCAAAAGAAGAATCCATCATAAATGCATACGATGACGTAGATCATGTAGAACTTTCCTCTATGTTTGAATGCCTATCCATCTGCACCATTGGCCTATCCCTTCATCATCCTGAACTCCTAGATTGGGACCTACATGGTAGCACACCTATTGATACCTTTCCCTCAATGGATATGCATGTACATCTTATGGGATTGGGGGAAGATGAATGCCCTAACCACAAAAGTAAAAATAAACAAAATAAAAAAGGGTCACCTAGCAAAAACCTTTCCAAGGCGCTTCTTGACTTTGAAAAAGTAAAAACAAAGGGTGTATTTGACAGCGAAAAACCTCGACGAGGCACTAGAAGATGGGGACATTCATTTTGCCCTTGTAGGAACTTAGTTGTCTGAACGATCATCCATTTTGATCGAGGAAACACAAGAAATAATTTTGGGAACTGAAGAGGATCCCAAAATCACATATGTAGCCAAATCACCATCAGTGGAAGAGTACTCTACCATCACCCAACTTCTCAAAGTAGGCATCATTAATTTCACATGGACATATTCAGATATACTAGGTCTTGATCCTGCTCTAGTAGTACATCACTTGGATGTACATCCAGATGCTAAACCTGTCAAACAGAAACTCAGGAAAATGCATCCTCAAGTAGCTTTACTGGTCAAGAAGGAGCTAGAAAAGCTACTGGAAGCTAGATTCATAAGACCCATCGACTACTTTGAGTGGATCTCCAACATAGTGCTAGTTGCCAAACCAAACGGGAATATCAAGGTTTGCACAAATTTTCGGGATCTCAATAAAGCCTGTCCTAAGGATGATTTCCCCTTGCCAAACATCGACATGTTGGTCGATTTAACTATAGGACATGAGATGCTTTCCCTTATGGATGGATTCTTCGGATATAATTAGATCAAAATTGTGCTTGGGATCAATAAAAAATATCCTTCACCACACCTTGGGGCATATTTTGTTACAATATTATGCCCTTTGGCCTCAAGAATGCCGGGGCAACCTACCAACGAGCCCTAACCATTATCTTCCACTATCTCATTCACATCATAATGGAAGATTATTTTGATGATCTGTTAGGGAAATCAAGAACAAGGGAGGAGCACCCGAGGATCCTTAAGAAGATTTTTGAGTGCTTAGAGCATTATAAGCTTCGATTGAATCCTAAAGAGTGTGTCTTTGGGGTCACATTAGAAAAAATATTGGGTTTCATCATCTCCAGAAGAGGCATAGAGGTCGATCCAGCAAAAGGCAAGGCAATCATGGATATGCCTCCACCGCATAATCTCAAACAGTTAAGGAGCCTTCAAGGTAAGCTACAATCCATTTGGTGGTTTATAGCTCAATTAGCCAACAAATGCCAATCATTCACTCATCTCTTGAAAAAGGATACCGCCTTTAAGTGGAATCAAAAATGTCAACTCGGCTTCGACAAGATCAAGGAGTATTTGGCTCACCCGCCGATCTTTATGCCACCAATTCCAGGTAAACCGCTCCTATTGTATATTTTTGCTACTTCAGTGGCATTGGGGGCATTATTGGCACAACATGATGAGTCATCAAAGGAATGAGTAATCTACTACATCAGCCAAACCTTGGTGGGCTATGAGCTCAATTATTCCTTGATGGAAAAAGCTTGCTTAGCTGTGGTCTTCAGCTCACAAAAGCTTTGACATTATATGCTCAGTCACCTAGTGAACCTCATCTCCAAGGTCAATCCACTCAAATATCTATTATCCTAGACAACTTTGATGGGTTGCATGGCTAAGTGGGTCATTATATTAAGTGAGTTTGATATAGAGTATGTGGATAGAAAAGCTATTAAAGGACAAGTGATAGTGGATCAGCTGGCAGATGCTCCCCTTGTAGATGCCTATCCTCTAGTAAAAAAATTTCTTGATGAAGGGGTCTTCACAGTAACAAAAGTGGCCACATGGACACTTTAATTTGATGGGTCATACACACACAATGGATTGAGGGTAGGAATCTTGGTCATCACCCCCAAGGTGATTATATATCGAAGTCATTCAAATTGGATTTTCTGCGTACAAACAACATAGCTGAATATGAAGCTCTTCTTACCGATCTCAAGATCGCAATCCAATGACACATCACTCACCAAAGAGTCTTTGGCGACTCCCAGTTAATCATCAAATAGGTTAATGATGAGTTTCTGACAAAAGATGATAAGCTGTTGCCTTATAAGCGCATGGTGGATGACTTCAAAAAGTACTTCACCTCTATCCAGTTTGACCAGATACCTAGAGTGCAGAACAAAGTAGTTGATGCGATGGATACCATTGGTTCCCTAATCGACATGCCAAAAGATCAAATAGAGTGTGAGTTCCTATTTGAACATCTCTTAATCCCAATGTATGATATCCCTGAGAGCAAAATGGTATGTGACATTGTAGGTCCTATGTCACCATGGTATCACAATATCTACACCTACCTTCATGATAATATCTTACCTTCCGATCTGAGATGCAACCAACAAAAATCTTTCATCCAACGTACCTCACATTACATTATCGTAGGTGATATGCTTTATTGTCGTGGGTATGATGGAACCCTTCTTAGATGTCTAAATGAGACCGAAGCCCATACTGCGTTAACAAAAGTACATAGTGGTGTTTGTGGGGCCCATTCAAATGGCATGGCTCTAGCTAAAATAATTCTCTGAGCTGGTTATTATTGGTCTAAATTGGAGCATGATTCTTGTGAATTCATGAAGAAGTGCCTACCCTGTCAACAACATGTGGATTTGATACATGCTCCTGCTTAGGATCTGCAGCCTCTCATAGCACCCTGTCCCTTCTCTCAGTGGGGTTTCAATTTAATCAACAAGATATCACATCCATCCTCTGACGACCATACCTTCATCATCACTACAACTAAGTACTTCACCAAGTGGGTGGAAGCAATGCCACTCTCTCAAATCATAGGTACTCAGATATCCAAATTTATCCTTTTCCATATTTTTTGTAGATATGGAATCCCGCCCACCATCATCACAAATAATAGAGAGCCATTCAAGAACCAGGCCATGAAACACATGTGTGAGACCTTCCACATCCAACACCGTTGGTCCATGCCCTATTACCCTCAAGGTAATGGCCAAGCAAAGGCTACCAACAAAACCCTGATCAAGATCCTTAAAAAGGTGGTTAACAATACTGGTCGAGATTGGCACCTTCGTATCCATCTCGCCCTTTGGGCCTACCGCACTTCCATCTACACTCCTACCAGTGCCAACTCGTATTCTCTCATTTATGGTGCCGATGCCATTTTTCTGATTGAGGTTGAAATCCCCTCATTGAGAATATCTTTGAAGAATCTTATCAGCGATGAAGATGCTTAGGTTGCAAGACTCAACCAGTTGGAACTCCTAGATGAAAAATGGATCAAAGCGTATAATCATCTTCAGGAATATCATAATCACCTTAAGAGGATCTACAACAAGAAGGTCCATCCTCACCAATTCAACGTTGGTGATTTAGTTCTTAAGGAGAATCAACACACTCAGCAGGACCGAGATAAGAAAGGAAAATTTGAAGCAAATTGGCTAGGTCCGTATGTCATCACAACCAAATATGGATCAGGGGCATACAAAATTACCAAATCTAAAGGATAGCCCTTAGAGGAGCCCATTAACATCATGCACCTGAAAAAGTTTTACACTTAAGTCAGCTAGGGTATCCTATCTTGCAAAAATCCAAAAAAATCCAAAAAAGGTAAAAAATTGTCAAAAATACAAAAAAATCAAAAAAATTAGAAAAATCCAAAAATAGTAAAGAGAAATAATTCATCCTATGGTGAAAACCACCCTTGGTGGTGCCTTGGATAAGTACATTTGGTGAAAAACTAGTCACAGGCACCATTCGTACAGGGCTTAATCATTATCTACCTTGCGTCCTAGTTATTTTATGTTTCCACCCATCCTGATCTAGTATCTTATCATCCTATTGATCTTGTCCTTCCATCCGCATCTCTTCATCCTACCGCTTGGTATATTTTGGTTGAGCATTGAACGATTTTCATTTGCTATTCGTAATCCTGAGCTTTTATCCTAATCTGAGCTTGTGTCATCGGTCCTTTTTGTCATGTCAGTCCTTCACTCCCATCTAGGTTCCTTGATCGTGTCGGTCTTCATTTAGATCACATCCCTGTCATGTTAGTCTTTTGGTCACATCTTTTGTTTTTTGTCTTTTTTGAGCTACGTTGCCCCTGCACTTTCACGTAGGAAAGGTCGATCATTTGATCCACCCTCGGGGCTTTGCTTTTTTTCTGTCCAGTCATCGTTTTCCATCATTTGTCTCCATTGTCCTCTTTCTGTTTTTATCCATGGTCTTTTCTTGAACTACGAGGGCTCTGCGCTTTCACGTAGGCAAGGCTAATCTTTGATCAGCCCCCGAGCCCCTAGGTCTTTAGGGTGTGTCAGTCTTGTGTCTTGTTGTCGTTTCGTGTCATCAAGCATGTCCTTATCTAGCTGGTTCTTCACAAATGAGATCCACTTGTATCATGAGATTCAATCGATGTTGGGAGTCTCCTGCGTCATATCGATCTTTTAAGTTTAGTATCCACCCTTGGTCTTAATAGGATGCATCCTTCCTAATAGACTTCATCAATCCCATTCACCCTCTCGATCCTATGGCAAAGGATGTCTGAAATTGATTGCGATCTTTTGATACTTTTGGATTTTGTTTATCATTTGAGCTTCCTATCATAAATTGTCAAAATTTCCATGATCTATCATATCATGGCATTTTTTGACTGGTTAACATAGGGGCATATCTTGATCTTTTGTTTGTTGTTTGTTTGGTTGTCCCACGTAGTACCCACCAAGACCCCAGCGGTCTTGCGTTATGCTAGGGAATCCTTTTATGCTTGTGGTTATCCCAACGCCTAGACCGACCAAGGTCTTTGCAACTTTGGGGTGTTGGGATAGCCTTCTTGTCTGTTGTGTTTGTTTTATGCATTAGACACTAAACCGCCCTTGGTTTCACATACCCCGACACCTGGTGTCTTATGCTATAGAAAAAATCAGTGCTCTTGAAATGGAAAATCGCATTAGGATTGCATTTCATGATTAATTCCATTGCATTAAATTTATACCTGACCTATGACCTATGATTTTGGTTGTGCAAACATTCATCCCCCCATCTCCTATTCTTCTCAGAATACCTATGGTTCTTGACAGGTGCAGTTTCCCACCCATCCTCCCTTAATTTTGTAATGATTACAGGGAAGTACTTGCCAATAAACTAAAGCAAGTATGATATGCCTATCATCGACCCGTATCACAATGCAAGCCCTTATTTACACTCATGTCCACGTCACATTTCATTTATCTCTTAGTGTTTGTAAGGAATTTAATTGCATCTCACCCCACATTCTAGGTTCATTGCATTTCGTCCCATGTGCATTGTAATTTCATATTTATTTTAAATTGTTTAGATTAATCATAATTGGTTATTCTAAGCATCTTAGATTCATTTCATTATCAATTCATTTCCATGTTTAGTCTATCTCATTAACACATTACATACATTTCCGTCTGCATCACAAATTGTTAGATCCATATCCATCGCATATAAAGTCATAAATCATCCATCACATCATACATCATAAGCATTAGCCATCATACATATCATCCATATCATCCTCATAAGCATAAACATACATCAACATAAGCATAAGCATACATCATCATAAACATATACATACATCACATCATAATGATCATCCATAATAAAATCACATACATGCACATATGCATAAATAAGTCATCCATCACATCATAAATCATCCATCACATAAACATAACATAGTGTCAATAAGGGTTGTTGCATATCATATAAATATCAAAATACAATGTCCATCACGTGATCCATAATAATGTCCATCATCTCATCAAAATACATATCCATCATATACATTGCTAATCATCAAATAAAAAATAAGTACAAGGCTCTAAATCAAATATGATATTTTCCACTCTATACTGTACACCCATCTTGCACCTGTCAAAAACCTATGTCCTATCATCCATCATCTGTCCTCTCTACTGTTAGCTGCCCACATCTAACTTTTGTGGTGAGTCTGGCACTGCCCCTCTGCGTGGAGGTGTCTCTCGATAGCTATTGTACCCACGAGTGTGTGTCCCTGTTGACTGGGATGGTGTCGACATCTATGGTACCGCTTAGATGTAGGGAGGTACCCGTTGTGTCTGATCTAGCACTGCCATGAAGTAGGCTAACATATAGTAGCTGGCCTCTCACATGTACTCATCCCTCTCTATTGCCTAATATCTAGTTGAATCCCACTCTTCCCTATACCTTTCCTGAAATCCGCATATGGATCTCCTCTCCTGTGCCCACACATCCTGTGCCAACTGCAACTGACCAATCTCTGCTCACACCCAAGACACCTGCTCTATCACTTTGTCCCTCTCCTCTTGCATGGCCTATACCTATGCCTGCGCGACATCCCTCTCCCTTTGTAATGACTACACCTCTGCCCCTGTCTCACCTCCCTCGCCTTGCATGGCCTATGCCTATGTTTGCACTGCATCCATCTTTCTCTCTACTATTTTTATTTGTGCCTGCGCTACATCCCTCTCTCCCTGCAAGGTCTATACTCGTACCTCTGCTGCATCCCTCTCACGCTGCAGTGTCTACATTTGTCCTACTGTCATATCCCTCTCACCCTATAGAGTCTGTACCTGTGCCTCTGCTACATCACTCTCACCTTGCAAAGTATGTATTTGTGCCATCATCACTTGCTCTCTCTCCAGAACCAACCCTACAGTCCCCATCGTCTGCTCTGTCATGGAGCTCATTCCTCTCCCATCTCAAATCAGTCCTCTCCCTCAACAACCTCTCCACTTGTCTCCTCAAATCCTCCATATCTCTCTTTGCCTCTGCCAGGGCCTCTGAAGATACGTGGTCTGTCGATCCTCTAGGCTCCTGCTGTCCCCCTACCTGTAGTATGGTCACCTCAACCTGTAGCCTGTTTGGCTCCCACCTCACCTTGACCAACTCCTCGTGCTCTCTCTGTCCCACTCCCTCCAGCCGAGTCACCTCTACTCCTAGCCTACTCACCTTGGTCTGTAGTCTATCCCTCTCTGCCTCCAACTCTAATATTTTTTGCCCTGTATCATTGGCCAGCGCCATAAAATACCTCTCTCCCGTTGCCCGCACCCTATCCACCTCCGCATGTAACATGCTCACCTTAGCCACTAGTATACTCCTCACAGCCTTTGAATCCCTGATTCTCTGCTCAACAATCCGCAATCTCACCCTGGCCCCTCTCAATAATATGGCTGAGTCCTCTAGTGGTGGTGGTACGTATGGTACCACAACCAAAGGATCAACCTTGGGAGCGCCTACCTCCATTGCTGCCACTTGTGGATCATCTCTCTCCTCCTTTGCCTCTCCTCTATTGTCCTCCCTCCTCCTCACTCTCCTCTGTCGATCCCCTCTATCCTCACTGGCCTCAGCCTCCTCATGTCCTCTCCTCTACTATCCTCCTCTCCTCCCCCTCCTTTATCTAGCTAGTCTCATCTCATCCTTTGGCCCGAAGCCAAGTGCCCCTGTAATTGAATCCACTGGTGTAATCTATGCTGGTCAATGGTGGGCCCACCACGTAGAGGACCTCATTATCACCCCCACATCTTCTCTCCCTCTTCTCCTACCCGGGTAAGGTACCCCCTAAAGCCCCTCCCACTAATGTCTCATGAAATCGGCAGTGATCCCCCCATGGACACTCTCGCATGATCCGTCTGAATTTCTGTGGTCTGCGAGGGATGTCCTGCTAAATCCTGAACTGTCTTTGCACTTTGTCCACCCTACGTATCTCCACTATGTAGGGCTCTCTCTTGATCAAATAGGATACTATGCATAAGTATTCTCTGTCTCTCCTTATCCTCCCTCCATCCATAGAACCGTCGCATCATGTATGGCCTCCACACTATCTGATCCTCCCGTAGATCATCTAACCTCCTCGTCCATCTATTTAGGTCACCGAGGCCCTAATAATGAAATACCCAGCCATAATCCGTCGCATACCAGTATTCCATTGGTAGTGTCAGATCCTACAACCCTACTGTCACCACTCCTGGCCTAGCCACACTAATGTGCTCCTAGGCCCATATCTGTAACAATGTCACTTGTGTAATGCTGAGAGCCCCTTGATATTGCACTACATGGATATCCCTGTATAGCTGAGCCAACACGCATGGACCCCATGCAAAATTCCCCTCCCTCTGCTCCACGATGTGTCAAACAACCTCCATAAACTTGAGGCTACAAGACTGACCGCTCATGTCTGGTAGCAAGAGTCCGCTAATCAAACCACAAAGGTATAATGGTAGTGGAGGTACTCCTAGCCCAAAATATTTGTCCACATCTAAAACCATACCCTGAAGTGGTAAATCCTCTTGTCCAAAAGGGACCCATAGGGTCCGGTCCAACTCCTGCCTCTCTAATCTTGTCCAACTCACTAGGTGGCCCACTATCGGTAGCCATAGGATCCTCCATATGTCCTCCAAGGTGATCGTCATCTCCCCTGTCGAAAGGTGAAATGTAGATGTCTTTGAATCCCATCGCCTATCAATGTCGTAAGCAACACTCGATGCACTCTAACTGTGGGGTACCCCAACATATACAACAGACCTGCTCGCGCCAATGCCTCGTGATCCTCCCCGTGTATCACCACTATAGTCGCCTCCAACACCTCCGAATGCCTCTCTTGCGACCATAGGCTCTCAAATTGTTGCAATCATATCACAAAACATGTCAATCCTTTAAACAATCTCATCTTTTCTTTCATCTTATTTTCTTCCCTGCCCTAGGTTGGCTTCGTGACATTTTCCTCCTTTGGGAAAATTTTCCCAATTTACCTTTTTCCCCCTTTTTTTCCTTCAAGTTCCCCCCATTTTGGCATCATCCCTGCCCATTTTATGGGCGTGTTCACCCTTTTTCCTCCTCGTTGCCCTTGGATGGGTGAATCCGCTCACCCTTGGGACGACGAATCTGCCTGCCCCTTGGGAAAGCCTGCCCTTGGGATGGGTGAGTGCGTCGTCCCTTGGGCAAGTCCCCCCAGGGATGGGTGAGCCTACTCAGGGACGTCTGAGCCCGCCTGTCTCCCCATAGGTGGCTCTACCACCTGTTCAGGTCGGCGCCCTCGCCCGCCTTCGCCCAGCCAGCGGGCGATCCTTCCCATGCGGCCTCTTTGGCGGGCAGATCCACCTGCCTCTCTAGCTCATCGCTGCAAGCGGCTGCGCCCCAAGGATGGGTTCATTTTCCCATCCTATGGGCCCACTCGCCCATTCGATGGGCGGATTCGCCCATCCCCTGGGCGTAGTCGCCCATTCCACTAACTCCCTCTATTTTTTGGTGGATTTTCCCGATACATGGGAAATTCTGCCTTTTACTGTGCCCATCCCACCCTTTTTGGGCAAATTTTCCTATTAAATGGGAAAATCTGCCCCCCTTTCCCACAACCTTTAAATAGGCGATTTTGCCTACAAAATGGGTGAAATCAAAATTCTGCCACCTACCCATTTTTCTAATCTACCTGAATCCCAAAACCCATGTTTTTAAAATGCATAAAATTTCAAACATACAACAAATTTTTCTTAACATCACAAAGATGGTTTTGGGACTAACCTAGCATGGAACCGCACACTCGTGGAAGAACCATCGTACCTCGTCCCCCCAGTGGATAATGTCATCATCGAACTCCTCGACCATTCTCGTCTCCTTCTTCTCCTCTTCTCCCTCTCACTCAACTACTAGGTGTGCAAATGAGGAATAGTCATTCTTCAAACTACTGTAAGTAACTTTTCCCTCCTTTTTTTAATCCCTTTTAAGTTGAGGGTATTTTTACCCTTTATTTAACCACTTTTTAATTTAACTAATCCTCTAACTTCCACGAGCTGCCATTTGCACACCGTGTGTCCATTTGACTCCGTTCAAAATCCAATCTTCATGGTTTTTCGAGCTCTATCCAATAGTACCCTCTGTTTCCTCATATCGAGAAGTCATCTTGGGCCCCTTTTTCTTCCCCAACCACCCTCTCGAGGGGGCATACCCTACCATTTTCCTCCATTCCTTTGTTATAGTCATTTTCTTGCGAGACCGGGGCATCTCCCTTCATTTCCCACCATCTGGGAAGCTCAAACAAAATCTCCCATGCTGGGGCATCATTTTCTAGTAATTTCCTCTATAGAATCATCTGCATTTTATTTTTCTTTGAAACACTATTATTCTAACAGTATTTCGAAGAGGGACAAAATGTAGACATCCAAATTTGACCACTCCCATATGGTCAAATTCGTCTCTTTTATTCATCTATTTCATATTCCCCATGAATATTAATTAAATGATTTATTTAATTAATATTTCCCCCTTTCCTAAGGTTTCTAAAGTATTTAATTTAATAATTAAATACGTTACCTTTCATCCCTTCCTCTCTAAATTAAATAAATATATCAATTTATTTAATTTAGTCATTTGGCCTTTTGAATTTAAATCAATTTTAAATTCTCTCTTTTCTCTCTCCTTGTCACATCCTCCATAATCCTCTTCTAATTTGGATTAGTTTAATTAATCCATGATTAAGATGTGCACACCTTTAATCAGGATTAATGTCACATCCTCCATGATTTGCAACTTGCTTCTAATCCTTCATTAGCTTCCCTGATCACTTGTTTGCACAACCTTAATCTAATCCTCATGCCATTTATGACATTCCTCAAAGTCAACCTTTATAAGTGCTTTCTTCATTTAGCCAAGACAAACTCTTCCCCATGTGAATTAAAAATTCACATTTATTCCTCCAAGGCTCTCCTCTTCCCCATGTAGGTTGTTGAGAAATTCTAAAAGTTCTCATGTGTCACATCCCACATGGGGACAGGGACCTCCTTTATGAGGAGACATTGTCTTATCCCCAAGGTACTTCCAATAATGTGAATTAAAAATTCACATTTATTGCTCCAAAGTGTCTCTCTTCCCCATGAAGATTGTTGAGGAATTCCAAAATTCCTCATGTGTCACATCCTTCACACATGGGGAGAAGAACTTCCTTTTTGAGGAAATCTTCTACCAATCCCAAGGTACTTGCAAGTACCTCCACATCACATGTCTTTTTTCCACCTCATTTCCACATGGCAAGATGTGGGGGCTTGTGAATCCTCAACTCACCACAACCCTTCATCTTGTCCATGGTGGCTAAATCCTAGCCATCCAATTCTCTAGAGACTCTTCCCCTAAAATAGAGGATTGTAGTCTCATTTTCATTCATTCACATTCACAATTCACAAGCACTCATACTCTAGAAATTTCAAAGACTCTCATTCAAGCATTCTACACTTGCATTCACCATTGTTGAATCTTCAAGCTCATATTGCATCCATTTCATATACTTATCAAAATTCCCAACTCCATCATTGCATCCTCCATTGAATCCACATCATTTTGCATATCATTTTAGGTGATTTTCCATCAAGGAACACACAAACAATCAATATCAAAGGGCCAACCAACAAATCGACTTGGGCAAGGTAATCTACTTGTTTTTATCTTTCTTTTGTTCAAGTCAAACTAGGCTACTCTTGAGGTGTTGCTTTGTGTTCTTCTTTCTTTTGAATTTATTTTGTTTTGCATCATTTATGGTTAGAAAACAGGCTGCACATAGCAAGAATACAAACTCAATGATCAAATATACTTAATCTCAATGAGTGTGTGCACAATCAATATGAAAGAAATTAAGAACATAAATCAAATTAATCTAATCTACTTTTACCTCCACTAAAAATTCCTTGCCTTAGTCCATTGTAAATTGTAAGATTATGCTATTTAGTTTGATACATGGATTGCTCATAAAACCTTAGCATAACATTGTTAAGAAAAAGAAAGATGGAAATAGAGTATAGTTTGACTATTGATTTGAGGAGGGCTTGAATGATCAATGGATGGATGAGTTATAGATTTCAGGATATTGGATAAAAATTGTGAGATTGAGAATGAGATCAATGGATGAGAATTGATGAGAGATCAAGAGGAATGTGCACAAGGCCACATGAAGAGATGAAGTGGAGTGAGGTTTAGTTCAACCACTAATTTTAGCAATGGTCACTAAATTTAGCTTTAGTCTCTAAATTTAACATTTGGAAGAATAAAGATAGGAAATAATATAATTAGCAAATAAATAAAATAATGATTTTATTTATTTTTAGAATAATGTGAAAACTAAATAAATTATATAATTTATTTAATTTTAGAAGAATAATTGAATAATTAAATCATTTAAAAAATTAATTATGGGAGATGAGAGGAATGCATATATGTGGATAAAGAATGATGTACTATTTAATTAAATAATTACAAATTATTTAATTATGGAAACAAAAGAATAATTAAAAATTAAAAATCATTTAATTAAATTGGATGAGGGAAAACTATTAATTAACTAAATAATTAAAAAATATTTAATTAAAGGTGATGAGTGAAAATGATGAAATAATTAAAAAATTAAATAATAAAAATTATTTAATTAGTGTAGAAAATGGGTTAGTTTAATAAAGTAATTGAATTTTTTTCAATTAATAGTGATGAAAGGGGTGATTAGTGATGATGAAAAGATATGATGAATTTAGAAGAATGTGTTACTAGATATTTTTTATGTTTCTACAAAATGTTATTTTGATTTAAGAATATATATGATATAATTGAAAATAAAAATGATGAAAATACAAATTTGAATACTAGAGTAAAATTTAATACGAATTAGTTATAATATCAAAATTACGGTTTAAATATGAGTAGTGATTAATGAAAATGTGTGAATTATTGTTGATTTTACTTATGTATGTAGTGGTATGAATCATATTGAAATGTGATTTTGATATCGATTATTATGAATGTGATTGATCTTAATTATTGTAGGTGGATAATGTAATTTTAATCATGTTGCTTTGGCTAGATGTATTTGAGGTACACATCAAATGTATAGGTATATCAACAACTTGGCCAATGGGTGGTTTAGAGATCAATCAGGGACCCTAATTAATTTTCTCACTTCACCTCATGAAGTAATGAGAACTTGATTTTTTTTCTTATTGCTTGAATTTAATGTGTAGTAGTGGACTAGGACCCTTTATGCTAAATCTTTTCAATTATGAAGTGTTTAAATACTTTATCTTGGTGATTTAAATTTTTGTAATAGTAAAAATTGCATACACATGCTATTTCCCATTTACTTTTGGGCCCATTTTGAGGAGAGCGAATTGATATATTAAGATACTACCAAATGATGTAATTTTGTGGAAAGTTGTGTCCCTTACCCTTTACCACCTACCTCCTCATTACACATTATTATACACTTATCCCTTAGTCCCATTTATATATTTGTGTATCTCTATACAATCACCCTATTTTCTTATTATTATACCAATGCACACACATATTTCCATGCACACATTACCCAATTTGATTTGGCCCCTTTCCTTTTCTATAACAAGTTCATAGTCATGGGAATGTCCTTGTGGTTGTAGACTTATCCTTCCCAAATTTAAAATTTATAATCAAACCTAGTTGACTCCTACACATACCTATCCCACCTAGGGCCAAGAAAATATAAATTTGTAGGATATCTTGCTATGTACTTATATTTAAGAGTATTTGATGCATTCATTCTAATCATCCAAAAATAATAATTCCTCTCATCTAAGGAGCAAAAACATTTGTATTTAATGCATTGAAATAAATCTAAATTTGCACAATCATCCTAGCAACATATACATGATTGAATAATGTTGTTTTCAAGACATTTCTATATGTTTCTCTAAGAGAATATGTTCCCTTGTGACATATCAACAACCCTACCAAGATTTATAGTTTCTATTGGATTTTAGATATTAGAAGGAAAAAAAAAAGAAATAAGGTGAATTAGGTGGATTGAATAACATAAGTTTTACCTCTCTTGTAATACCCCTCATGTTGTTGTTTGGACTTGATTTTTTTGTGGTTTTGCTTGATACTTTGTGACTTTGATAGTTACTGTTTGTTGGTTGGATTGGTGGATTGGATAGTTTAGACTGGTTGATGACTATGCTACTTTTTTTGATGACATGGATATTATGATATGACATTATGGTAACATTTGATTTGGTAATGTTTAATTTGATTTCAGTAGTATATTGTGATGTAGTAGAATAGTAATTATTTTATGATGATATGATGTGATCGGTTTAGTTTAGCAATGTTACTTTATACTTGATGTTGTAGTTGTTATTATAGCTTTGGTGAGGGGATAGTGTAGCACCACTCGTGTGCGAGTGCCCTGCTACGCTGTGATTCCTTCTCACGATGTGATGTATTTGATTATATATACATGTTGTACACAACCTTGTTTGTATGCAACAATTGCAGGAATAGTCTTGATTCCACCTACTTCGGCAGGACAGGGCGAGCATCAAATTAACCCAACGGGCATGAAGTTGATACAGAGATGACTAGGAAGTCACCCCGTCCCAAGTTTGTCAACCCATTTTGTCTAGTGGTATTGTGCGTCTTTGACCTTAGTCATTTTTGCATTTTATAATAGTTGTTTTGTGTGAGTGTATTTATGTTATTTATTTTACGTTGGTGTGTAGTATGATGTAATTTAAATAATTAAATGATTAAAATAAAAGTTAATAATAGTTATTGGAATGGTTTTATTAAAATATAAAAATATTAAATTAAAAGTTATGTAATTTATTAAAGATAAATAAATTGAAAGGTGTAAATTAAATGATTTAAATTGGTATTTAGATAATTTAATGAAAATAGCATGTTGAGGATAATTAATGGAATAATATAGTTAAATAAGTTAAATTGTGTGAACTGCAAGTATAAATTAGCAAAATTGAAATTAAAACAAAAAGTGCAGTTCGAATAGAAAAAATAAAGAAAAGAATAAAAGGACCAATGAATGTTGATATTTTTTCACTGAAAAGTTGGCGAAGAAATAAAAAAAATCTTTTAATTTTGATTTTTGAGTTTTCGAAAACAGAGAGGATATCTTTTTTATTTAATAGCAAAATGAGAGTTTTTTCATTCACGAGAAAATTGATAGAAGCTTCAAAAAAAAAATTGAGTTCTGGGAAAATTTGCATCCTTTCTTGTTTTCTTTGTAAAAATTGTTTCCCTTTCATTGTTCTGGAGAAAAGTCTTCTGAATAGAAAAGTAGATTAAAATTTGGATCAAAGAATCTGGTGGAGATATTCTGTAGAAGGAAAGGGGGCTCTTCGAAAAGGCTGGTTCGAATGAAAGGAAAGCTTCATCAACTTCTCAGCAAGCACAAGACTCCAGGTTCCTTTATTGATCTTTATTGCTTGTTAAATTTGAAATGGCAAATATGTTGTTCTATAAAGGAAAAATCTTTTGAAGTTTTAGAATTTGTTGGATAATAGATAGATGAAAGAAATTTATTTGAGTCTCTGAAAATGTTTTGTATGTTCATAATTTTGTTATGGGAAAATTGATTCCCCTCTGTAATAAATGGGTTTATATATATATATATACATACAGATATATTATATATATATGTGTATTTTTTTAGTTTCTACAGAAAAGAAAATGTTCTGTGTTCATTATGTTGTTACATATATATATATATCATTATATATAAATATACATATATATATATATATATAGTTTTTTAAAAAAATATAAGGGACAAATTGAAGTCGTTGGCCGAATGCAATTGAAGGCTTTGGCGTACATATTAATTTATGGGCTGAGGGAGGGATGGTTATCGTACCCTTCCCCCATCCTTGTTGGGCCGCTGTGGGCTGCACACAACAGTCCATAGACTGTTGTGCGCAACATCCGTATGGACTGTTATGTGCAGTCCACTACGTGCGGCAGTGGCTATAAAGCTTCATTGAATTTTTTTTATTTTTTTAAATATATTTATATATGAATATATATATATATATATATATATGTATATATATTTAGGTTTTGGCATATGTGTTTTTTTTTATGAGTATGATTTAATTATCCAGAAATTAATCAGATTAGAATTATTTAATAAAACATAATATTTTTATATAAAATATAAATGTAAAGATATATTGATTATTTTTTTTTATGATTGAGAAATTATGAATTATGAAGAAAGGGCAAATTATATATATGTCAGAATTATTATTGAACTGCTATTTCAAAATTATATTATGGAAAATGGAGATTTGTAAATGGAATAAACGAATTGTTTAACATTGTGTGAATATTATTATGTTGTTCTATTTTGTAAATCAGCTTTGACTTCGCTATTTCATTAGGTCATTGTTTTGGCTTTTTCAGTGTGGGAACCCAATTTACTTTAGGAACCACTTAGGGATATTGTGAACCTTAGGCTTCCAGAGGCTTGAGCTTATTTGTTAATCGATGTACATCTCTCTTTATGTACTTTTGATGTGGCAAGTTATTGAGTATCACTATTTTGGAAGGGTTGTATGAGAATTGTTGAGACTTTGACTATGTGCTTTTAGCGAGATGGGTAATGCCTCACATATTTTTCTGTTGAGATTTTAATGTTCATTTTATGTGGTACAACCCTTGGCTTTGTATATGTTTTGGGGTCTCTAGGGAGAGTGGCTCTTCGTGGGGGTCGACGCCTCATAAGGAGGAAGGGCCAGGATAACCCACGTAAGAGTTAGATTAACAAGTGAAAACCTAATAATAGAATTTAGGGGGATGGGTAGTAATAACATATTAAGATAATCTTGGATACCTCGTCTATCCATTAGAGCTTTCGCGGACTAATGGTAGACTGAGAAGGCCGTGGTTGGCAAGGTTGTTACCTTGTCTTCATGAGAGGTTAGCGGCTCCACATGAGTCACCCTATGGGGTTGACGCCTCAAGTAGGAGGAAGAGCCAGGATAACCATAGATGGGGGTCGACGCCTCATGTAGGAGGAAGGGCCAGGATAACCCATGTAGGACTATGTGATGACACTCTCCACTAGTTTCCCTTATGATTTGCTTTCTTACTTGCCTCTGGAAGTGTTAATGGTTGTTGCCTTTGATTTATTTATGATGTGTTTTATGGTCTTGTGTTTATTATGATTGGATCTTGGTTGTTGTCATTTATGATCTATGTAACCTCTTGTTGTTGCTATTGGAGTTATTGTTGCTATGTTATTAGTCTTGTTGGCATACTTGGTCACAGTCACTTCCTTGTCACCTCTGAGCACATGGGGTGGGTTTTTCTAAAACCCACGTGGTCAGGTGGAATGCGCTTCGCACCCGTTGGGTTCCCCATCAACATTTGTTCTACACAGTATCTTTCAGATGGAGCTGTACTTGATGTTCATCACGTATTTATGATATTCCTTGTATGATTTATCTATCCCACATGTATGGGTGATTTTGATGTAACTCATGGATATGAACATGTAATGTATTTAAAATTGATGTAATTTAAATACACTCTTGTATTCCTTCATGATTTATGAGATTTATGCTTGTTTGATATCATGTGATGTATTTATATTTATGCTTATGAATGTATGGATGTTATCTCTTGCAAATGATTATTTTAATGTCTATGATGGATGTAAAGTTAGTTAAGTTGTTTAGCTTTAAATGGAACTTTTGTTATGGGTTGGTTTTATGCGATGTGACCTCGCGTGCCCCAAAGGACTTAGATTTTTATGATGTTATCGTGTAACGTAAGAATGTGTAATGGTTCTTTATATGTTTACTTTGTGTTATTAAAAAAAATATGTGTGCATAGTTGTGGTCCTTTGGGGTTTGCACGATGGGCGTTACATCTCTCATATATACTTGACATTATTACACCTCTTGATGATATATCTCTTCAATGTCATGTTCATCTTAATTTCAATAAATTATCTTCTTTCATACATGATGATGAGTATAGTTATGATTATTTCTCTGCAATTGAGGTTGAGCCTATGTATACTTTTCTCCACATATAATAGCTTATGTCATAATGATTATAATGGACCCATTGATGCATCATTACATATGAAGTCATTCTTGTTAATTAGACACATAAATCGTGGAATTATATTAGTTGTGAGTTTAGGTTGTGCATAAGTGGTAGAGATTTACAATGGTTTGATTCATCTTTCTTTTTCTACATGTCCTTTCCTAGTTTGATTAATGCTTCAATTTAATATTTTCTAGACCTAATTCAAATGAGTATAGTATATAATTTGAGAAAAAATATTAAATAATAATTATTTATTTAAAATAATAATTATTTATTTAAAATAATAATTATTTATTTAAAATAATAATTATTTGTTTAAAATAATAAATATTTATTATTAGAAGAATATTATATTGGATATATTCTAGGCTTGTCAACCTTTTTTTCATAATTATAAAAATAATTAGATAAGAATTAAATTTAAATTAGAAATACTAATTTATTTATCTATAACATATATTTATCTATGCTCTCATAATTTATCTTGCGATCATAATTCATCATCTTTAAATGTTTCTTATATCTCTACTGTACCTACTTGTCAGGTGGCCCCTAGTTACCTTATTATAATCTTGTGGGTGTTTTCACCAAATATTAAAATAGGCTAAGATGTTAATTTATTGAAATTAATTTTAACATATCATGCACTTAAACTACCTCTTTCACCTAAATTCACATCTAAACTAACTTTTTTATATCATTCATCAATTAAAAAAAACTCTAGCCAAAATATTTCCATGGGTCTTAATGTGTACACCACCTTTTTATAATAATGATTCAAAAATACTTAAGAAAAAATCCAAGTTGGTCCAAAATTACAAAATCATTAGTAATATTTTTAATCAAGTCTATTTGACATAGAAAATTATGGCATATCATTTGATGATGAAGAAATATTACCTAGAAAAATATGCAAGGAAGCATTACCTTTGCATTGCATGATGAAATATGGTAGAACATTCATTCAAGAATATATTTTTATAATAAATATAACCTTAATATATGCACTAAAGTTTTTTTAAAATAGTTAGAAATAGGCATGCCAAAGATTTGATTATTGAATTTTACTAGTAGAAGGTTCGATAGTATGCCTAGATGTTGTTTGGGTACTATTATTCTTCCAATCCAAGATAGTTTAGGAAAGTTAGACAAACTTTTCTATTTGGTGCCTAGAAAATTAAATTATAATATCTTTCTTGAACATCCATGGTTGCATGCTATGCGAGTGATTACCTCTACTTTGTACTAATGCATTAATTTAAGCATAAAGGGAAGCTTTGTCCCTTGATATACTATCAATACTCAACCATATAACAAATTTAATTCAATGGAGATATACAATTGTATTACATAAAATAAACTCTTAGCACATGAATATTGTCACTTTACATAATTATGATTGAGGTTCATTGATATTTGTGCTTTATGGTGTCAATGAGTATTGTGTGGATCTTAGGGCCTATGCCA
This sequence comes from Sequoia sempervirens, assembly GCA_007258455.2. NCBI lineage: Eukaryota > Viridiplantae > Streptophyta > Pinopsida > Cupressales > Cupressaceae > Sequoia > Sequoia sempervirens. Next base: position 555,147,435 of record VDFB02271358.1, on the reverse strand, counting down.
TCCAATCTTTATACATGGATCCATCTATATATGGTAAAATTAATTGAGGTATACAAAGATGCAAAGAGGGGTGTATGTGGGATAGTAACCCTAAGATTGACATATATTTTGAATCACATTCACTTTCTCCTAATCCATCGTTTGAAAAATTTATCATCTTGGATATAATCTTATGGAAAAGATTGGATACAAAAGAATTTGACTAGGAGAGAATGAACAAGGATGTAGATGATTTTTCAAACTAAAAGTTATTAGAAGACATCATGGAATAGGTTACTAATCAAAAAAGATCACTTGATAGTTAAAATAATGAAAAATAAAAGGAAAAGAACCTCAAATTGAACTTGATGCTAATCTTGATGAGGCTTCTTGTTCTTTTATTACATACAATCTTGATTATTGAATTCATTTTAGATCATTGATTGATTTATTCTTCTCGGGTTCCATTACATTTTTTGGGGCTCATTGATTACAATAGATAATGTGTTACTTGTGATACACTTAATACAACATATATACATAGGAACCTTAAATAATTGGATAATAACACACATTTTTTAAAAACACACATGATCTATTCAAACTTCAAGCAATTTTTCACATTCCACACATTCGTTACACCCTTACTCATATACCAGTGACACCTTTTGACATGTGATACACATTGATGATAACATTAATAAATGAAAAATGAATTTTTAGTGCTGCTTAATATGATTTTACCCAAATTCGATACTATTTTCTTATATGTAGCAGAAAATCACCCTAGAATATATATTTTTATTTCTCAGAACATTGGATCACTGCTATATCAAATCCAATTTAGACCCCATTGTTAGGATATTATAGAGGTAAATTTTTAATTAGGTTAAATCACATGTAGTTAGAATTTTTATTTTTTAAAATTATGGTTCAATTTCCTACCTTCTTACATTAATTTATTTTTTAATTCTATAGTAGCACCCTTACCATTATTAGTAATATAAGGTAAAGGGTGGTGCAATCACCAATTAAATTATAGGTAATTTAGAGAAATTGTGTATAATTTCCATTTAATTATAGAAATTTTAGGGGAACATGTATTGTTGTCATGTAATTATAGGAACCTCAGAGAAGATGTATGCCATTGACATAGAATAATAGGTAATTTAGGGTTAATTTTTTTAATCATCCATGTAAAATTTACCATGTTTTTGTGGGCTAGATAAGCAAAAACTTTCATTCACTCATCGTGGATTTGTATTTAAGTAAAAAAAAAATCATTCACTCATCTTGGATTTGTATTTAAATAAAAGAAATCCATTCACTCATTGTAAATTCTTATTTAAGTAAAAAATCCATTCACTTATTGCTCATTCAATTCATCCATTTCTCACATTGATAATTTATGGTTTTTGAATTTGTATTTCATAGATTCATTGTCAACTGTTAGATTAGAGTGCACCTTGTCAAATATTGGTGAATAGATAGATACTACAACTCTACTTTAGTCTCCCATTTCTACTGAGTTATAGAGAAATTTTATACTTAATTGTTAATTTCTATTATATCTTGTATTGTATATTATTTGATTAATCTCTATAACTATATTTTTAATGTGTTGATATTGGCATTATCATTGCATAGTTTTTCATATTTTTATATTGTGCATTTCTCATGTATTGGTATGATATAAAACATTATCATCGATTCATTACATAAAACTACATAGGTTCTTCTCATTTTTCTACATTTTTTACGTAGACTATATCAATGGTTATGATCTATTAGTAGAGTAAAATACTTGTAATTACTTCCAAATGGATTAATATAGGAGAGTGCTATAGAAATCTAGGAGACTACTATGGAATTTTATTTTATTTTACAAATGAATCATTTACATTTAGAATCTAGATAATAAATTCACACTTGTTTCTCTCCATATCGATTATTTTTCATCACTATCACTATATATGAATCTACAACTAGATTTGTAAAAATATTCCTTATTTGAGAGTCCCAACATGGCCAACATATTCTCTACTTTCTATATCTTGTAAAAGGAGTTTGTTAATACTTAAACCTTTGAAAATTTATTATTTTTCCATTTAAATTTGTTTGTGTTTCAATTAGCACCTCTAGAGTGCTTATTGGAAACAGACAGCTATGCACAATGCGTAATGACCGCTCTTCAAATTATGGAGGGGAAGATCCCTATTTTTGTTGATGTTTGCATAAAAGTAAAATGGACTAATGTTCCTATCTTTTTTACTCAGCGGAAAGACACAAGGGTGCATAAACACAATGTGTTGCAGCTAAGGTTTTCTCTGGTTTCTGCAGATCTTAACTACAACTAAAGCTAAATTTTAATCTATCTTATCTCCTCAAGATAAACAGAGCATGAGGGCATAGGAGACAAACTGTCTCTTAGAATATGTCTGAAGGATTTGAACTTCTAGATTTATGGTGAAATAGAATTCACACAAGTAATCTTCAAATGGTAGACTAGATCTCAAGATTCCCAAGGAGGCTTAGTGCTCTTTCCGAGGTGTAGGTTGAAACATAGGCTACTAAAAACAACAAAGAACAATAATATTACTCTCTAAATTCCCAAGAAGAGACAATGCTCTTTCTGAGGTGTAGATTGAAAGATAGATTATTAGAAACAACATACAATGATAGATCTTGAGACTTTTAGATCAAAGGAAAGGTAGCTCTCCTGATTTATTATCTCAATATGGATCAAATATTTACACTTTGGGACAACAACTTGTGTCAAAGAGACAATCACACATGAAGTGATCAACCAAGAATACATGAACATGAATTGAACACACCTATCTGAATAAAAAGAACGCAAGTTGTACTTGGCATTTTTCTATCACAAATATGATTCAAGAACATATACTAAGTGAACAAAGTCGAAGGCTTGTGAGCTCAACATTTTGCTACCATGAAGTAAAGTTACAAAATTATGAGAAAAGGATCTTATTTATAGAAGCGCAAAGGAGTAGGCAACCCTAAAATCTCCTTGAGTTAACAATGAGTTCTTTCCAATCTGCAAGATTTATTCCTATGTCTAAAAGTAGGTTACCTAGCAGTTAATTGGAAATCTACTTTAGTTAACTGAAACTAAACTAAAAGAGAACTCCAAATACAAAAGTGCCTCCAAAATAGAGATCCACAATTAGTGGGATTTGACATGCATGATCAATGGGACAGTGAGTTAACTTGCAAAGGAGCATCAAGTTAACTGTTTTTCATAAATGCTATTTTGGAGGGGTAGGACGTCCTAATTGGGTGTTTTGCACCTCATCACTTCTAGTCAACAATTCCTCTAGCTAGTCATTGACTTCTTCTACCTCTGTAAAATAAATGCTTCGTGGGATGATGATTTGGCACCTCAGTATCTCTTCACCACTTGCAATTTGCTGCTGATATTCAATAATCTTTGTAGCTACACCATCTAGCTTTGTTGACAGGACTGCAATCTTACTTGACTCGCAACTAGTAGGGTCACCACAAAAAATACCACAAATGAGATCTTAGAACTATGTTTGCACCTTGGCTAGCTTGATGTATGCACCTCCTTCATGTTGGTAAAGGAAAGGGATAGATGTTACTAATGTTCTTACGAACTTGATAACACCTACTACAACCTATCGGTACTAAATCAATTCTACAAAGTTGGTGTCATATTCTTTCACTTTATATGTGAGTTGTTCTTTCCAAGCGAAAAGATGTTGTTCTTCTTTGTAGTAATTGATCAGTACACCATTTTCAAGTAAGAGATAGTAATATCATCCCCAGGCCTCTTTTCTACTTTCTTTAGCTCTAATTATTGAATCTTCGCATGAAGGTCATGGGCTTTGTACCTTAATTAGTACAACTGTACAAGTATACACTGTCCTCTGATGAAAAATTCTTCCACTTGATTCCTTAAGTGTTTTCCATATAAGATCAACTGGTGATGATTTCTCTGCGGGGAGGTCTAGCATTTCTTGAGGCAAGAAAGAGATGTTTGGTGTACCATGCATCAAGCTAGATATATATAATCTCAATTGTTGGTTTTCAACCTTTAAGGCTACTTTATCTTTGCTATCCTTTGTCATTCTTTCTCTAAAACTTACTGATGCAACTTCAAGGAAATCTGCCTCCACCTGACAAGTGGTCTTACTAAGGTTGACCTTCAACAAGGTGAAGCCATTAACCTCTACCTAATGTGCATTCTTGTCTTTAGGTGGCACAACTATCTCTATGACAATTTCATTGTTAGCATTCTTTCCTACATGGATCTACTTCTTCAGCTTCTTTACTAGCATGTCTTGAGGGACATGGTCAAATTCTATGAATTCTAGCTAGTATGATGGCCTTTCTCTCTTCCTTCCTAGGAGAATCTCAAGCCAAAAAGAATCTTGACTAGCCTCACTAGAAGGAGGAATGTTAGGTCCTTGAATCCCTGATGAATGAGATTATGTTGCAGTGTTGTGTGGTGGGGAATCCAAGTCAATGGGGATCAGTGATTGTTGTGATGGTGGTGAAGTGGGAGGTTCTACTTCCACCTTTGGTACTACATCAACTGCAATTGCTTGCATCATTGGCTCTGTCTTAGCTGTAATTGTCTCAATTACTGGCTTTGTCTCAACTGTAGCTACAATTGTTTCCATGATTGGCTTAGTTATGTTTGTGGTTGTCTCCACATGTACTTCTTGTTGATTTGTATCAACAATATATATTCTTCCCCTTGTGTGCCCTATCATTCTGGCTCCTCTAGGAGGGTTACTCCATTTCTTCTGTCTCAACTTAGCTCTCAACATGGAGGGTAGTGAAGAATGAACTAGTGGTAGCTCAATGCGGGGAATTACTACCTTGTCTTTTTACTATCCAAGTAGAGCTAGATATTTCTAAAAACTCTACTTGTCCTTTCCTCTATAGATGTGCTTTCCTTGGCATACCAGTCCACAACTCAAAGTGGTTGTGTGTCAACTTAATCTATGAAGAATGAGGGAAGAATAGCTTCCCCATCATCATCGGATAAGCCTTCCATGTCCTCTGACATGAAGTCAACAACTTGTGGAAGTTTTAATTAGTTGTAGTTGTGTCTTCTCACTTGGAACTCATCTTCACAATTGACCCAATCGTCCTCCATGGAAGACTTGTGTGAAGAGTGTTTCTTAAGGTGTGTTGCATAGAGGCCTCGAGGATCATATGATCATCACTCAATGAGATACTTATGATTAAGTCTCACTGTCTCCTGGCCCATGTTCTTGGCATTAGTGTTGTCTTGCACCTGTAAAGTCCCATCTAGAAAGGAAAGTTCATAGTCATCTTGCATTGAGACGTAGATGAGAATCTACTTTGTGTAACTGCCACAAGAACTCCATAAAGACCACCCTATATGAAGGATAGCAGGGTAACATGGTAGGATGACCCTTGTATCCATATACACATGAAGGTGGGGAACTGGATGAACCAATCCGTCCAATTCACCATTGCCTCCTTGGCTGCTGGTTATGTGTGTATATGCATCTCATGATCGAGGTCTCTCATGGTGTGCATTAGGAAGAGATCATTTATCTGCTTGAAATTTCTTTCTACTTGTGTGAACTCAAGTCGCGGGAAATGTTGGTTGACCTTTTGCACACCCAAAGTTCCCACAATGTTTAATGCTTTGAACTGGCCTTAGAAGGAAATCAAATATACAAGATATGAGCACATTTGAACTCTATGACCTCTAAGAATTTGGTCATCTGCTTGTGAGTGTATCATTGATGAGGGTAGGCCAGTCATAATGCTCTCTGTTGCTTACAATTTTGGCGATGATATAGTACATCCATGACTAAAATTTGTTCGCCTCCACTTGACACATGATGCGGTTGAGTAGAGTGATCATCACTGCATACTCATCCTTGAACTCTCCATGTCCTACATTCTTGGGAAAGTTGGCCTTTTTTCCTTTAAGCCATTTTTTTGCCATCCTCTTCTGGCACTTGTCTTTTGACGCATCAAATTCCTTTTCACATTCTCTCATAGATATGAACACATTTTTTGGACATGGTGGTATGGCAAAGAACCTTTCGATATCCTTAGGCTTAAGGTTGCATCTCACTTTCCCATCCACTGATCAAATCTCTTGTGTGGTATGGTTGTAATGCTTAATGCAAGCTATTACAAATTCCATGCTTTGTGTTGTGATGGGAATTGATGTTGCCTCAAGCAATCCAGAGTACTTGATGTTCTATAATATGCATTGGTCTATGCCTTCCAACCTTTTTGAGTCAACCTCTGGGTGTACCTGATGCAGATCGGTGTCTATCGTTTTTAGGAATTCATGAACCAAGACCGTTTTGATCTTGTATTTGACTTGGGAGAACTGTATTCTAAAAAACTTAAAGATTGACTGTGCACATGATACTGTTCAGGTAACTTTTTTGAAAAACCTTAAAAATAGCCCCTACCGAGAAGTATTTTTCCAAAAAAAATCTGACATGGGTATTGTAGGCGCTTCAAAGCTAAAAAAACCTAGTTTTTCTAATTTTCAAAATAGTGACTTTTTCAGGAAAGCCCTAAAAATAGGGGCAACAAGAATACTATTTCTGGAAAAATCCAACACGTGGGTTTTGTCAAAAAAGTTGTGTTGATCATACTTGGGAGTTTAGATATGTGAATAACCTCCATTTACTTGGACATATGAGAAGATCTAAGACAAGAATAGAGGAAAAAGACAAGAATTTTGGAAGTTATCAACTACCATTTTGGATCTTCAAGAAAATTATGCCTGAAAGTGCAACCTTTGATAAATTATCCCTTAATGCAACTGATCTTTGAAAATATGAAGAACAATGAAAACCCCTATGTCAGATCTTCAAAATAAATTTTGGAGAGAAAATAATTGTTCTTTGCTTCAACCTACAAAGAAAGATGTTGAATTATGACACCTAGGCTTGATATATAGTGATTGATGTTGAATGCACAAAGTTTGGGCACCAACTCTTGATTGAGGAGTTGATTTTCCTAATTTGGAGTTCACAACACTGGTTTCCACCAATTTGGGGATGTTTTAGACGTGAAAGGCTTGAAAATATCCTAACTTCAGTCAACTGAGTCTTACTTTGAGTTTAGGCATCCCTTTGAAGAGTTGAACACATTTTTGTTATTTTTATGTGATGAAATGCCTTCATTCGATCCCTGACTCTAGTTTCCCAATTGATCTTGAAGTGTAGCTGACAGACCCATTGCTAAGATGGAACAAATCTGATGAAGTGTGCTTGGGAGCTACAAAGCTAAAAACCTGAGTCTGATGCCTCTGATTCTTGGGCACCTTTTCCCAAGAAGGTGCATTTTTCTCTAGACTTAGTCAATTTTCTTGAGTGTTCTTCAATTCCTCCAGTTTGACCCTCTATGCTCTCATATGAGATCATCAATGACTGATGATTCCAATGATCTTGCTGAAACATGGGATGGATAACTAGTTGTCTCGAAAAGGATAAGTAGCTTCATGAAACATGAAAGTTGATTTAGGTGCCTCAAAAGCTTGGGTGTCGTTGGCTTGCAGGGGTGCCTTTGACCTTTTGAGTTGTTATTTTTAGTTTGCAAACTTTCATGAATGGTCCTAGTTTGATCTCCATCGTCAGATGTTTGATTTATCTGTTGTCTTCACTGACAGTTTCATTGTTGAGATTGGTCAAGACAGAGAAGGTCATCTTGGTGGTCATTGAGCTTACAAACTACATCTAACTACCCAAAAATTTGGGCGCCTATTCCTAGGAAGGTGTATTTTCCTTAACGCTAAGTCAATTTTTCATGTCTTTCATCTCGCCTTCACCTTTGGTGTTTTCTGCTTGATCTTTATTTGCGAATGCTCACAGGTCCTATGAACGTGCAACTGGATTGAATGCGAAGCTGAGAGGGTGCTGAGTAGATGACTTGTATAAATCTATTGTTGAAAATCTCATCAGGTGACTCAGAATGGAGGGTGCCTCTGGCCTACAAGGGCGCTTTTTCCTTGATGTGCTATAGTTATTTGATGATACATGCTTTCAACATCTCCTGTCTCTGCTTCCATTTTTCAATGATTGATGAATTAGGTGATCTTTATTGACGATGCCTTGGAAATCCAATAGAAACAAGGAGATTATTTCATTAGTAAAAATTGATGACTTCCTTTGACCTTTTAACTTCATGGGTGCCCCTAGCTAGCAGGGGCACTTTTAGCTACAGTTTCATCATTTTCCTTTGAAAATCTTCATCCCTTTGTGTTTAGCATTTGCCATGTAGCGTGACTAATTTGAGCATTATCATCGATGATGTGAATACGTGCATCTTAGAAAACACCTTCACCATGATGTGTGTACGGGTGTTGGAAAAATGACTAAGGCATTTGACTGCATAGCCTCCTAGTAGCAAGGCGTGCATTTTCCAAACAGTCAATTTTCAACATTTTTCACTTTTAAAAATCCCCTATGTCACAAAGCATCTTTTCGAGCATTTTCACCATGGATTCTTCATTGAGGCTTTTGAGGCTTAGATTTCCCCACCTAGTACTGGCCATTCTGCTATTAATGGCTGCAGAGGTCCTAGCTCTCTTCCTAAAAATGAAAATAGACCCACAAGAGTAAAAAAAACTTTTTGGTGATTTTGACTTGACCGGTGTGATTGTGAAGTCAATTTATCCTATCAAAATAATTTTTGATTAATTCTGAAAAGGTCCTATTTTTAGGGTTTTTCATAAAAATAGGGGTTTGAAACCCTAATTTTCAAATTTTCAAAAATTTGCAAGTATCTTCCTTGACACAAACCCACAAAAAGCCTATGTTTTGTTTCACCTAAAACATACTTTTGACAACAATTTTACATGATTTAGATCATTTTAAGAAAAATGTCTTATTGAAGCAAAAAATTATTTTGGGTACAACATTAGGCTCTGTCTGGTGACCATGTCAAATACTTACGATATAGGAGAACCAAGAATCTCTAGTTTTTTGTAGACTAGTACTCTTATCAGTTGGGAAATTGAGTCAGAGCTTATTTCCTAATTCACCTAACAATTGGAGTTCTCCTAATTATTCACCTAAAACAAGACTACCTAAGAAATCACCTAAAACACGACAATACTTTACGAAATGGGGAAAAACATCACAACATAACATTAGATAAAAAAAATTATTTACAAAGAACTCACCCCATCCCAAAGGGAGGAAATGTTTCAAATATTTCCCGTTGTATGGTAGCGGGAAGAGCCTTTCGTCTGAATGCGAGAGAATATAGGAATTCTCTCCTGCAACATCATGGATTTGGAACGGCCCTAGCGAAAGGAAGTCAAGTTTGTCATGTATTCCCTTGGGCTCGTGTCTCTTATCCCATAATAGGACCTTATCTCCAATCTCAAAGTCTCGTTGATTAGCCTTCTTGTCAAAGTTCTTCTTCACTCGCTCTTGGTGCTGAGTGATTTTATCAACTACCTCCACCCTTTCCTCTTGTAGTTTCATCAGGCATAAGATGTGTTTCTTGATAGGATTCTTGAATTCTTCATTTTCTACTATGGATTCTAGCTGCAAAGTGGACAACTCTAGAGTGATGGGTAACATAACCTTTGTGCCATATAGGATAGTGAAGGGGGAAGTTCGAATAGCTCTCTTCGGCATGACCCTATTTTCCCAAAGAGCGTCGTACAAACTTTTGTGCCAAGCTCGTTGATTGGAGTCAACCATCTTGTGCACGATCATGACAATTTCTTGTTAGATGATTCGGCTTGTTCGTTTCCTTGTGGATAGTAATATGAAGAGTGGGACAAGGTGATGTCGTAGTCAAAATAGAATTCTACTAACTCCTTTGATGAGAAGCTCATAGCATTGTCAATCTCAATCTTTCTTGGTACCCCAAAGCATGTGATGATGTTTTCTTTGAGAAAGTCGCACACAATTTCAGAAGTAGCTTGCTTGGTAGGAACCGCTTCAACCCATTTGGTGAAGTAATCTATTGTTGTAAAGAAATAGACACGCCCTTTACTAGAATGTGGGTTGATTGGTCCTATGAAGTCTATGCCCCATTGTTGAAATGGAGCATCTATTACCATCAACCTTAGTGGAATGGCTGCAAGCTTGAGTTTGCCAACAAATTGTTGGCACTTTAGACATCTGCACACCCAATCATATGCATTGTGGAACAAAGTCAGCTAGAAGAACTGTGCCCACAGAATTTTGAATGCCATGACCCTTGATGAAAAGGGGCCACTGCATACTTCATTGTGAAATGCTTCTAATAATTGTCGTTGTTGGTCTCTACTGACACATAGAAAGAACATTCCATCAAGCCCATGCTTGTATAGAACGGTGCCTCGCAACACATAGCTTTGTGCTCTTCACTTTAGAGTTATTTTATGTTGTTTGTCCAAGTGGGTTGGAAATTCTCCATAAGTCAAATAGTACCAAAGTTCTGAGTACCATTCTTCCACATAATCAACTAGTAAGACCATGTGAAGATCTTTTTCAATCTCTATTTCCAACTCGCCATCAACAACTTGGTGCTTTAGATCACCATCTTCCACAATTAGCTAGCATAAACCTCTTCCATGAACAAGCTTGGTTGGCTTGATCTCTAAGTCATATTCCTGGACTCTTGCAATCCAGTTGCCTCTTTTGGTGCCCATCTCCTATTGAGTAAGGACACACTCGACCGCGGGGTCTATAATATACATAGTGGTGTGGGAGTTCAGGATGTAGAATCTAAAATTCTTGACTGCCTTCACAACTGCATACACATTATTTTCTATCTGGGAGTACTGAGACTCACTATCTTTGAAGCTACTGCTCATGAAAGCGATTGGCAATTCAATATCCTCATTCAACTTTTGCGTCAGTATGGCAGAGAGAGTGTGTTTCGATGCATAATAATAAAGAATGAACTCTTTATCGAAGTCGGGTCAAACCAACACCGGTGCTATACTAATGGCTTCCTTTATTTTCTTGAACACCTTCCTTCCTTCTTTGGTCCATTTGAAGGTGAATGTCTTCTTCATCATTGTTGAGATGTCTTTGGTAAGCTTTGAGAAGTCATGTACAAATATCTATATGAAGTTAACTTTTATGAAGGAGTGCACCTAAGTTCTATTTGTAGGGAGAGTCAGGTTCTTGATTGATCCGACCCAATTAGGATCGATCTGAGTTCCCTCTTTGGAGATGATGTGGCCTAGAAACTTTCCTTTTGTCACCGTGAAGATGGATTTCTTCGGATTCAATGATATGTGATGGTACCTGCACCTCTTGAACACTTTCACTAAGTGTTGAAAATGGTCTTGCCGCTTCTTTGAGAAGGCAGCAAGGTCATCAAGATAGATGACAATCAATTTATCCTTTAGGTCCCCAAACGCCAAATGTATGGCTCACTGAAAGGTGGCACCAATGTTGATGAGGTTGAAGGGAATCCTATTGTAGGCGAATGTTCCCCATGGGGTGGTGAATGCCATTTTGATTTGATCTTCTTTGGCCACTGCAATCTGGTTGTATTTGAAAAATCCATCAAGTAATGACAACATTTATAATCTAGTTACCGTCTGCAATGTATGCTCCATGATTGGTAAAGGATAGTTATCCTTTAGTGATAATTGGTTGAGATTCTTGAAATTTATGCAGATCTAGATTTCTTCATTCTTTTTGCACACATGAATGATGTGAGACACCCAGGTACAATGATGGATCAAGAATATGATCTTTGAGTCCACCATCTTTTGTACCTCTGCATAGATCATATCTTGGATATGTGGGTTGTAATGTCTTTGCTTCTGCTTGAAGGGCTTGACATCAGACTTGAGTGGAATTGTGTGAGACAATTCCTTAGGCATGAATGCTTTTAGATCTTCATAGGACCATGTGAAGACATCTCAATACTGCTCAAATATGTAGATCAGGTTGTTGCTTTCCTCCATAGTGCAACATTTTCCCAAGTTGACAAGTTGAAGCTTGTCTTCGATACCAATGTTAACTTGATGGTAGTCAGATGATTTCTTGTTGGTCGAATTCCTTTGATCTTGGACATGTCTGTCATGTCTATCAAATATATCCTCCAAGGATACTGAACCCTTGGGGATATTGTTTCCCTTTAGTTGTATGATGCCTAATTCCCTTGCTTTGGAATCTTTTGTTACAAATTCTCTAAAGGGAGAAGCACTACCTTCAAAGAAAAAGTCTTCGTAATCATCCACTACACAAAGGAACTCTTTGATGTGATCATCATCATTGAAGACCTGCCAGTTGTTGTAATTGTCAAGGACAGTTGGCCTATACATGAGCTCAATGAGAAAACATTCTAACATAAGTCAAAATGGGGCATGAAAAGAGCAGCTGATATTGCAAGGGAATCTGCTCTGCTATTGTGCTCATGCAGGATGAGCTTGATGTTGAATGCCTCAAGCTAGTCAATTGCATTCCACACCCTTAGTTGATAAGACTGAAAGTAAATTTTCTTCACTTGGTAACAATCTATGATCTGCTGCATGATTAGTTTTGCGTCGCCTTTGACTTGGAGGAATTTTATACCCATATCCCTTGCATTTTTGAGGCCTAATAGAAGCACCTTGTATTCTATAGTGTTGTTTGTATTATCAAACTACAAGCAATAAGAAAATGGGTATAAAGTAACTTCGGGAGAAGAGATGACCACTCCTGCTCCCGAGCTTGCTATTGAGCAACTTCCATCGAATTGCATTGTCCACATCTTTGAATTTTCATTTGATGCTTTTGTGGCGTATGCAAACTTTTTCTCTTGTTTTGTCACTTCAAACAACATGGCATATGTGCTAGGACCCATGTGTTGATATAACACTTGAGCTTTGGGGTCCTATGATTTAACCACCGCGAACCTTGACTTAGCCTCAGGTTCCAACTTGAAGTTTCCTTTCTTTAACGAGATTGTCCCGTATGACCAATCCAACTGAATCTCCCCTCCGAGATCCTTGCAAAAGCTCCTGCTCAGTAGCATCCTATAACTAATTGGAATGTCAGCTATCAGGATGGTCATCATGATCTTTTCCTCTAGACAGGATGCCAACCTCACTTGAGCATCTTTTAGTTGACCTACCAATGACACTGGTTTGGACTCAAGTGAGTAGCACTTGTCATGAGTCTCGGTGCATGAAAGTCCCAATGCATTCATGATTTGTAGGGGCATGAAGTTTTCCAACACTCCTAAGTGTATTATACAGTTACTGAGTTTGTACCCTCCTATATACAGAGATATGTAGAAAGGCTTTGGCTTTTCTCCTGCCAGTACGAAGGACTCTAGCAATGTAGGCTGGATTGTAACCTGCTTCTTTACTACCTTGAGAATCTGATCTAATTGATTGGGATGATTCTAGAGATACTCCAACTATAAGATCTATACCTTCATCTTCATCATGGAGGTCACGATGTCAAAATTTGTTGAAGACAGATCTTGAGCATTTGATGTGGCATTCTCATGTGAAGATTTGGGATTATAAGTGGAAGGCACTTCTTTTCCCTTTTCATTTGACTTTCATATTTCTTCTTTGTCTTTCTTCTTCTTCTTTCTGTGCTTTGAAGTGTTGGGAACATGTGAACACATGTATTGAAATATTCTCGTGGTTGATAGTGAGAGAATATTGACATTAGTCTTCTTCTTGATTTACGGGTTCGTTGTTGAAGTATCATGTTGCAGGGTCATCATTGAAGTTGTCAATTTGTGGTGAGACAACATTCACATTTGGTGAAGGTACAAAACTTGAGTTTGGTGCAACTTCAACATATCCCATGATCTGAATCATCCTTTGATTCTTAGGGCATGTGGATCCAGTGTGTTCATCTATCTCATGGAAACAACAAAATGCATTAGACTTCTCAGCCTCTACCTGTCTTGGTGGAGGTCATGGAAATCTGGGCTTGTAGTTATTGAATGGATAGAAATTGTTCCTCTTTGACTAATAAGGTTGTTGAGGTTGGTACTATTTTTGTTGTTGATACGGTGGTGTTGTGGGTAGTGCTTGCTGCTCTTGAGTGGGTGACTGTCTCTTGAGGATAGTCGCCTCATTTTCTACCTTTTGTAGTAGTGGATCTGCCGACGCCTGGACCAACGGTCTAATAACATCATCCTTCATCTTCCTAGATGTGATCATATTATCCTTGAGTTCAATAGCCTTTTCTTGTGCAATTAGCAAGTCCACTTCATGGCTTCCTTTCAAGAAAAATGCTATCTCTGAGGGGAGGGCATTGATGAAGATGCTCATCAGAATCTTGTATGATGGATTGAGTGTGTGGGAGAGACATGTAATGAGGCGATTAAACCTCACTACAAACTCGCTCATCGGTTTAGTAGGCTCCATCTTTGAGTTTGATAAACAGGAAAATAGTTGATGGTTGTCTTCGACAGGCTTGAACCTTGTCAAAAACTTCTCACTCATGACCACCCAACTTGTGATAATACCTAGTTCTAGATGATTGAACTAGTTTGTAGCATTTTCCTCGATAGTTTTTACAAAGAGTTGAATGGTGATAACTTCGTGAGGTATAGAAAAAATGGAATAAACCACTGTGAATGTCAAGATATGCTCATCGGGGTGTCGATCCCCATCATCGTAGAATCTTAGGAAATTCTTTCATGATCCTTTAGGTAGCTCATGGTGTCCTTGTAGGGCTAATGGGTCCATGTCATTTCCCCATGGCAATGGGGTTGGATGTCTTACATTTCTCACATTAGGTCCATTGTCATTGTTGTTGTTTCCATTGTCACGCATTGATTGGGCTGGAGGTTCTTGCTATTGTTGTTCTTGAACATGCTCTAGAACCTCTTGGAAGATTTTCTCTACATTGGATGCCTCTCCAACCTCTTCTTCTTGAAATAGAGGATTTTTTCTCCTCCTTATGTATACTTGATGAGCTAGGGTGTTTACTGCCAAGCAGGAGGTGGTAATACTGGCCTTCCGACTGTAAGATTAACCTTTTCTTCTTCCTCATCTAGAGTAATAGTCGCATTTCTCCACTAAGTAGGTGATGCATTATTCTCGAAGATGAAGATGAGCAAACTATTGATGTCTGATTGCTCTCCTTTAATGAATGTGAAATTTGGTTGGAGATTCACCAGAGCAAGACCTGGTTGTTCAACTGGAGTAGAAGGATGCCAGATGGTCATTCCCATGACATAAAAGCATTAGCTTTTTCTTTGAATTTTTATGCCTCATTGCCCCACGGTGGGCACCAGAAAACTATTGGCATTTCAATTAGCACGTCTAGAGTGCTTATTGGAAACAAACAACTATGCAAAATGTGTAATGAATGCTCTTAAAAATATGGAAGGAAGCTCCCTCTTTTTTCCGATGTTTGTGTAAAATTAAAATGAACTAATGTTCCTATCTTTTTTACTCAGCGACAGGACACAAGGGTGCATAAACACAATGCATTGCAGCTAAGGTTTTCTCTAGTTTTTGTAGATCTTAACTACAACTAAAGCTAACTTTTAATCTATCCTATCTCCTCAAGATAAATAGAGAATGAGTGCATAGGAGTGGGAATGGATTGGTTCAATCACTTAGAAGAAATGTCTCTCAGAATACATCTGAAGGCTCTAAACTTCCATATTTATGCTGGAATAGAATTCACACAATGATAGACTAGATCTCAGGATTCCCAAGGAGGCGCAACACTTTTTTCGAGGTGTAGGTTGAAACATAGGCTACTAGAAACAACAATGAATGATAATATTACCCTCTAAATTCCCAAGGAGAGACAATTCTCTTTCCGAGGTGTAGATAGAAAGATAAATTATTAGAAACAACATACAATGATAGATCTTGAGACTTTTAGATCAAAGGAAAGGTAGCTCTCCTAATTTATTATCTCAATATGGATCAAAGATTTAAAATTTGGGACAATAACTTGTGTCAAAGAGACAATCACACATGAATTGAACACACCTATCTAAATAAAAAGAACGCAAGTTTTACTTGGTGTTTTTCTATCACAAATATGATTCAAGAACATATACTAAGTGAACAAAGTCGAATGCTTGTGAGCTCAATGTTTTTCTATCGTGAAGTAAAGTTAGAAAATTATGAGCAAAGGATCTTATTTATAGAAGCTCAAAGGAGTAGGCAACCCTAGAATCTCCTTGAGTTAACAATGAGTTCTTGCCAATCTGCAAGATTTATTCCCATGTCTAAAAGTAGGTAACCTAGCAATTAACTGAAAATCTACTTCAGTTAACTGAAACTAAACTAAAATAGAACTACAAATACAAAAGTGCCTCCAAAATAGAGATCCACAATTAGTGGGATTTGACATTCATGATCAGTGGGACATTCAGTTAACTTGGAAACGGGCATCAAGTTAACTATTTGTGATAAATTCTATCTTGGAGGGGTAGGATGTCCTAACTAGGTGTTTTACACCTCATCACCTCTAGTCAACAATTCCTCTAGCCATTCATTGACTTATTCTATCTCTAGAAAAAAAATGCTTTGTAGGATGTGTAAGAGAGGGGGATGAACCACGTCAAGGCCCCAGGTCATGGAGATCCAAGAGCGGAATTCTACCCTAACTTACCTCACTCTAAAGAGGTTTTTTGAAGCAAGGGATGAGAATGATGAGGACTATATTGTTCTTTGATCACTCTGTAGACCCGAAACCAAAATTTAGGCTAGATGAGTTAGTTTTCAGATTCAATACTATACCCCAGGTAGCTCTCTTCCCAAGGAAAAAAGTGTGGTTTTGGGATGACAACACAACACACTAGCGTCTCTTAGGTGCGTTGGTGTCTGTATGAACAGAGGATCAAAAATACAATATGAACCAATAGAAAACAAGCTGACGGCCTAGCTAGTGACTCCTAAATGAGAAAAATAGAATTATAAAGTACGAGAGATATAAAATTAGGTGATAAAATAAATAAATAAAAGCTAAAGTAATAAGGATGATCTCACCGAGGCGCCAAGTCACTAGTTAGCTCTGAAAGTATGTCTACCAAGGGAAATTTTTTGGGATAGGGGTCTGCCTCAATCAGACCCCTGTTTTGGTGTTTCCACCTCCACAAAAAACTAAATAGCAATGATAGAGAAATGTATGCTAAAGAAGTAAAGAAGGAAGGAATGAAAATAACACTACAAAATAGTAAAGAGCTACTCAATCAAATTGCAAAGGAGAGAAGAAAAATGTTACCACCTCCACCAAGAGCTCAGTAGCCAATGCAAGAGAAAAGAGGACTTGAAAAATCACCACAACCTCAACCGTGATGAAGGGAGGTTTCACAAAACCTCAAGCCCATGCTACAATGGCTTGCTCCACACTTGCTTTATAGAGTTGATGGAGTGTTGTTGCTACTGTAATGGAGTGCTAGAGTGTTGTTGAGAGTGAAGAGAATGCTGGAAAGTGCTTTAGAATGAGACTGAAATTGTTGGAGCTTGCAAGGAGATGGAATGGAATGAGAATGAATGAATTTGAAGGAAGAAGAGGGAATAATCTATCATTTTCAGGGTTGGTTGGTCAAAGAGGGACGTTACAAATCATTCCCAATAGGAAGTGTAGCACCTCTACCAACTTCAGACACAGGAATCCATCAGGGACGTAAGCGTGCCACATAGAAATTTGTGCACCATGCAGGTGTCCCTGACAAATATTCTTCTACCGACACAACAGATAGAGACCAAATGGAAGGAAGGTAGCTTCCTGATGTGAAATTTCAACTTTGGATTTGGTGTTCTAAGGTGAGGATGTATAAAAGGGGAATTTGTGTAAGGGGTGCAAATTCGCTCCTATAAATTTTTCCCTCACTTTAGCGAGCACAAATACTGATGAGTGCTTCGGTAAAGTAGATCGAAGAGTGAATAGGGTTATAAATTTATACCTGAACCATCGAGGAAGCAGACCGCAATCTGGCGAGCTTGAAAGTATAGGGTAGGCAAAGGACTCCATAGCCCCACAAAACTATGAAGCTATAGAATGAAAGTGTCTTATAGGCCTGTAGACCTGCAAGGAGGGGACCCCCAAGATCTCTCACATGAAGGAATCCTCGAGAAGTAAGCGCCTCACAGGCCCATAGACCTGGAAGGAAGGTTTCCTCCAAGATCTCTCACATGAAGGAAACCCCAAAAAAAGTGCCTTACAGACCCACAGACCTGCAAGGAAGGTTTCCTCCAAGATCTCTCACATGAAGGAAACCCCATAAAAAGTGTCTTATAGACCCGCAAACTTGCAAGGAAGGTGTCCTGTAAGATCTCTCAGATGAAGGAAACCCCAGAAAAAGCACCCTATAGGCCTACAGACCTATAGGGGAGCGACCCCCAAGATCTCTCGCATGGAGGAAGCTTAGAAGAAGTGCCTTATAGGCTTGCAGACCTGAAAGGAGGTATTATCCAAGATCTCTCACATGGAGGAAACCTAAAGATGGGACTCTGTAGAGTTGGAAAGTGGCTTCATAGGCGCACTTGCAAAGCGCAATGTTTACTCGCAGATAGAACATGTCTGAAAGTGGCCACATAGGCAAGTAAGTGGATAGTTGTGTATACCATCAACAAATTGGAAAACTTTGAAAGGGGTCCCTCGGGAACTCGACGTGAGAGGGGTCCACTCAGGGGACATGCTATTTGAAAGTGCGAAAGAGACATGTTTTCTCAAATCGATGCAACACCAAGGAATCCTTTCAAAAGATGTTCACTTCATCAAGGAATTTGAAAGGAAGAAGATGCCCCCTTGCGAGGGGAAGGTCAAAGTTGCTTCCACCTCAAAGGAAAGTTCTCAAGTTATTTCTTTGCAAATCCATGATGAAGGAAACACGTTCTGTTAGGGGTCCAAGTTGAGAATGCGATTCTTTGAAAAAGTTTGCAAAGATTCTTGAGAAAAGATTCATTGGGAATGAATACATTTTCTGAAAATCAGAGTGTCATAGAAATGGAATTGTCACACATGAAAGGGACAACTCAAGAAAAGAAGAGAGAACGATAAGAAAAAATTTGAAAAAGAAACGAATACCAACAAAGGGCACAAAAGTGATTTGATATTTCAGGGTCAAAGTTGCTCATAAATATATATAAGTATAATAATAGTATATAAAATGAACTATCATCAACCCCCTACTATATCAGACCATGTGAAGAATGCAAGAGAAGACAAAGTAAAAATTAAAAATTGGGTCAATATGGAAGGGAATCCTAAATGCCCCCAACACTTTGCATCATCTCATATTTTTTGAAAGTCAAACACAAACATGGAAGAATGATGATACAAATAGAAGAAGGTTTACAACACAAAACCACTCCTATATCCAAGCACCAACAAGGGTGATGAGGGTCATCCAGGAACACATAGCACGATCATGGGAGAACACATCACAACACACACACACATCTAATCTAAAGATAAAGAAGAGGCCTCCCCCTAACACTCATCAACTAGGATGTCATCTGCTTCCCACTCTAGATCATCATAGGGGGATGGAGGATGAGCTTGCAGTTGTGGAATATTAAGGGAAGGAGCTTCTGACCCTCCTGCAACAAGAGCTAAGGAAGAAGGGCTCGCAAGGTCTCCTCCACTCAAATCTTGTGGAGCTATGGTGAACAATTTCATGAAGATCACTGATAAGGCTAAAAATTCATCTAGAGAGTTAAACATGCACCTTGTTGGAGTGCCATATTGTGCCTCAATAGATGGAGAGGGTTGTGCTCGAGGTTCACCACTAGGCTCACTGAGTGACTCAGGAGGTGACAAACTCAAGGGAAGTTGGAACTGGTTCCCTTACTAAGACAAAATAAGCCAATGCAGGACCACCTTCTCAAGAAGGTGGGCTCCTCTTACGTCCTCCATTGCTGGAAGGACCACTCTCCACCTTCTGCTTCGTTGGGGGATATGAAATCCCCATAGACGAGGCAAGAGGTGTAGAGGAAGAGGAGGAAGAGAAAATTGTGACAGATACCAATGAATTATTCAACATATCTACAGGTTTCGGGAAAGGAGGGACGTCCGGAAGGGACATCAACAAGGGAGGCTCTGTCGAAGGAGAGATAAACACCTACACCTTTTTGGGTTCAAGCACATTCATACTTACAACGGAAGTTGAAAGCGAGACCGAACTAGATTGAACGGAAGCAAAGGGGAGGAAAGAGGAGGACGCATTAGAAGGCCCTAAGATAGGGGCAATCGACTCCTCTTCTTCTGCAAAGTAGATTGCTCAGCCGCGAGAGCCTTTCATTGGCACTTGTGTTCATGCGCAAGGAAGTTTCTACAACTCTTCAAGCTAGAGATCGGAGGTTGTGAAGGAGTGGAAGACTCCTGCTTAGCCATGGGAGTGTCCTCCATAACTGTTTCTAGTGGAGGAACATACTCCTGGATGAGAGTAGGAGGAGCAAGTTGAGAAACAATAAGGGGAGTTGGCTCTAGCGCCTCAACAGTAGGCCTCTTCTAGTTTACTGCCTTGGGAGTAGAAGTAGTGGGAGGCTGCTAAGGCTGAGACATGGAGGATTCCCCATGGTGACCTTTCTTCTTGCCATACCAGATGGGCCTAGGCTCCGTGGGTAGAATAGGAAGTTCGAACATGGGACACTTGGGCTTTTGCTAGGTGAGCACAATAGGATTCTCTCACAAACATGAAATAAAATCTGATGGCACCACAGTAGGGCGAGAGGAAGCATCGGGTTGAACAATGAAAGAGAAAGAAGGAGGATCTTGGGAGCGCTTATCTTCTTCCCTTCTACGTGCCTTGACGACATCACTGTCAGCTTTCAAGCAAGCCCTATGTGAAATAGCATAAGGCGATGGAGGGTATCGCACTCTCGATGTTAAGCACCCTCTCTTGTAATTTTGATAAGTTTGGTACAAGATGTCCTTCTTAGGTAGAAGAGGACCAACATGCACAGGCCAAGAGTAATCTAAGGAGTAACTGCCATGCACGACCGGTGGTTTGTAAACGGTGTCGTAGATCACATGTACGGAACCCTCATGAATGAACTTTAAATACTTGTGCACAACCAAGGGAATTGCATTCATGGCCACAAGCCAGGGATACCTAGCTTCACTCTGAAGAGTTCAAACCCCGAGATTATGTCGAACAAAAGATTCATGGATTTAGGTCCACCCAAAACTAACAAGACAATACTACCCAAAGGAGGTATGAAAAGTCTGTCATACATGTAGATGGTGCTCATAGGTGCATCGTACCCATCTTTATGCAAAAAGTTGATTAGCATGATCTCCCTAGTTATGATGTTTACTTGATATTTCAGATCAATGAAAACACCTGCTACGATGTTTCTGTTGATTCGCATTGGGATGCAGAGAGGAGATGGTTCCCTATTAAAGCCCATCGACAAATCCTGTGAGGTGAAGATTATACTAGTATCACTACTCACAGGCTATGTAGAGGGGATAGGTTGATGTAGGAAAGAGGCCATCAAATGACACTCTCATAGGGCCCCCCAAAGGTTGAAAGATAGGACAGTGACCCAATTAAATTTTCATTATGCAACACTTTCAAAACCTTCCAAATATGCCTACTAGGGGTCATAGGTTGGGTTGTAAGGCGAAGGCCTCACAAAACTCACACCTACAACACTCCTAGAATACAAGGAAAGGAACATTTAGTATCACTAAACGAAACCAAAATGGTTCATGTCGGGCTCACCAAAAATGTAAGAGAGGGGGACCAACCACGTCAAGGCCCCAGGTCATAGAGAGCCAAGAGTGGAAGGTTGCCCTAACTTACCTCACTCTAAAGGGGTGTTTTGAAGAAAGGGACGAGAATGATGAGGACTATATAGTCCTTCGATCACTCTATAGACCTGAAACCCAAATTTAGGCTAGGCGAGCTAGTTTTCAAATTCAATACTATACCCCAGGTAGCTCTCTACCCAAGGACAAAAGTGCAGTTTTGGGATGACAACGCGATGCGTTGGCGTCTCTCAGGTGCTTTGGCGTCCGTACTACCAAAGGGCCAAAAATACAATATGAACAGCTAAAAAACAAGCTGACAACCTAGCTAATGCCTCCTAAATGAGAAAAATAGAATTATAAAGTATGAGAGATATAAACGTATGTGATAAAATAAATAGATAAAAGTTAAAGTAATAAGGATGATCTCACCAAGGCGCTAATTCGCAGCTAGCTCTGAAAGTATGTCCACCTACACACAAGAGAGAAGGGAAATTTTTTGGGGCTATATAGGGGATTGCCTCAATTAGACCCCTGTTTTGGTGTTTCCACCTCCATGGAAAATGAAATAGAAACGATAGAGAAATGTATGATAAAGAAGTAAAGAAGGAAGGAATGAAAATAACAATACAAAACAGTAAAGAGCTACTTAACCAAATTACAAAGGAGAGGAGCGAAACATTACCACCTCCACCAAGATGTCACTAACCAATGGGGGAGAAAAGAGGACTCAAACAATCACCATAGCCTCGACCGTGATGAAGGGAGGTTTCACAAAACCTAAAGCCCACGTTGCAATGGCTTGCTTCACACTTGCTTTACGAAGTTGACGAAGTGTTGTTGCTGCTATAATGGAGTATTGGAGTGTTGTTGAGAGTGAAGATAATGTTGGAAAGTGATTTAGAATGAGACTAAAATTGTTGGGGCTTGTGAAGAGATGGAATGGAATGAGAATGAATGAATTTTAAGGAAGAAGAGGGAAGAATCTGCCATTTTCAGAGTCAGCTGGTCAAAGAGGGATGTTACAAATCGTTCCCAATGGGAAGCATAATGCATATGCCAAATTTAGATGTAGGAATATATTAGGGATGTAAGCATTCTGCATGGACGTCTGTGCACTACACGAGTGTCCCCAACAAATATTCTTCTACCGAAACAATAGACAAATGCCAAGTGGAAGGAAGACAGCTTACTGATGTGGAATTTTGACTTCAGATTTGGTTTTCTAAGGTGAGGATGTACAAAAGGGGAATTGTGTAAGGGGTAAAAATTCGCTCCTATACAATATGATGATGTGTTGCCTCAACATCTCTTCACCACTTACAATCTGTTGTTGATATTCAATACTCTTTGCAGCTATGTCATCCAACTTTCTTGACAAGACTATAATCTTACTCAACTCGCAACCAGTAGGGTCACCACAAAAACTGCCATGGATGAGATCCTGGAACTATGTTTGCACCTTGGCTAGCTCGATGTATGCACCTCCTTCATGCTAGTAATGACAATGGATATATGTTACCAATGTTCTTATCAACTTGATAACACCTGCTACAACCTGTCGGTACTCAATCAATTCTATAGAGTTGGTGTCATATGCTTTCACTTTATATGTAGTTGTTCTTTCCAAGTGAAAAGATGTTGGTTGTTATTCACTATAGTAACTAATTGGTACACCATTTGCAATTCAGAGACAGTAATCTCATCCCCAGGCCTCCTTTTTTCTACCTTTAACTCTGATTGTTGAATCTCTACGTGAAGGTCGTGGGCTCTGTACCTTAACTAGTACAACTCTGCAAGTATGCACCATCCTTTGATGGAAAATTCTTCCACTTGATTCCTCAAGTGGTTTCCATATAAGATCAGCTGGTGATGTTTTTTCTCCATGAGGAGGTCTAACATCTCTCAAGGAAAGGCATAGATGTTTGGTGTACCGTGCATCAAGCTAGATATATATAATCTCAGCTACTATTTTTAGCCTTTAAGTCTACTTTTTCTTTGTCGTCCTTTGCCATTATTTCTTTGACACTTACTGATGAAAATTCAAGGAGATATGCCTCCACCTGACGAGTGGTATTACCAAGGTTGACCTTCAACAAGGTGAATTCATCAACCTCTACCTCATGTGCATTCCTGTCTTTAGGTGGTGCAGTTGTCTCTATGACAATTTCATTGTCAGCATTCTTTCCTACATGGATCTTCTTCTTCAACTTCTTTACTGGCATGTATTGAGGAGCATGGTCAAATTATATGAAGTCCAACTAGTACGATGGCCTTTCTTTCTTCCTTCCTAGGAGACTCTCAATCCCAAATGAATCTTGACTAGCCTCACTAGAAGGAGGAATGTTAGGTCCTTGAATCCCTGACGAATGAGATTGTGTTGCAATGTCGCGTGGTGGCGAATCCAAGTCAATGGGGACCAATGATTGCTGCGATGGTGGCAAAGTGGGAGGTTTTGCTTCGACCTATGGTACTGCCTCAACTGCAACTACTTGCATCATTGGCTCTGTCTCAGCTGTAATTGTCTCAATTACTGGCTCTGTCTCAATTGTAGCTACAACTGTTTCCATGACTGGCTCAATTATGTTTGTGGCTATCTCCACATGTACTTCTTGTTGATTTGTATCAACAATCTGTATTCTTCCCCTTGTGTGCCCTGTCATTCTAGCTCCTCTAGGAGGGTTACTCCATTTCTTCTATCTTGGCTTAGCTCTCGACATGGAAGGTAGTGAAGAACGAACCGATGGTGGCTTTGTGCAGGGAATTACTACCTTGTCTTTTTACTGTCCAAGTAGAGCTGGCTATTTTTGACAACTCTACTTGTCCTTTCCTCTATAGATGTACTTTCCATGGCAGACCAGTCCACAGCTTCAAGTGGTTGTGCATCAATGTGATCTAAAAAGAATGAGGGAAGAATAAATTCCCCATCATCATTGGATAAGCCTTCCACGTCCTCTAACATGAAGTCATCAACTTGTGGAAGTCTTAATCAGTTGTAGTTGTATCTTCTCACTTCAAACTCATCTTCACAGTTGACCCAATAGTCCTCCATGGAAGACTTGTGTGAAGAGTGTTGCTCAAGGTGTGCTGCATAGAGGCCTCTAAGATCATATGATCATCTCTTGATGAGATACTTAAGATTAAATCCCAATGTCTCTTGGCCCATGCTCTTGGCATTAGTTGTTGTCTTGCACCTATAAATTCCCATCTAGAAAGGAAAGTTTGCAACTGTATTACATTTGAGACACAAATGAGAATGTACTTCATGTAACTACCACAAGAACTCCATGAAGACCACCCTATTTGAAGGATAGTAGGGTAACATGGCAAGATGACCCTTGTATCCATATGCGCATGTGTAGGTGAAGGTGGGGAACTCGATGAACTAATCTGCCTAATCCACTGTTGCCTCCTTGGCTGTTGGTGATATGCGTATATGCATCTCGTGATTGAGGTCTCTCACGGTGTGCATTAGGAAGAGATCATTTATCCACTTGAAATGTCTTTATGCTTGGGTGAACTCAAGTCACGGGAAATGCTCGTGGACCTTTTGCACACCCAAAGTTCCCACAGTGTTTCATGCTTTGAACTAGCCTTGGAAGGCAATCAAATATACAAGATATGAGTACATGTAAAATATGTGAGCCTCTAAGAATTCATTCATTTGCTTGTGGAGTGTATCACTGATGAGGGTAGGCCAGTCATAATTCTCTTTGTTGCTTGCAATTTTGGCGATGATATAGTACATCCATGACTAAAATTTGTTTACCTCCTCTTGACCAGTGATGTGGTTAAGTAGAGTGATCATCACTGCATACTCATCCCTGAACTCTCCATGTCCTACATTCTTGGGAAAGTTGGCCTCTTTTCCTTTACGCCATTTTTCTATCATCCTCTTTTGGCACTTGTCTTTTGATGCATCAAATGCCTTTTCATATTTTCTCATAGATAAGACCATATTCGCTGGACATGGTGGTATGGAAAAGCACCTTTAATATCCATAGGATTCAGGTTGCATATCACTCACCCATCCATTGATTGAATCTCTCGTGTGGTAGGGTTGTAATGCTTAATACAAGCTATTACAAATTCCACACTCTATGTTCTGATGGGAATTGATGTTGCCTCAAGTAATCCATATTGCTCGATATTTTGTAATGTGCATTGGTCTATGCCTTCCAACCTTTCTGAGTCGACCTCTGGGTGTACTTGATGCAAATCGGTGTCTATCATTTTTAGGAATTCATGAACCAAGACTGTTTTGGTCTTGTACTCGACTTGGGAGAAATACATTATGAAAAACTTAAAGATTGACTGTGCACACGATACTGTTTAAGAAAATTTTCTAAAAACCCTTAAAAATGTCCCCTACTGAGAAGTATTTTTTCAGAAAAATCTGACACTTGGGTATTGTATGCACTTCAAAGCTGAACAAATCCAACTTTTTTTATTTTCAAAATTGTAACTTTTTCAAGGAAACCCTAGAAATAGGGGCAGCAAGATTACTGTTTCAAGAAAAATCCAACATGTGGGTTTTGTTGAAAAAGTTGTGTTGATCATACCCAGAAGGTCAGATCTGTGAATAACCTTCATTTATTTGGACATGCGAGAAGATCTAAGATAAGAATAGAGGAAAAAGACAAGAAGTTTGGAAGTTATCAACTTCCTTTCTGAAACTTCAAGAAAATTATGCCTGAAGATGTAACCTCTGATAAATTGTCCCTCTGTGCAACTGATCTTCAAAAATATGAAGAACAATGAAAACCCCTCTATTAGATCTTCAAAAGATATTTTGGAGAGAAAATAATTGTTCTTGGCTTCAACTTGCAAAGAAAGATGTTGAATTATGACGCCTAGGATTGATATATAGTGATTGATGTTGAATGCATCAAGTTTGGGTGCCAACTCTTGATTGGGGAGTTAATTTGCCTAATTTGGAGTTCACAACACTGATTTCCACCAATTTGGGGACGTTTTAGACATGAAAGGCTTCAAAATATCATAACTTTAGTCAAATGATTCTTACTTTGACTTTAGGTGTCCCTTTGAAGAGTTGAACACTTTTTTATTTTTTTTCTGTGATGAAATGCCTCCATGCGATCCTTGACTCTGGCTTCCTAGTTGATCTTGAAGTGTTGCTGATAGACCCATTGCTAAGATGGAACAACTTTGATGAAGTGTGCTTGGGAGCTGCAAAGCTCAAAACCTAAGTCTGATGCCTCTAATTCTTGGGCGTCTTTTCCTAAGAAGGTTCATTTTTCACTAGACTTAGTCAATTTTCTTGAGTGTTCTTCAATTCCTCTAGTTTGACTTAGTCAATTTTCTTGAATGTTCTTCAATTTCTTCAGTTTGACTTAGTCAATTTTCTTGAGTGTTCTTCAATTCCTTCAGTTTGACTTAGTCAATTTTCTTGAGTGTTCTTCAATTCCTCCAGTTTGATCCTCTGTGCTCTGATCTAAGATCACCAATGACTGATGATTCCAGTGATCTTGTTGAAACATGGGATGGATAACCAGTTTAGTCCCGTAAAGGATGACTAGGTTCACAAATCCTAAAAGTTGATTTAGTTGCCTCAAAAGCTTGGGCACCCTTGGCCTGTAGGGGTGCCTTTGACCTTTTGACTTGTTATTTTTATTTTGTAAACTTTCACGAATAGTCCTAGTTTGATCTCCATCGTCAAATGTTTGATTGATCTATTGTCTTCTTTAATAGTGTTATTGTTGAGATTGATCAAGATGGAGAAGGTCATCTTGGAGGTCACTGAGCTTACAAACTGCATCTGACTACCCAAAAAGTTCGGCGCCTATTCCTAGGAAGGTGCATTTTCCTTAACACAGTCAAATTTTCATGTCTTTCATCTCGCCTTCACCTTTGGTTTTTTCTACTTGATCTTCATTTGTGAATGCTCATAGGTCCTATGAACGTGCAATTGGATTGAACACGAAGCTGAGAGGGTGCTGAGCAGATGAATTGTAGAAAATTGTCGTTAAAAAGCTCATTAGGTGACTCAAAATGGAGGGAGCCCCTGGCCTGCAGGGGTGCTTTTTCCTTGATGTGTTGTAGCTCTTTGATGATACATGCTTTCAACATCTCCTGTCTCTGCTTCCGTTTGTTGGTGATTGATGAATCGGGTGATCTTGCTTGACGATGTGTCAAAAATCCAATAGAAACAGGAAGGAGATGACTGCCTCGATAAAATTTAATTACTATTTTTGACCTTTTAACTTCATGGGCGTCCTTGGCTAGTAGTGGCACTTTTAGCTGCAATTTCATCATTTTCCTTTGAAAATATTCATCCCTTTGTGTTTAGCTTTTGATGTGTAGCACGAATGATTTGAGCATTTTCGTCAACGACGTGAACACATGCATCTTAGCAAACACCTTCACCATCCTGCATGTACGAGTGTTGGAAAAATGACTAAGGCATTTGACTGCATAGCCTCCTAGTAGCAAGGCATGCATTTTCCAGACTTAGTCAATTTTCAACATTTTTCACTTTTGAAAATCCCCTCTGTCGTAGAGCATCTTTTCGAGCATTTTCACCATGGATTCTTCATTGAAGCTTTTGAGGCTTAGATTTCACCACCTAGTACTGGTCATTCTGCGATTAATGGCTGCAAAGGTCCTAACTCTCTTCCTGAAAAATGAAAATAGACCCACCAAAGTAAAACAATTTTTTTGGTGATTTTGACTTGACTAGTGTGATTGTGAAGTCAATTTATCCTATCAAAATCATTTTCAATTAATTCTGGAAAGGTCCTATTTTTAAGGGTTTTCCTAAAAACCGAGTTTGAAACCCTAATTTTCAATTTTTTAGAAATTTGCAAGTATCTTCCTTGACGCAAACCCACAAAAAATCCTATGTTTTGTTTCATCTAAAACATACTTTTGACAATAATTTTACATGATTTAGATCATTTTAAGAAAAATGTCTTATTGAAGCAAAAATTTATTTTGCGTACAACAAAATTGTTCTTTGGTGCTTTGAGATAATTGGTAACTAGTTATGTGGATGGGGTCTTTCCTTGTAGTTAATGGCTTTGTCAATGACCCACCTTAAACCCACAACACATAAAGACTTATACATCATTACTATCTAGCGTTTACATGGCTATTTAATGTTTGATGCTATATTATAATATAAATAAATATTAATATTAATGAGCTATATTGTAAAGAGATAATAAAAAGAATGACATCTATACATTTAATGCTGCTACAAAAATATTACAAGATTTCCTTAAACCACACATGCACTTGTAGCCTTACTAGAGGTTAGTATGGATCATCTACAAGTTGCTATAGGTGTATAAGTATTTCCTATAGGTATAACAAAGAAAAGGTTATCAAGATTAATCTACCCTCTTCTTCTTGTAGCTCACATAATTTTTGTATTAATACTTAACCTTTGAAAAAATGCTTTGTTGTTAAGATTCATCATTAAATTGCAACTAAAAAGTATTGTGCCATATAAGGTGTTCTTTGTTGCTTTGCAACAACAAACATATAGTTTTGTAGATTGGGTCTTTCTTTGTAGTTAACAACTCTACTAATCACCAACATTAATTGTGTAGTTCACAAAGTCTATGATGCACTAGAATTCACAAGAGTCACTCATTATTTTGTAAGTTCTTAAGTTTATCCTTGTAACCATCCATATATGATGACCAAGTTTTTTTTAAGATAATTAATTACATAATATCTCAAGTGTTATGTTACAATCTACATATACCATTAATATTGGTTGCAAGTAGGTTCTTTTTTGTGGCCCTCATCACTTATGAATATGTCATTCCTCCCTACAAATAGATGATACATTTTTCAAAAATCAAATTGAAATGTAACTATTAATCCTTTTCAAATATTCAAAATGTTTAGAATTTTTGTCACATCATCTTGCATTTAATGTGATTCTTCTAATATTAATTAATAATCCCTTGTGAATTTATTTATTTTACTCAAAGAAAAAACACTTTCACTCTTATAAATTATGGAGACTTTTGCTTCTTGAATGTGCCTTACTTTCTTTGCCACAATTATTAAGCCAAAATACAAATTTATAAAATATAACTAGCACAACTTCCTAGGTATCTACTTTGTTTCCTTTTTTGTTATTAATTATGAATTGTACTATATTATTGTTAGGTGTCTTTTTTAGTTTTCACAAGTAAAAAAGTTAGGGATCACAATTTTACATGTTGATCTAGTGAATTTGAACAATAGGTTATATCTAGACTAGGTTTGAATTTTACTCTAAGCTACATTTTGTGTATACTTTATGCCCTATGCCTATTAAAGTTTGAGCTAAACCATAACCTTTCAAAGAAATCATATGGCCACTTAGATGACACCAAAATAGGTTCTCTCCCATCACAATATAAAGTTAATTCTTTGAGTCATGAAAAAGGAAAATAATTTAATTGATAAGGGCATAATGGTGGTCAATTTTAAGATGCCAAGGAAGAAATTAAAGATGTTAAAACTGACTTGGAAGATCATTTTTTAGATAATGTATCAAAAATTATTCTAGTTCAAACCATTTAAGAAATTAAAGATGTTAAAACTGACTTGGAAGATCATTTTTTAGATAATGTATCAAAAATTATTCTAGTTCAAACCATTTAACAATGCTTGGAATCTAGACCTAGTCAAGCTAGTTGTCCCAAATTGTTTTCCCATCCAAAAATTGTGGAATGGACTACTAATCTGTATGATGAGAAGATTAATATAGTTAAATATGCTAAGGGAATATTTTCTTCTCTATGAATAGATATTTTTTCTAGAGGATATTTTATTTAAGTCCACAAGCCAAACCCACATTAACTTGAGGCTATTGGTTGGTTAATATATGAAGGATTGATACATATATATGGAAAAATAAATTTCTCTTCATTGGATCAAGATAGTGCCTCACTAATTGTAGCTAATCATTGAGGAGGAAATAAATCCTTATTGGTAAACAAACTTGCCAGTATGATTTTCGTAGTAATCAATATGATTTGAACACCCAATGGAAAGCAACTTGTTCTTGCAACAATTGGAGAAATCACTAATAGACAAAATATTTCATCTATGTTTGATAGGGAAGTTTACTTGAATTATAGATCTTTTTAATTTTTTGGTACTTTAACCAAAAGAAAAAAATGAAAAGAAGAAGAAATAGAATGAAAACACAGATATTTGAAAAAAAAATATAGGAAACTAATTATTAAATATGAAATATAAAATAAATGAAATGAAAAAATATTAAATATACAGAGATAACACATTACACAATATATATATGTTGTTGAAACCTTTTTCAATAAAAAAACCTATAAAAATATTATTCATTATTGAAAAAACATAATAATTCTATAGAAATACATACATCACAAGAACCTATATGTATACCATCTTCTCTCTCCCTTTCTTTTCATAATGCCTCACATGCATATTAACTAGTTTTTATATGATTTATGATTACCTATATTTAAAGAAAATCTAAGGGGTTGGTTTGTAGGTCACAACCTTTCACTATATAACCTCTTGATTATATATTTAATTTATAAATTATCCTTTGTTTTATATTAAAAGGATAAACCTTATAAGTTAGAGTCTTATAAATGTTATTTAAGAGTACTTGCATTAAATTCTATCCTTGCATAAATATTATGTTCTCACAATCCCCCTTAATGTGTATATGAGGTTCATTCTATCAATTTATTTTAAAAAGAAAAGATGAAGATACTTCTTTAACAAGCATGTCATAAGGAAAAATATGTCAAGATCATGTTTTGTGAACTAGATGATAATTTATTTTCATAATTAAGATCCCAATTTCTACATAGTGATATTTTAATGAGGTCTTATAAAGTTCTTGAATTAGATCTTAGGTATGCTCAATCTAACCTCTTGGGTTTTTGTTATAATATTAATATCGTAGGTATTATATTTAATGTTTTAACAAATAGAAGAGAATATAAATGAAGAGATACATAGTGTTGATAAGACTTGAATAAAAGCATGAAATAATCTTATATGTCTTATTTATAAAGTATGGAAAATGTGTGTAGGTACTACATACAATTCTAAAAGGTCTTACATGTTCTCTATGATCTTCTTCAATTCCCATAGGTGTCATTAGTTTTTACATGTAGAGTTTGAAAGGAGGTAGGGTATGGAGAAACACTTCCTAAACTAATATTTTGAGGTGAGTGCTGTAAAATTTTAATCTTTTAAAAATTATGGAAATAAAATCACATTTGAATATAAAATAAATAATATATACCATAACATAGTTGTACATGGGAAAACAATTTTTAAGAGGAAAACCTCACACTCCAAAGCAACTCAATATATTATTCAATAAACTTTAATTACAATACATTTGCAAAGTAAGCCTTCAATGATATAGGAGCATCTAGGGTGTAAGAGAAATCTTGCATCCCAAAAAAATATTTATTTTGATTTTTGTAAGGTTTGGTGAATACATTTTCAATAAGGGATAAAAATAGTAAGATTGCTATTTATAGTAAGTTAGCATTTGTGCATTTATGGACATGAAATCTTACACAAAGCTCTAAAATGGTGAAGAAACATTTTCAATACCATTTGTCATTTGTGAGATATTAATGTTTTTGTATTAAAAATCCCTTTAAAAATATTCAAAGTCCATTTTGAGGCACCTAGAGGTTTTAGATGGGCTCAAAAAATGGTCGAAAATAAAAATATCACTAAAGGGACCTTTTGCAGCCCTACTGCTCATCGTTATCTTTCCAACGGTGTAGACAATTTGTCAATCCGACACCTGAGCGAAAAGTTATGGCTCTTGAAAGTTGGACTAAAATTTGGAAATTTCTTAAGGCTGAAAAAAGGGACAACTAGATTGGTTTGGCATCAAAGTGGAAATCACAATTCGTTGGAAAGTGGAAAAATCATATAAAGTGGTCACAAATGGAAAGAGATTCATTCTAGATGAGAAGATAGCCAAATAAGATTTTGTGCATTATGCTCATTCCACACCTATAACACACCATATGTAAATCCCTATATAAATGTGCCAACATGTAGGCCCCCATGCAAATATCCTCCTATTCTCTAACATGTCAGCACAATCCACCAATCCCAGTGAGAAGTGCCTCCTACTTTTGTCCAAAAGAAAAATGTCACTGACAAGTGCAACCATCACCAGTACCATGTTTGGCACCAATCCCTTGCAATCACCTATGTCTAGTTGTTGTATGGTATGTGACACATCTACCCTCCCAAACAACCATGCCAATAATGCATTAGTGTCCCTTTTGATATTGTACACTAGCTGAATCTTGATGGTTAGCCTTAGGATCCTACAAAACATCCTCCAATAATTCAATAATCTCCTGAGTAGGGAGATGCAAAGTGCTCATCTCAAACCTCCCAATCAACATTGTCTTGTGTGCTTGAATCAACATTTGAGTCATATGGTATAATTTGTATGCCCTCATCATACCCCAATCAACATCCTAGAATCCATCCATTAACCGCCAATCTCATCTCTCATGTAATCACCAACCTCAGTCGCTCTTGCACATCAACCGTTCATCAACATACCCTTCACTAACTTAGCCCCAAAAAAAACAAACTTTTTCCTATCCCTCTTAGATTTTTCCCCTTTTTTCTCCCCAACAAATTCATTAAAACACATAGTGCATCTGTTGTTCCCTAGGCAGAATTGTTGCTTAAATAGATTCATCGATTTGTCCCACCCATTTCTCCATTTTTGATGTATTAATCAAACCTTGATGGATTCCCTCCTTTTCCCACGTATTCATTGATTTTTGACATATTCACTGAAAATTTAGTGGATTTCACTAAAGTTCTTTGCCGAAAATTACCCTAAACTACACTAAACTACACCTTAGCCGAAAATTTTGAGGTATGTACCCATCTAGTCGCTCCCTTTGCTCACGTGTATCTCCTCACGTGATTCACATGATGTTCCACAACGGCTACATTTGTCATCATTTCTCTATTTCTCTTTGCTACTTTCCTCCTATTCACTATAGCTTATGGTAAAAATACTTTCTTCATTCCCTCTAAGCCTCAGCCTTAGCATACCCTACTGTCCCCCTTCTTTCAAAAATTAAATAAATAATTTTATTTGCTTAATTTGTCTTTTTTAGGCATTCTTCATAATCTTTTTCCTAATCCATCATTACTCATTAATCTCCATCTAATCAAGTGCACATGGTTAAATCAATAATTTTGTTAGGATTTGAACACTCCAAATCCCAAAAAAATCTGCTTGTCCTCCCAAGTACCCTCAAGGTATGGGTCAATCTTAAATGCCCAATTTTTTAATTCTTCCATGTACCTTGGAGCATGTGCATATATTTGGCTTTTTCATTAAAGGGAGTTTTAAATTCGCCTTTGTACCCCAAATCATGGGTCGTGACAAAAGCAACCTTTATGGGGAACCTTCTATGGTGTCCTATCCAATTTCAATCCATCCAATAACTCCCATGCTTAGTCTCATCCATTGATCCTCCACTAATCTTGGAGCCTCCACTCTCATCCAACCACCGCTATCTACTTGTCTCCCTATCCTTGCTTGAGAGATCTCAAGCAATCTTAATCCTTGATCTCTCAAGTTAATCCCAGCCCTCCATCAATTATTCCAAAAATTTATAAAGCAACCTCATGCAAGCCATTTTCAAAAAATAACTTAAAACACAATGTTAAGTTGTTGAATTTGTGAGCACACATCCAAATATATAAGGGTAGATTGAATAGTTGTGCAACTAAGGATTCTAACATGGAGTAGATTGGATATTTTATGTTTTAGATAGATTTCTTAATGCCTAATCTAAGTTTTTGTATCTAATTGTATTGTTCAATTTAATGTTTTAGGTTGTCCACTCATAACACAATTTACTTGGACTCAAAGTTAACTAATTTTAATGAGGTGCACACAAATATAACTAATTTTAATTAATTAGTTAATTGAATGAGGTGGATTTTGAGGATTTATTATTTATTTTATTTTATTTAAATATTTGATGGATAAGGAGAGATGGGTCATTTTTATTTATTTAAATAGAACAATGAATCAAATCCTTTTTTTTGAGTAAAAAGAAGAATATATTAATGAGATATCAAGTACATGAATCAAAGAACCAAAGAGACTTCCAGATGGGCATTGCCATCTCAATATAAAGATAGCAGAGAATCTATATAGGATCTCTACAAAACCAAATCCCAAGGCAAAAACATACCAATATCTCCAAAGGGCCTATAGCATAACCCAACAAGAATCCTTAATATCAATCCATCTTGTTGTTAGCAATAATTTGTTGAAGCAGAAGCACACGATCTTGAGACAAGTATCTCCAATTCTTCACCATCCAATCATTCTCCTCCCTAGAGGCCCATTTGGCTAAACAATTTGCAACCTTATTCCACTCTCTTAGAACATGAATAAAGGAGATCACTTCAAACTTAGAAGCTAAACGAAGGATATTTTTTTATCACCCCTAGTAACCTCCAAGAACAATCAGTAAAATTTCTTTTATTTAGGAGATTGACAAGAATCAAAGAATCAACCTCACAAACGATTTTATACCAGGAGGAAATTATCTCTCTTAAATTAAATAATAAAATTATTTAATTTAAATGAAAATGGATTAAGAAAAATGATAAATGAATATAATAAGTTATAATGATGATGATAAAATAAATATTAGTGAAGAATAATGATAGCAAAAACATAATTATTTTAGTGTCTACATTTTACCCCTCTTTGAGATGATGTTTGAAGTAACATTGTTTCAAAGAAAGAAAAGTAGCTAGGAAGAATGGATTAAAAGAGATGAAGAAAGTGGTGATATGCCCTAGTTAGGTGAAAGGAATAATAAATATTAGGTAATGAATAAATCCCCTTCGAGAAGTTAAGTAGGCAATAACGATGGTAGTGACCTCTCAAAAGAAGAAATGTGGAGAAAAAGTTAAATGGAAGATGAAAAATGATAGAAGAAAAATAGATGAAAAATGGAGAAATGGATACAAGAAAAATGAATTGAGTTAAAAAAACATGATATGGGTAAATGGATGATGATTATAGATGGAATGACAATGACATAATCTAGACATTAATGTGAATATAAAAGAGATAAAAAATAAACATAGTAAATGATTATATGATTTTGAATGCTTTTTGTTATGCTAATAAGTGGAGAGCAACCTTATTTTAATATAACAATGAATTTTATGCAGTAGGGTATATAAATACTGAGGTGACAATATATCCAATGCATGGATTGGGTCACAAATAAACAATAAACAAGAGGATATCTCAACAATTGCAAAGTGTATGACACTTTTGGCAAGTCCTATGATGATAAAGCCAA
The DNA here is from genome assembly GCA_007258455.2 of Sequoia sempervirens. Lineage (NCBI taxonomy): Eukaryota > Viridiplantae > Streptophyta > Pinopsida > Cupressales > Cupressaceae > Sequoia > Sequoia sempervirens. The sequence continues at coordinate 555,111,452 of VDFB02271358.1, read as the reverse complement.
TAAAGATAAGGAGGAGTCTCCTACACATCACAAGGTGTTTTGACTTTGGTGGGTCTTGTGAGGAAAAAACCAAAAAACATAACACAGATTAAATAGACCATTACCCAATGATATATAGTGATCATGGTGGCCTCAAGTAGGTGTAATATGAGTAAAAAATATAACTAAAAAATAAAAGATCAACTATCAATTAACGCAAGAATGTTACCTCTTGCTAAGATGTTGAAAATAAAGGAGGATGGATGATGATTATGCCTAATTTGGGGAAGGAAGTATCCAATGAAGGAAAGTGATGGATCAAAAAGGGAATTCAATAATGGCAAATGATATGACAACCACATGTTATCAAGGTTGATTAAGAGATTGATATTGATGTTGTAGGTATAATGTTACAAGTGCATAGATTGAGGTGTGAAGAATATTTATTTTTTTGATGTTTGTGGAAACATGGATAGTGGGAAATGAATGAAACTTGTTTATTATAAAAGGCATCTAGATCATGAAGTGAGCCAAAAGACACATATCAATATTGATCTAAAGTAGGATGTAATCACATTCCTCATAGTGTAGAACAAGGCATGCAATGTTGGAGAAATATACTCATGTGATGGGGATGGATAGGTGAAGGATGAGGACCTAGAAGATGGTAGAGTTGAGTTATTACAAATGGAACCCACGAGTATATTTTCACCATGACACTTGTCCAAGGTGCCACTAGAAGTGGTTTTCACCAAAGGATGATAGTTTTCTTTTTTCTTTTGATTCTTTTGTATTTTTCAATTTTCCATATTTTTTTGTATTTTTTATTTGGATATTCTTTGGATTAGGCATGAAAGCACGTAAGGTGCACAATGTTAGGCTCGTGAAGTTCTTGACTCTCAAGGGTAGATAGTTGATAGGAACCCAATCCTTATTTGGTGATGATAACATAAGGTCTCAACCAATTAGGTTCAAATTTACCCTTTTTGTCTCGATCTTGAAGTTTCCTTTATATTTCCTTGAGCACCATATCATTGATCTCAAACTCATTAGCTCTTATTTTCTTATTGTATCTACAATGGATATAATTCTAGTATGATTGGAGGTGATTAAGGGCATTGAGGCACTATTCATTAAGAAGTTCTAACTCATGCAAGTGTGCAACCCAGTACTTCTCATTATCAGTGAGGTTTCACATAGAGACATGTAATGATGCAAGTTTAATCTTGGTTAGTAATATGGCTTCATATTCAAAGATGAGGGAATATGAAGTTTCACTAATTGGTGTGGGGATGTTAGTGCAATAGTCCCATAAAGTATGGTTAAGTTGAAGATGCTAGTCACAACCAACATCATTGACTATCTTTTCTAAGATCTTTAGTAGGTTTTTATTAAACACATTTTCTTGACCATTAGGTAATATGGGTTGGACCAATGATTTTGGATGTAGAAGCATTTGTAATGAGTGTAAATATATTAATTTTTGAAAGACTTACCATTATCAATGACAATAATGGAAGGGATGTCATAGAAAAAAAGATGTAATAGAAGATAAACTTGGCGATTTGTTGGTTAGTGGTATGTATAAGGGGAATGGCTTCAATTTTTTTTGGTGAAGTATTCAATGGTAGTTATTATGAACTTATGACCATTGAAGGAAGATGGGTGAATCTTACCAACTTGGGAAAATAACCAAATCACAAGGATTATGTCTCCTTGGTCAACCCCCTTTATTGGACTAAATTTATAGTCGTCAAAATAATCAAAGACTAAAAATTTTAACCAAATAAATATTTTAGAACAATGATGTAAAATTAGGTTCCATTCAATGCTCCAAGCTAAGAAATTCTTAAAATCATATGTAAATATAATCAAATAATGCTTAGATGCCTTTGGATGTAAAATGATGCACCTTGAATGCCTTTAAATACTAAGACATAACACTTATCACACAAAATATGTATTGAGTTGGCTCATAGTGAGAACAAAATGGGCAAAGAGTCAACACATTTTAATTCTAAATCTTTAAACTCAAGGGACAATTTTGCATGGTGATGGATCTATCTCACATGTTGTAGGAATGACCCAATACATGAATGTATAAATATCAAGGTAGGCAATGGATGTATTGGATTAGGTAATTGCATGGTTGTAATAAATAGCTAATATCAAATGTATGAGAATAACTCTAAATGGAGAGAGGTGATGAATTATGGGCCTAATTTTATAAGAATATACCATTTGTTAATATATAACTATATTGAGCCACTCCTATCTAATATTTTTACTAATTCATTGCCTACTTAATTTTTCTCCTCCGATTATTTAAATTGTATTTTGTTTCATTTCCTTTCACAAATATACACTTCAAATAATAAATAGTGACATTGATATAAATACCCTTTTTTAACTCATTTGGAGGAGAGGACCTAGTTTTCAAGCATATTCTAATAATAGTTGTGATTGTATTTTTTGATTTAATGTCCAATATTTTTAATAGTATAGTACTAGTAGTTGTGACTTTAAAGTTGTCAGTGCTGATCATGAGTACTCATGATTGAATGAAATGTATTTTTTAGATCTAGAAAACAACAAATCATGTGATGTCAGATCAGCGTACAAACAAAACATGACAAAATACACAACTACGAGTCTACCTTTCTAGATCTTTTTAGATACCTCAACAAAAAAACTTATTAATGATGTAATAACCTTACCAAATACACTAAATGATTCAAATTCCACATTAATTTTGAAAGGTACAAAAGTAGAAGAATGTTCCAGCATCGAATCTCTCCCCTATAAAAAAAACCCTTAAAATATGGACTCCCCATTGAGCAACCTCAGTGTGTGCTATGGACTCCCTCTATAAAATGTCAAACAGCTTGTTTTTCGGGGTGGTGTAGTCAATTTTGTAATAATTGTCCGTAAGTGGTTTGGCTTTCGCGTACTTGTGGCAAATTAACATGGGTTGTTGTTAATATGTGATTTGGACCTGAAATGGCGGTGGTTCAAGATTCAGCACTCGGATGCTTCTGGACCGAACATTTTTCTTTTGTTTTCATTACAAAGCATTATTTTATTTAATGGTGTGAAGAGGCGGCAAAGGAGTCGTTGTTGATAGACAAGAATGAAGCAAGGGCAGGATTAAACCCGAGTTGAGGTAGAGCGTGGGGGATGCAAGTTGCAATCCCGAGTCCGGCGACAGTATGAGCGATTTGTCCGTTTCCTTGTTTGTATCCGTCTGGCAAGGGTGTTGACAGCAGAAGCAGAACCCATGGCGCTATTTGTGCCACCACTACTCATTCGAATTCCAACAAAAATCTATGGAGGCCTGCTCTGCTACTCTGCGGACAAAGACAAAAAAAGATTATCCTCAGCGGCTCCCTACCGCATTGGGGATTTGGATCAATTCTGGCCTCGAAAATAGCAAGAAAGATCGCGCGTCACATACTAACATTTCCTCTTGGGCTACATTCAGAAGTAGGAAAAATATCTTTAACAATGGCAGATGATTGGGAGAAAGCATTTTAATACGTACAGGGGGCTCGTACAGTAAAGAAGGAATTGCAGTTTGATATTAAAGATGATGCCGTGCCTGAGCGCAAGCAGGGGCTACAGGCCCTCCCCCTTTTCCTCTCCAACATCAACAACATGTTCATCTTCTTGCGCTGCGGTCTCTGATACGAAGAGCACCAGTATTTCCTCTAGTGGGTCAGAGACCAGTAGCCTCTTTGTTCCACAGAAGAAGCCGAGAACAAGGCGCAAGAGGCCCCAGCAAATGTATAACGAAGCAGCGGCAGCGCTTTCAGCCATCTATCCTAAGATTTTCTCCCAGAGGACTTGTGGGCCTCATCGGAAAAAAGTTGATTCCAAGGTTTGGAAAAAAATCGAGCCCCTTAGATTTAAGGAAGTCGGGGCTCCTGAATTGTTATCGCAGGAAGTTCCCACATTGATAGGAAGAGTGAGGGAAGTCGAAGAAACAGAGCTTCTGTGTAACGAGGGATTTCCTCCCCTGTTGAAATATGGGATTGGGGGCCAGGCTGCTCACAGGCAAGTGTCTCGTCTGGTAGCAAATGATTCAGATGATTCAAAGTTAAAAGCCCTCTCCCTCTCGGAAGTGGAAGTTGATGTTTCGAGTCCTTCGTCGTATGATAGCGGGGATAGTGAATACAAATGCTTTTTGGAGTCCAGTGATGGCGATATCGATGGGGGTATTATGAGCAGCATCATGGGAAGTGATGCAAATCCTGAGACAGAGGATAGTTTTGGAGATTTTGGATTTGTACGACAAGGGACTGAATACAACTTGCACTCTTCTGCTATTCGGGCTCTTCGACGAACTTCCGACTCTATGGTTTGCCCTGTTTTTGACTATTCGTTTCCCAGGTTGAAGCTTTCTGATAGGAGTGTGACAGAGGAGAGAAACACAGTGCTTTTTTCTTCTCTAGATTTGTTGAAACGAGATGATTCTCAGATGCTTAAGCTGAAGTTAAACTATGAAGATGTTATCAACGCTTGGTCGGATCGAGGCCCGCTCTACGCAGATGAACTGCAACACCCACAAATGGTGCCTGACGATTCTTATTATGATCCCATGGTATGTACTCTGTAAAAATCAACATCTGTGAATTTATTCCTTCTATAACGAATTCTTGCCCATGATTGGATATTTAGATTGTTTTATTTCCCGTTATCTAACTTTTCTTTATGAATTGAAAGATTAGTGATTGGTGACATTATATTCTATTACATGGCGTTACAAAGAAGAAGAAGAATAGATTTAATATGTTAAAATACGATAGTCGAGGCTGACATCGTTCTGGGTCATGCTTTTTATTTCGATGAATGTATTAAAAATGTACATAAGTCTATTCATGCTGACCTTACATCGGCTTCCAACTTTTGTATTGTCACTAATGGTTGTCCGTTAGGATGAGTGAGTTGATATATATTAAAAAAGTAACTTCTGTCTAGCTTGACCAGGCATTGGCATTAGAATTTTTCATGTCTGCTAATTTGTTTGACCAAATTTCAAGTGACTGTAGATCAGTCTTTATATTTTAATATCACATTTATGGAACTGGCTGAATAAGATTACACGTGCTTAATGATTTACCCAAATTCTCAAATCATGTAAACATTGCAGGTGCAATTCACACACACCTAGAAGTCCACCCTGGCTGAATCTTAACTGAAGATGATGTCTCACAGGACAGAGCTAACCGCATTGTACATTCCTAATGAATGAAGAATTAAAGAAATAAAATAGCTCTGATTGACTATTCAAACTCAATCTGGTTCTGGAATTGATTGATGTAAGAATACTGTTGGAGGTTTCGCAGGCAACAAATATGATCTTTGATGTGGTTCCGGATCTTGGGTTCTGGAGTTCTGCAGGAGATGGATTTTGTGGAATGGAGGATGGGAAGATCAATGGTTCAGGAGTTAGAGAAGCCAGTGTACTTCGTTATAAAGAGAAGCGAAGAACAAGGTTGTTTTCCAAAAAAATACGATATGAAGTCAGAAAGCTCAATGCAGAGAGACGCCCACGAATGAAGGTCTTATGTTTTCGTTTTCTTTTCGTTTTCTTTTTCCTTCCTGAGTACCATGCGCTGAAAAGTTGTATCTTTTGGTTTGCAGGGAAGGTTTGTGAGAAGGCTGGCAGATCTCTAAAGCAAGTTTAATTTTTTATCCAAGACTTATAATAAGGTGTAGCTGCTTCATTCTGAACTGGTCAAGAACATTTTCCTCTCGAAGAACATGCAAGATGTTGCTGCAGAAGCATATTCATTGAATAAGGAATCCAAAGGTTGCAGAGTTGAGGTTATCAACTGCAGTTTGTGTTTTTACTGACTTTCACTCCGGCTTTCAGCTAACAAAACTAATTTGTTTAGCCACCCATCCCATGGGTTCTGCGGCAAGTTTGCAGAGAGATTACTCCTTTCTTTCTTGTTTCTTGTTTTTGCACCAAGCTCTTCAATTGTATCCGTAATAAGTTTGGCTCCTATTCTGCCAGATCTCTGTCTTCCACAGTTTTGAGAGATCCCCTTGAGAAGAATATTTAGAAAATGAATTAAGGAGAGAAAATTTGCTCCATTTTTAGAACAGTTGTTTTAATGGTGCCAAGCTGGCCAGCTGGTGATTTCATTTATGAACTGCAATAATGCCTGAATATAGAATCAAAATATTTTTTTAAAACAGATAATAGCCCTGCATATTATGCATTTCAAAATTGCCCTAAAATGAAGTTGTTATTCATTCAGTCAACCACATAACTCTATTAATATTATGACATGCTTGCATCAGACTTCAAACTAAGTTCTTTAAGTGTGTGTTGATTTTGCCAGATAAAAGAAAATAATTAATATAAAACTATTGTGCTATTTTAAAAAATAATTAGTCAGGCCAATTTGGAGGTGCAAAAATGGTGTGCATATATATATAGAAAAAAAATACACCCTTTACTGAAACACATTATGAGTACTGGGAACCAGTTTGTGAAAATCTACATTTCAGAAACTGAATTTCTATTTGATATATAGAAGCCCTCATCTTCATCAGTCAATAAAAGCATCAGCTAAGATGCCCCCAGAGAGTTCATTTTTTTCCTAGGGCTCGATAGATTTTCAGTTCATTGTTATTTCACTGTTTTTGGATTGAACTGGAATAGGCATGGGTTTTACTTTCTTGTTTTAAGGAGGGTTTATGGAAACTTAGATGTTTGCTTTATCAGAAAATATTTATCATTAACTCTTCCTTTTTGAATGGAAAGCTAGGTTTGAACATTTTTTACCAGGCAAGTTGTCATTTTACAGGTATGGGTATGTTAATAATAAGAATGGCAGGTTTGTTTAAGTACTGTGATTCCTTTTCTTTTTCATATGGAAACATAATGCTATATTCCTTTCCTTTTTTTCATATGGATATATAACATCATGTTCCTTTCCCATGGGAATATGGTGTGGGGGCATTCTTTACCCGATTTGCTCTAGAACAAGTTTTTGTAATGCTGTTCTTGTGATATATAGGAACTCAAACTTGCTTACATTTTTAAATCAAATGTTAATTCCGTCCATAAGGAACAGTACACCATTCCATTTGGATGACAACTGATGTCGATCTTCTGTAAAGATCAGCTTTACCAGACTTTCTACAAGTATTGCTATTTTATTACGGAAGGGGACTAGCTTGCTATTGCTATTTTCGAGTAAATCGTTGCAAATGGCAGCATTCACTTGTTCAGATGCATCTAAATTTTCATTTTGGAAAGTTGCATGAAAAGCCTCAGCAGGCTAGAAAATATTGATTTTGAAGGGACCATGTTTCTGCAATTAGATCCAAAATTTCCTCGCCTGGCAACTTAGGATCCAATTGCAAAACAAACATGGGACCCATGGGAAACAGAATTTTCTGGTCTGCTGAGGCATGTTGAGGACATCTGGTGTCCAAATGTAGAAAAATGGTCCCATGGGAAACACTGTATTCTTGTCTACTACTGCTTTTCATTCAACCACATCGGTGAAATTGCAGTAAAATGAAATTTTAGATGCATTTAAACAAGTGAGTGCTACCATTTGGTAATGATTTTCCCTAAAAAATTGAACAGGCAGTACAAATATCTAGCTACCAGTGGCTATCAGCAGCTCAATTCCACCCTCCTAAAAACTCATAGTTGCTCTGCATTTTTCTCTGAAGATTCTACTTTTTGATTTCATGGGGGCCATACGCAGAGAAAATATAGAAGTGGTAGCTCCATCCATAAGATCTGTTGATATCCAGGGGTGTTAACCATAGTACTTGGCGAAATTCCCTAAAAGTGTAAAAAATACCACATTTTCTCTGTTTTTTCTCTCTTGAAACTTAATTAACATAATTTAATAGATCTTAAGGAACAAAGTATATTTGTTTGGAAAGAATTCTGTTAGTGGAAAATATGTTCTCTTTTTCAATTCATCCTGTAATTTTAGTTGACATGATTTAATAAATCTTGAGAGAAATTTCCAGATTCTTAGAGATATTTATTTACAAAGAATTCAATTAGTTGAAAAAATTGTAACGGTTTCCCAAATTCCCATGTTTTTTCGGAGCAGCACCCATTCCCTCTAGGACCTTAGTTGACATAATTTAATAAATCCTAAGGAAGTTATAGATGCTCTGAGATATTTGTTTGTGAGGAATTTTACAAGTTGTTTGTTTTCTATGAATAGCTAGCATGGTTTATGACATTGTCTAATATGTCATTAATATAGAATTTGTAATATAGAATTTGTAATATGTCATTAATATAGAATTTGTAGATTGATTCAAATTAGATATGTTTTGATATATATGTTAGAGAGATATTCTTTTTAAGGTGTCTATTGGATTTTATGTGAGGAATTGATTATTTAGTAGGTGTCTCCAGATAGATATCTATCGGCGTATTATATATATATATATATATATATATATATATATATATATATATATATATATATAGTAGCATATATATATATATGTTGCATATATATATATGTATGTATATATATATATATGCAACATATGCTACTATATATATATATATATATGTATATATATATATATGTTGCATATATATATATGTATATATATATATATATATATATATATATATATATATATACAATAACATTAAATGAATTAGGGTTAAGTTAGGGTTAGGGTTAGGTTTAGGGTTAAACTTAGATTATGGCTAGGTATAGAATTAGAGTTAGGGTTGGTGTTAGGGTTAGGTTAAAATGAAGATTAGGGTTATGTTCAGGTTAGAATTAGAGTTACAGTTGGCATTAAGGTTAGGATTAGGAAGGGTAAGAATTAGAGTTAGGGTTGGGGTTAGGCTTAGGGTTAAGCCAGAATTAGGGTTATGGTTGGGGATAAAATAAAGGGCTAGATTAGGGTTAGTTAGGAGAATTAGAGGAGGTTGGGGGATAAGGTAGATTAGTTAGGGCATTAGTTATGGCAAGGTTAGATTAGGGTTCATAGGGTTTATGGTTATGGTCATTCATTAACATTAAGGTTAGATTTAAGATAATGGTTATGGTTATGATTAGAGATATCATTAGGGTTAGGGTTAGGATTAGTGTTATGTTTACGATTAGGGTTAAGGTTAGGGATGGGATTAAGGTTACAGTTAGAGTTAAGGTTAAGGTTAGGGTTAGAGTTATGGTTAGAGATAAAATTAGGGTTACTGTTAGCAGTGGGGTTAGAATTAGAGTTAGGATTAGGGATAAAATTAATATTAAAGTTACAATTATGGTTATGGTTAGAGATATAATTAGGGTTAAGATTATTATTAGGGTTACGATTAGAGATGTGATTGGGGTTAGGGTTTGTGCTATGTTTATGATTGGGGTTAAGTTTAGGGTATGAGTTAAAGTTATAGTTAGGGTTAAGAATAGGGTTATGGTTAGAGTTATGATTAGAGATAGAATTAGGGTCACCATTAGCATTAGAGTTAGAATTAGAGTTAGGATTGGGGATAAGATTGGGATTAAAGTTACGCTTAGGGTTAGGGTTAAGGTTAGAGATACATTTAGAGTTAAGAGTAGGGTTATGGTTAGGATTAGAGATAGAGTTAGGGTTAGGGTTTGAAATAGTGTTATTGTCAAAGTTATGATAGAGTTAAACTTAAAGTGTTATTTTTAAGGTTGGGATTAGGGCTAGGGCTAGCATTGGGGTTAGGGTTAGAGTTAAAGTTAGGGATGGGGTTAGAGTTAAAGTTGTTGGTTTTCTATGAATGACTACTATGGTTTATGATATTGTTTAATATGTCATCAATATAGAATTTTTAGATTGATTCAAATTCTATGTTTTGATATATAAAATAATGGATTTAGTTTTTTAATCAAAAGTTAGTATTCATCCTCTCTTTTTAAAGTGTTACATTTCATTTCTAGAGTATATTATTGAGTTCTAATATCATGTTGTAAATACGAAATCTACATATGATTAAATATTTAATTCATTGATATTTTTTAACATGTTTGTATGTCAATCTTATTCAATTGTTATCATTAATGTGTTTGAGTGAATGACACAAAATTAGAATGCTCAACTATATTGTCTAACATGCTATTAATATAGAATTTGTAGATTGATTCAAATTTTAAGTTTTGATATATAAAATAATGACTTTCAAATTTTTTTTTATCAAAATTTAGTGTCTGTCTCCTCTTTTTCAAGTGATAAATTTCATTTTTAGAGTGTATTATTGAGTTCTAATTTCATGTTGTAAATATGAAATTTATGAATATTTTTGTAAGTATCTAAATATATCCATACCCGACCACACTTGACTTTACCCCATTCTATCTGTTAATTCATTTTTGTCTCACCTTTACTTAAATAAATTTACATTTATTTAATAAAATTTGACCTTAGCCCCTAAACCTTTTGACTAAATAAATTAATTAATACCTACTTAATTAATTTATTTAGGCTAATTAACCTTCATTACCATTTCCTTATTATTTAATTCCACCTCACTATCAATCCTTGTCCAGTCAATCCTAATCCTCAAATCCATCTTCATAGATCAAGATCTAAACTTGTCATCATGTGACAAGTGTCCTAACCTACCTATCCTACCCCTTGCTCACACATGTGAGGTCACCCTACCTCTTACACATGTCATAGAAATGTCTCTTTCATGTTCTTTCCAATGTGTGCACACCTTTATCTTACACCTTCTATCCTTTTGTGACACTCTAAGCTTCCATCATCTCATTCAATCTTGACCCTCCATTTAGTCAATGCATCTTGGCCATTGAATTCCCCTAGCTCAATCCATGAGGTGAGAAAGATAAAATGCAAGGTAATTGTGTGCTATTTGCATTTATCTTTTTATTTTTGTGCTTTCACCATTTCATCATGTCTTCAATTTTTTAGTTCATATTCATATGTCAATCTTATTTAACTATTATCATTAATGTATGTGAGTGAATGTCACACTTGTGTTGCATTCATTGTGTTATATTATTAATGAGAACATGTATTCATCATAATTCATTACATTAAAGAGTATAGTAATTTGTTTTTGATAAGATAAGCAACATTTACAGGGTGTTGTACCCTTTACAAAGAAATCCCAAAGGGCCAAAAAAGAAGCTAGTTCAAACCAGGAATGAACTAGGAAAAGATGATAGACCACACACAGAAACAACTGATAGACAGTCGTCGAAACACAGACTGGACTAGACAACTCCAGAATATGAAGGGACCAATCTGACTCCCTTAACCCTAGGCCGCGAAGATGTGATAGATTGAGGGAGTCCCTTCTTTCTCAACACAAAAGACCAGGAAGACTCAAAATCCAAGTCCTCCGAGCGAGGCGAGAGAAGTAGAACAACCGAAGCCACCAAGGGAAAAGAGCCACCACACAGCAGAGACAACAACGTAGGGGAGGAAATCGGATCAAACGAAGGACCATTAGAGGTAATCAATGATGTTCAGACAGGCTTAGATAGAACATTGTCAATAGATCAAGCCAATAGTGGCTCCACGAAAAGAACCAAAAGAGGAGCAGGCACAGGTTCTCGAGAAGAAATAATAGGGTCATCCTCCGTAGAAGAAACATCCAAAGGAGGAGAACCCACCGTGAGGTGATCCGAGAGAGCATCCTTCCACCAAGTAGCAGTACCCTTGCGGCGGATAAATAATAGTATAGTAATTTGTTATACATTTAAGTAATTATTAATTATAAGATATGTTAGTACAAAGTCATAATACCATTTCAAAAATTCATAAATGAAGTAAGTCGTGGTATAGAATTGATAACTTCCTTTAACTATAATATACAATCAACCAATGACTTACTAATAAAAATATATTATTTTTCTATTATCTATCACAATAATGATAATATTATTTCTTGTTAAGGGGATTGTCTATTAGATTTAGGTACAAATAAAGGGGTCTAATGAGTCCAAAAAATGGTAGAAATATTTGTTGGCCCCACTTGGAAATATCATACCATTAGACACCAAATGATTCAACAATCCCATGCCTACATTATATTATATGACAAGCATGCAACATTGAAAAATGTATCAACACATATAACACTAAGTCACAAGCCAAAATACAAAGCTTCATAAAATTATAGCATACAACATGTTAATCAATGCATAATCAATCATTCATAATTTACCCCTATTATATATGGGTTAACATACCAATGTTTAGGTTACTAACAATTGGCATATTGTTTGTTGATATTCTAACTTTTTTAGATTTGTTGTTTTATTGACTATTTGGTTTAATGTAACTAATATCCTAAAATACTTACTCCAAGGAAATTATGTCATGTGGAAAATAGACCATATACAAGGCTGTGAATCAATGAATGCCAATAAAGAAAAATGGTATTATGTAAAATAAAAAAAGGTCAAGCAACTATGAGAGCTTTGTTGAAATTTAGTGATTCAAAGGTTGGTGCCCAACATTGAGTTTGATGACTCATTACTGGGTTGCTTCCATCCATGAATTTGGGGACTTCTTTAGATTGTTTCCCATCCATGAGTTTGTAGACTTACCTTATTTAGCTAGTGCCCATTCACATATTTTGGAGACTTAGATCATTATATTGTTGCACATATCTAAGTTTGGAAAATTCGATTATTGGGTTCTTTCACATTTATGAGTTTGGTGATTGCTTATTAGGTTGTTTTCCATTCATGAGTATTTAGTCTATTGGGCTGTAGTCCAATTAAAGGTTTGGTGTGATCTATAACAATCTAAAAATGGAATCTCAAAAAAATTAATCTTTAAACATAATTAAATTGCATAAGTTCATAGAAAGCACAAACCAAAAATAATGAACATCTCCAAATATAATGAAAATATCCATATATATTGCAGTAATTGATTTAGTCATAACTATTCAATGAGTCAATAGTCAAATTTTAATATAATAATCATAATTCTAGAATTGCAATAATGTCAATAGGACAATTGTATGACAATACACCTGTTGTATTGTGGAGCCTAATAAGATTTGAAGCTTAAAATTTCCCCACATTTATCAACATTTTTTCTCCCCAAATTATTTAATGGGGGAAAGCAAGGGGGCAAAGCCTCTCTTGTAGGGTTTGGGGGTATTATCCTCCTGGTGGTGGCTCGGGGGTAGAGCCCACTATGGGGATCTAGGGGTAGTGCCCCTAGCCAGGGGTTTGGGGGCAACACCCTTGAAGAAAAAAAGGTCATTATTTTAATAAGGAAATTGTTGTTGGTTTGAATATGAAATTCAGTTGCAAACAGTTGAAAATTTTCCCAAAATATGAACAATTTGGTTGCACGTTTGGAAAACCAACATTCACATTGAAATTCCTGAAGCAACACATGTGTGTGAAGGTTAACAACCACATGATAATTAGTTTTTCCATTGTTGGGCATGAAGTTTGAAGATGATTTTGCTATAGGGTGTGTAACCAACAAAAACAAAAGGTCGCAATTTAGTGACAGGCATGTATGTTGGCCCCGTGCAACAAAGCACTGGTAAAAATAAAGCAGTGAATAATAAGGGAATTCATTGCTACAAGTAATTTATAATTCATTTTGTTGGACATTAAATAAAAAGGACTCTTTTTGGTGGACATAGCCCAAATTGGGTGAACCACATTAAAATTCGTGTTGTCTCCTTTCGTTGTTATTATTTATGTTCTCTATTTTATTGTTGTAATCTGTATTAATTGGTATAATTCTACCAACAATTCCTAACAACACCAATACATCCAAATTATCCATATTCTATCTTTTCCAATTGTTAGCTAGTCAACTTAGCTTGAAGTGGTAAGATATCATAATGCATAACAATATTTCACTATTAAAATTGAAGCATACACATTACATCTTATGTAATAACCCATTATAAATTATTACTTATTTATATTATTGCAAATGACATTATGAATATTTAATTTTAAAAAGACATAACTAAGTAGCTATTGTCAATCATAACAACACATGTCTAATTAAAATGAGTCAAAGATTTATATATTCAATTTTAATTTCAATTACAATATCCAAGTTGACTTGGCTCATAAGGCCACATAGTTAATACAATGTATAAATTTAAATTTGGGTCACATCAAGGTTACATCATAGACTAAGATAGTCTTGTAAACATCCAAGGCTTCCTCTCGATGCTCACCTCCATTGGTGGATGAGAACATGGCTGAAGCGCTTTACCGCCCAACCACGAAGCTTACACTTCCTTGGAATTCTTCCAATTTGAAGAATACCCGAACCTACACAAAAAATTTAGCAAGAGAACAATTTGCAAGGTGGAATCTGGTGCATTCCCAAACATCAACACACATCTCTATGTATGAGTTAGAAAAATGCAAGATCTATGCTAGGAATGATAGAGAGTGTTATCACAAGGTCCATACATACATAATGAGCTAATTGCTTGGTCAAGTATAAGAATTTTGTTGCAACAACAAACAATAGGTTTTGGTAAAAGAAAAAACCTATACTCTTTGAACTCCATTTCGACACCCGTCCTAGAAGGTAACTTTCTACAACACAATTATTTCATAATAGCTATCTACCCTCTAGCAACATCTACCTTGAGGTGCTCTAGTCTACTTAGGTGTTGCTATTCTACTCAACTAAGAGAATATTCCTTACACACTTATCTATGGAAGAGTAATTTAGTCTACTTATTTCCCCATTAAATAAATAATCAAAAAAATGATTGAAATGGAACTGATCAATACATTATCCAGTCATATCAAACACATGACACATGATTACATTCAACGTAAATCATTATTCATTTAAGAATGAATTCAATAAGTAACAAAAGAAGGTATGTCACAAGTATGTGTATATATGTAGACGAAGGTCTATGTGCATACACATATATGAGCCAACTTAAGTTATAAATTTGTGCATATGTTTTGAAATAAAAATCTTTAAATCATATTGCTATCATTCAAATATGACGTTCCATTTTTCATAAATTCAAGAAATAAATGAACTAGAACAAGTTTATTTTAATAGTTTCTCACATATTGTTGTGTCATTTGTATCAAAACCAATCCGTGATAATCAAACGATGTTTACAGATAAACACTCACCCTTTATAACAGAACAATGCTATTTGCGACTAAAAAATTATAGTTTATTACTAAACGTTATTGTTTGCAAATAAACACTCACTGTTTATAACATAACGATGTTGTTTGCGGCTAAACAATTACAGTTTATTACAAAATGATACTTTTTACAAATAAAGACTTACAAAATGATGTTGTTTACAAATAAACACTCATTGTTTATAATAATACAATGCTATTTATCATTAGTCAATACTACTGGCAGCAATTCAAATACTGTATTATAATCAAAACAATACTATTTATAGCAATACAAAGTTGTTTATCTCCAAACAAACGTTCACAAAATACTGTGCCACTATGACCCTTTTATTAGTTTCAAGCTTACTCTTTAATATGTGTTCATCAATGCTTTATCATTCTATTTAAGCAATAATTTAAACAATACTAATGTCCTTTGGTGCAGTCGATGAAAATTGAACAACATTCTTGTCATTTTCAATTGCTTACCCATTGGAAAAATTTTGTTGGATGTCTTCGAAGAGACCTAAAATATAAGAGTGACTGTAATGGATTTGCGTTTGAGTTATAGTCGTTCTAAGAATGACTAGCAATCATGTGATTGTTAGGTTCTTATTGCCATTGAATTGGTAGAATCTTAAGAAAGGTCGATAGTTGGCTTACCAATTTTGATAATCGTTCGATGAACATATTCTTAATATCGTCTGTGAACAATTAGTGCAAAAAAAATTACAGACTAGTATAGTCATCATTTGAGTGCATCTCAACATGCAAAGAGTGTGGAGAATCGTTTAGGGTGCAAACAAATTCATGAACATCATAAGACTTCAATCAATCTTAAGGATCGACACCACATAATAAAATGAAATAATGTGTTCATTCCCCCAATATTCAAGGAGAACAGGCATCGGCCATATTTAACAACGACATGAGGTATATGTCATCGTTCCTATGAACGATGGAAGCAACTATCGCACCCCATTTCGGGCTTTCCAATTGCTCAACCTAGCCAACAGTAAAGTAAACATCACTAAATTTTAAGAATATAACAACAAAATAAAATATATAGATTTCCCTCTAAGGGGAAACAATGACGTTACCATATCGTTCAAGCAAACAAACATTTCAGTTATCATATTTCATTCGATTACCCTTGAAAAGGGCTAGTATCTTACATGCATGACAATAAGACTGTGGCGATATAAGGAATTGCATACATGGCATAGTCGTGATCGATCAATGATGCTGATGAAGGGAAATGCAAAGTTATGGTACATTCTCTCTAGTACGAAACAAGTAGCGACAATGCAGAGAATGGGTATCATATGGAATTGAATAAAGTCGACATCTAGGAAGGAAAAATAATAGTTTCCAATATCTAGCAATGAAAAATCACTCATAATCGGCAACAAACAAGAGATTACCTCTGTTCATGGCTTTTCTTGGCTCGTCCCCTACTTTTTTCTAGTGAGTCGACGCCACTGCTTGCCTTTTTCCCTGATTTTCTTGATGCCACCTTCGACCCCTAGTCAATTTTCTTCCTTGTATTCTTATGTTACCAAATTAGAAATTGCATGTTTCCCTTTTACTAGTTCGTAGTATCAAGGGCCGTTTAAATCTTATTAATTCAGCCACCCACCACTAGTTCAAATTCGAATATTGCCTTAAATTGGGTATAGACCACAACCTCAAAATATTTTCTCATGATTTTTTATTTAAATTCCATCAATTTGATAGTGATAATATCAATTTCAAATTCAATTGTTAAGAAATATATATATATATATATATATACATACATATGTACCTTATATATATATATATGTTTTCATATTCATATACATTCACACACATATGTACATTCTTTGATATATATATATATGCATATATACATGTGTATATATATATTTATGTATTTGCATATAGATGTTTTCATGTACATATTCAACATTTAAATAAGAATGATCTTTCATTTTCATTTTAAACAAAATGTTTAAATGCAGTGGCTTTTTCTTGTCCTTAAAATAAGCCTCTATGTATTACATACATTCATTTGCATGTTAAGTCACACTTTCGTTTCCTTTAAAATTCTCAAAACACAAGCTGAAGATAGACAATTAAATATGAATTTCACATGTATCACATTTCACAAGTACATATTTTAAATCATCGAGTCATTTCAAGTCAGATTAGTATAATTCTCCCATATGAATTTCAAATGTAGTTATCATGCCATTTTGTGGTGTGTACACCCAAATTCCATCAAGCTTACCATTTGATCTGGCTAAACGATCCTACTTCAACCGTGTTCTTGTCCTTCAATCTGTCACCCTGCAATTGCACACACTTGCACTTGCAAAATTCATCAATGACGTTCAATTCATGATAAAATATAAGATAATTTAGAAAGATCACATAGTCAATGATGGTCAACTTCTTTCAATCTTTTCAAAAATATCAAAACTTCCATTCAACATATTGAATTTCCTCAATAATTTAATTTATCATATTATAATTAAAAATGCAATAAAATTGGGTTATGGCATCCTTCCCCTCTTGGAAGAGACATCGTCTCGATGTCTATTTAATGAAAATTTAAGCATATATGTCTATTTCAATCATCACATCATATTGTTCCAAACCAAAACATCATAATATTTCAATCCAAAATTTTCAAACAAAATTATCAAAGTCTCTTTCTTAAGAAAGCAAATGTGGGAGGGAGCATTATATTTCTTTCACGCCGCACTGTCTTTTGAATAATGGTCCCATTGGACCTTAAATTGAGAAATATCTCTACTCTGTGTAGACACCTAAAATTGTCCTAGCCTGCGAACTAGCATTTTAACACTAATATTCATCATTTACATCAAGAAAAACCCTAATTTCCTCTATTGATTGAATAATAATACATTATTTAATTAATTCACTTTTTAATCATTTTTGACCAATTAAATAAATTTTATTTATTTAATAAAATCCTAAAAACCTAATTTCTACTATTAATTGAATAATACAAAATTATTTAATTAATTCACGTTTTCATCAAATTCGAAAAATTAAATAAATTCCATTTATTTAATATGTTCATAATCTAACTTTATTCTTCTTGATTAATTAAATAATGCCAATTATTTAATTATATCACTAATTAACTTTATTCCCCTAAGTTGATTAAATTATTAAATCATAATATTTAATTAACTCACTTTCCCTCCAAATTTGAAAAAAATTGAATAAAACTATTCAAAATATCATCAAAAAGTAAATCAAACTAATGCAACTTTGTTTGCAAAAGTCAAACTCGATTTGTACATTCAACTCCAAAAAGAATTAATTAATTAAATCAATTAATCCCCCCTCATAAATTAAATAATATTAAATATTATTTAATCATCTTTCAACTTCTACATTAAATAATTATTTCAATTATTTAATCCCACCTTTTCCAAATTAAATAATTAAATTAAATTATTTAATTTATTCAACATCATCCCTTTAATAAATAATCTTTTATTTATTAGAGGATAGGATTGCTATTGTTGATGATTCACCATCCCCTGTTTTGGGGACCAAAAGAAAGCAAGGTCCGAAGGAGGGTAGCAATAAGAAAATGGTGACTAGGTCTTCTAGCCAAATGGTGGAGTTACATGTTGCTTCTCCCGTGAAGTTGGATGGTAGAAAGTGTGTTGTGGACTCGTTGGGTGTGGACGTGGAGGTGTAGAATAGAAGGAGGTTTGTTGCTGAGGAAATTTCCAACTCTATCCGAAAGATGCAGATGCCAATTGCTAAAGGTAAAGGTAAAGAGGTTTGTATTAGTCAGGACAAGGTGAGTTCCTCCCAGAAGGATGATGTTGAGGGTAAAGACATTTTTAACTTTGACCGTGAGGATGTGTCCAGTGTGTTGGAGATGGCTAAAGAGGGATCCATTTCTTTGTTTAAATTGTTTAAATGGGTGTTTCATGAGCTCAACATGACCAATGTTAGGGTAAGGGGTGCGGTGAGTAAAGTGGGTGATTCCTCAATCTAGGATCAAGTTGACGAACTATTTGAGTCTCTGAAGACTGTTGTTGACGAAATGCTAAAGATGAAGCAGGTGTTTGAAGAAAAAATCCTAACCCTGGAAGACCAATTGGAAAGGATTAGTGAAAATTTGGTGAAGGGTGGGGAGGGGACTAAATTTGTTGTGAATTATGAGTTTGTAGGCATCTCTACTCCTGTTGAATTGGCCAAGAAATGCAAGGAGATTGATCTTGGTGAGGGTATTGGTGTTGGCGGTATGCATATGGAGGAGGAGGGTTCGATTGATAGAGCTATGGGGGTGTAGAGTGTTTTGATTAGTGAGGTAAATGTGGAAGGGCCCGGTGCTAGAACATGAAACAAGACCAAAGTGCAAGTTGGGGCCCCTAGTAAAGATATGCCTGAAGCTAAAGATGATTATCATAAGACTACGGTGAGTGACGTGGAAGCTGCAGATATCCTAAAGAATATGTAGTGTTGTTGCTTTTGTCCTCTTTTTTGGCTACTGTCGCACTGATGATTTGTTGTGTTTTGGATGATGTTTGCTCTATGTAGTTTTCTTTAGCTTTTGCTGGTCTTTTTTGTAAAGGGTTTTGGGGTCCCTTCAAAACATGTTTTACCTCTAATAAAAAACAATTCATCATGCACGTTCCTCTTAATATTAATTAATTTAATTAATTATCTTCTCCACATGGACTAATTCTTCTTTTAGTTAACTAAACAATCTATTTAGTTAACTATTCAATTTTCTCTCCATGCATTATTCCCTTAAACATAACAACCACTTTCTCTCAGTTGACTAAACAATCTATTTAGTTAGCTCTTCATTTAGTTCTCTTTCAACTTCTACATTAAATAATTATTTTAATTATTTAACCCCGCCTATTCTTTTAATTTAATTAAATGATTATCAGTAATTATTTAATTAAACAACTTTCCCCTTTCCAAATTAAATAATTAAATAAATTATTTAATTCATTCAACACCATCACTTTAATAAATAAACTTTATTTATTAAAGTCAAATTCACATGCGCACGTTCCTCTTGATATTAATTAATTATTTAATTAATTAATTTCACTCAAAAATTTAACTAGCTCTTCTAAATCAGTTGACTAAAATATCTATTTAGTTAACTGTTTCATTATCTCCTCATGCAAAATCTCCTCGAATGTAATAGATACTTTCTTCTAATTAACTAAAATATGTATTTAGTTAACTCTTCATCAACTCTCTTAACTCGCGCACTCTTTTTTTCAACTAAGATTGACTATTCAATCTATCCAGTAGACTAAACCATCTAAATTGGTTAACTCCCTCTCACCCTCAGTCTTCTAATCCATCAAATGAGTTAACTCCTCAATCAATATCTCAAGCAGTTAGTCAACTGATCAATCTAAATCTTCTCAACAGTTCTCAACTGTTGATCAAGATATTCTACTACATGATCCAGAGCATTCATTTTGAATCACAAATTCTATATAACAAGCCTCTTTCCTCTCAAAAAAGGATAAGAGAATCAACATACCTTATGCAACAAAGTGTTGTCAAGATCATCATTGATAAAGTTTCATCATACCTTTGGTCAACCAACATCAACGTCATTCTTCAAGCTTTTACAACGCAACAATGGAGGCTTTGCAGTGATACGAACAACCTAACATCATGCAAACACACTTCGACATGTGATGATAATCTCTCCTTTGCTTTGAATTCATTGTGTTAATCGTAGGATTTCATTATGTAATTTCAATAGCTTAGATTGTTCATTTCATTAGTAATGGAATAAGATCTTAAATTAAGTGTTTTGAATTAGATATATTCTCAATTCATTGCATTTGTCTTGCTTTGCATTCTAATGAATTTCCCCCTCACACATTCTGGCATGCCTGGTGGAACCTTTTTCCCCTTCACTAACGTTCGTATGAGCTATATTTGAAGTTGCAGGTCCCAAAATCACATTTGAAAAATGTTTCATGCACTGCCCAAAAAAATCTCGCAATTGTCTGTCAAGAAAACCGTGTGTCTGCTCTAAAAACTGAGCATTTGACATGGGAACCGCTCTTTTGCAAAAAGCTCTGTGCATTTTGAATGTGTATGCAGGATTTGAAAGACTTTAACTCATTTTTTTGCAGGGAAGACGATCACTCGAAGGATTCCAGATTTAAAAACATCTTTTGATCAACTTAGGAATGTTTGATTTTGGTGCTTTAAAAAGAACAAGACAAACACACACTTTGTTTTGGTGTTCTTAAAATTTAACAATTTTCAAGCTTTCTTAAGTTAAGAATGTTTAATTTTGGCACTCTAAAAAGAACAAGAAAAAAACACTTTGTTTTGGTGTTCTTAAAATTGAACAATTTTCAAGCTTTCTTAAGTTAGGAATGTTTAATTTTGGTGCTCTAAAAATAACAAGACAAACACACACTTTGTTTTGGTGTTCTTAAAATTGAACTATTTTCAAGCTTTCTTAACTAAGGAATGTTTAATTTTGGTGCTCTAAAAAGAACAAGACAAACACACACTTTGTTTTGGTGTTCTTAAAATTGAACAATTTTCAAGCTTTCTTAAATTAGGAATGCTTAATTTTAGTGCTCTAAAAAGAACAAGACAAATGCACACTTTGTTTTGGTGTTCTTAAAATTGAACAATTTTTAAGCTTTCTTAAGTTAGGAATGTTTAATTTTGGTGCTCTAAAAAAAACAAGACAAACACACACTTTGTTTTGGTGTTCTTAGAATTGAACAATTTTGAAGCTTTCTAAAGTTAGGAATGTTTAATTTTGGTGCATAAAAAGAACACAAAATTATTTCCATTTGTTGACATATGCTCGTTTTACTTTTGTTGACCAAGTTAGAAACAAGACTGATTTTTGAGAAACACTCATATTTGGGCTTAAAAAATGAATAAATGTTTCTTTATGTCTTGCACCATTGCTATCTTAAATGATTGATATCCTGAATATTTCATATTGGTGCAAATAAAAAGAACTTTGTTATGCTTTATTCACACATTTTTGGGGATAACACCGTTTGAGGTGTTTAAAAAGAATCAATTTTCTATGAAGTGTTTTCTATGTATTCAATGATTAGAAAGCTAAAGTGTTTTGTCTTATCCCCTCACACCCTTTTGGTGATCTTGGGTGAGCGAAAAACATTTTTGAGCTTCACATTTTATTTTTCACATTTTACCTTAAAGAGGGGGCTTGCTTTGAGAAACATCCCGTGCTGGAGAACTTATTGCAAGGTCTCGAAGCACGTTTACTAGCGGGCTATATCAAAGGTTGTGAAATCGTAAGAAAGTAGCTTCAATCCGTGCTGACAATAAACTACACCTAATCCCACGCCTTAAGTGGAACGGGAACGATTAAAGAGACTTAAGTGGCTATCGGGTGAGTGTCAGATTTTCGCGTTCACAGTTATGACTAAGAGCCAATTGTTTTAGAAACTACCCCTTTAATCCAAAAACATTCTTTGAAAGTGATTCATCGGAATTTACTTCCGAGAAGTTACTTTCCAAGTCCGACTACAGGCCCGTGCCATAAGTCACATGTAAAATCATCTCTTTGCAGCATAAGGCAGGCCCACCTAAAAGAATGGTTTCTATCCATTAAGTTTGTAAATGCTTGTTTTTGTTAAACTTTCCAATTACATTCAAAAACAATTTGGACATCAAATTATGTGCTTGATTTAAAGAAAAAGAACACATCCAAACAAACTTTGAACATGATGGTCAAATCACAAACCCTTTGACTTAGTGTATGATTTTGAGAGAAGCCCCTTATTTGCACTCTTTGTAGGATTTCCTTCAAGGTTTCCGAATATTCAGGCTTTTGTTCTAGGTTGCATTAGATCAAAGTAAACATTTGGTAACTATGGCTTGGGTGTTGTGATTTCACAACTTAAGCTATAGATAATCAACTCACACAAAGTCCATACTTTTGAAGTTAGTCCAGTGTTGTTCTATCATTTTCCATACTCCAAAACACAGAGAAAACAATTGCCATTCCAACTCATAGTCTTGAACATTTTGCTAAAAACAAACCAAAGTTGTTTATAGGGTCATTGTTTGAACAAAACAATTAGAAAACCAGATAGGCCACATAATTCTCTCATCCATTATTTCCATCTTGCTTGTTAATGATCAAAATCAAACAAACCATTAGGATCATTCCTTCACTCATATGTCTATGATATCAACAGTTACTTGGGACTCACAGATAATACAAGTAAGCTTTCCCACAACATATCCTCTAGACAAGGAAGTGAAATATGGACCCTAGTCCTTCAACATTTTAATTTCAAAAAAGTAGCAACATTCCAAAACAACACTCAAACCTTAGGGTCTTGAGCTTCATGGAAACCATCTCAAAACACCATTACACCTTATGACCATTTGGCGACCAATTGCTCCTATTTCACAACCATAACTTGTAGCCCCAATCCTTCAACCTAGTCTCACACACATTGAAGGTGAACAAACTAACATCATAAGTAGTTTGAGAACCTTAATATTTGAGAAGAACGAAACACCTTGCCAGTTTCTCACGACATCAATCATCTTAGACAAAGAGGAAGAGAAAGCAGACATTGCAGCCGGAAGACCCGTGTTACCACCACCTATGTGGCAATAAATATCCTCTTCACGATCTCATGCAAAGTCAGGATCCCTAAAGTAAGGTCTACAAGTCATTATTTCAGATTTAGGCATCTTAGTCCAAAATCTCTCAAAAAACACCTTTGGGCACTTCACAAAACCATAACTAGGTTGGTATACAACTTCTACAAACGTGCTTCAAGGCACAATCCAAACTTGTATTACTTCTATTACTATCAGAATCTGGGTCTTTTCCAACGTTTCCAATTTCTCACATAATCATGATCTTGAACTCCCCTAAATGATCTTTCACACAATCAAAATCCATAGGGGAAGATCTACATCTCGCCATTACAGACGTAGGTATCATAATTCCAAATTTGGTAGGAAGTGGGCCTTAAAACTTTATCGCAATCTCAACCTCTTGCTAAGAAAATATTATGCTTGAGCTAGGAGGAACCGAATAGGCTTACATACCCAAATCTATCCTCTCATTTAGGACAACATTGGGTCTTTAGGATTTGAGTCAACTATAGAGTTCAAACATTACACAACTCTCCCACAGGGGATCCAAGTTATTTATGAAAACTACAAGATCACATCATAAGAATAAAATGGAAGCAAGCAAGAACAACACCAACATCCCACCAACAAATACCGTGAACAATGCAAGTATCCCATGGGGCTATAGGCTAAATAACCTTGAAACACCCCAGAAGAGACCTTTGTACAGAGACACCTTTAGTGAAGAAGAACTAATCGCAAACAAAAGGAGGTGATAGTACAAAACAACCAAGACCCAAACAGAGTGATTGTAGAAGAGGTAGATACTAAGGAAGAGACAAATGAGGAGGAACTGTTTGAACATTCTAACAACCCCAAGGTTCTCAAACTAATGGACAAGTTGTTGAGAAAGGACCCAAACTCATATTTCTTCAAGTTAGCACAAAGTGGTGCTAAATTACCAGTGGAATTTAACATAAAGGCTCTCAAGGATCCCAATCTTATTCCCTTAGGAGATAAATCAGTTGTGAGACAAATAAACGAACCCCCAGAGATGCCAAACATGCCACCTGTGTTGTCACAAAATAGTGGTCAACCCAAAGAGAACCCCTTGTTTAGAAAACCAACTCAGATTGAACAAGCAACAATGACACAATTATATCAAGGAGGGCCATCCCAGTATGAACCACAAAACAATAATTCACCTCCTGGACAATATATACCTCAAAACACTTCAAGTGTCGACCCTTCCCAGAATAATCAATACCATCAATAGGGTGGAACACACGGCCCCCCTTCGAACAATCGGTACTATCAACAGGGTGGAACACAGGGTCCCCCTTTGAACAATCAATACCATCAATAGGGTGGAACACAGGGTCCTCCAAAAAATCAGTACCATCAATAGGGTAGAACATAGGGTCCCCCTCTGAACAATCAGTACCATCAATAGGGTGGAACATAGGACCCCCCTCTGAACAATCAGTACCATCAACAGGGTGGACCACAGGGTCCCCTTCCGAACCAACAGTACTACCAATAGGGTGGAACATATGGTCCCCCTTTGGAAAATTAGTACCATCAATAGGGTGGACCACATGGTCCCCTTCCGAACCAACAGTACTACCAACAAGGTGGAACACAGGGTCCCCCTTTGAAAAATCAATACCACCAACAAGGTGGACCACAAGGTCCCCTTCCAAACCAACAATACCAACAACGAGGTGTGTCACAGAGCACCCAACTTCTTTAGTCGTCCCATCATGATGCAGAGCATCCTTCAACAACATCATTTCTTTAGGGAATTTCATTCCCAAACAAATTAGGAGAAGATCAAATTAGAATAACAACATAAATTGTTTCATTTTTTCATCAAATTCACCTATCAACTTAACAACATCCTTCATTTTTCCTCATCCATTCACAAGGAAACAATCTTCTATCTCACAAAACACTAATCCATATCTTTATCAGACACAAGATGACTATATAAACACAAACTTGATCAGATCCTTTCATTCCCTTGATTACTCACACTTTCATTCTTCAAAGAACTCTATTACCAAGGAAAAATGATAACAACCAACCATCCTCACCATGTCAATCTTCATTTCAATTGTATCTCAAACTAGGCAATGGTCACAAGCAATTCATCATGCTACTACCCTATTCACAAACCTCCAAGATACATAACTTTGACTGAAAATGAATCATGTCATAAAAACCACTGATTTCACAGTCATGGTTCCACTTTACACCTTAGAAACACCATGTTCAAATCATCAAAATAACATACACTCCCCTATAAAATTCTCTGAAACATAGAAGAACATTTTCAAACATATTTTTAGATAGATCCAAGGCACTTTTCATCAATCACAACACTGTACATACAGATTCTCAGTTTCTTGCATTATAAGACTACATTGTCTAGTAGCACTGTCATATACTTAAATTGGGTATAATAAGCAACTATGAAGGAGAATCCTTAAGCCAAGCACACCATTAGGAACCATGTTCAGTCCATAACAACATACCCAATAATCAAATACACTTGCTTTGCAATAATTATCAATAAACTGACTGTATCGTTGTTAAAGGCTTTCAATTAGCCCATTTTAACAAAGTAAGTGGTCTCCAAACTCCACCAAAACATCATAAACCTTCAAAAAATCATTTTTCATATTACAAAACTCAAGATTCAATCAATTTTGAAGATTGAAAGGCTTAGAAACAAACTATTCTATTAAACCCTTGATTATACGGCGAAAAACACCAAAAACAGGGAGGGTTTCATGAAACACACACTTGCAAACATCCAACACACTGACCACCACTAGGATCATGTTTCAATATGTCTGCAACAGCCTTTGGAATCATCTTATAGCCCATGCACATGTTATTTCTTCAACACCCTGCTTGAAACCTCCTTCTTCAAGTGGAAAACTCATAAATTTTGTCTTAAATCAACAACACAACTTCATACTCTTGATATCCCTGCACACACAATCATATCTACATTGAAAAGACATTAAAGGATTTCCATTCCACCGACCAACTAACCCTACATCGGTGGAATGGCCATGGAATCACTTAAGGACTCTCAAAACCTCTGTGAAGGGAACCCTGTTTGAGACACAGGAAGTTGTCTCTTTTTCTCTTGTTTCTTGAAAACCAACCTCTCAACTGTTTGAAATAAAGACTAACACCTTCCTAAATATGATCACACAATAATTTTTCTTTTGAAATTCCTAAACAATCAAGGTAAAGGTAAAAAACAAAGGAAATATTGCTGGTAACACAAAAAATAGGGGTTTATTTCAATTTTTTTATTACAAGAATATCAAGATCTGCTTTTCTCGCCTCACAATGCTCTTTATAGAAGTTTCCCACTTAGTAACTAAATTTCCAACCCCCTCCATCAGTTCAACTACCTTTTAACTCTTAATATGTCTGATTCTCTTGCTTTTTGTCAATGTAACAACTTTCAACAATATTGCAATAATGCAAGTTTTGCCTTTTTTCCCACTTTGACCACCTTAAACCTATTACATACATTCAAATTAATCAGTACAGGGCCTTCACACATCATTTTATACTTGAACATTACAAATTTAACAAATTATCCTTTTGAAGGCATTACATGATCTGGGTGCTCCTGCACTACATCAACGAGGTAACCTTCATTTCAATCCTTCCTAGTAGTAAGGTGTGCCACAGAGCACCTAGCTTCTTCATTTGTCTCATCAAAAAGGTGTCCCACTAATGCATCAATAGGGTAACCTTCATTTTAGTGCTTCCCAGCAGCAAGGGGTGCCACAGGGCATTCATCCCAATTCATCCTGCCAACAAGGTATCCCGCTAATGCATCAACAGGGTAACCTTCAATACACTTCATCCCAGCAACAAAGAGCTAACCCTCCTTACAGCCAACAAGGACCTAACCCGCTCTACATCCAAAATAGTTAACAAGGTCATATACCTTCACAATACCTGATATATGACCAAAACACGATGGGGCTACAAGGCTATTATACATAGAACTCACAAACAAACGTACCAAAAATAGACATAGAAATGAAACTAGAGGTCATCACCCAATAGATAGTAGGCATGCAAGGTGGAAAACAAAAGAAATCATATACCATCCAATAAATATGTCCATTCCCATTTGATCATTTTGTCACTACAATACCTTTTCCAAAGAATTTTGAGATACCCAAGTTTGACAAAAAATATAAAGGAAGAGGGGATCCAATAGAGCATATACACGATTTCTCTATATCATGCATGGAAGTATGAAACAATGACTCATACCTCATGAGGCTATTTCCACGTAGCCTTACAGGCCATGCTATGGAGTGGTTCACTCGTTTGACATTAATAGTCAAAACCTTCGATGAACTGTCTAACAAGTTCATAAGTCACTTCTCCTTCAACATCGAGCAAGATGTCACCATCACAAGCTTATCCACAATCAAATAGAATCAAGGAGAGTCATTTACCTCCTACCTATAGTGATGGAGACACAATGCTAGTATATGTAAATGGCCCATTCTCGACAAGGAATTGGTAGAAATATTCATTACCAATGTCTTACTTGAGATCAACTATCAACTCACAATATTATGTCCAACAGACTTTGAAGAAACCATCGAGAAGGGATTGAATATTGAGAGAGACCTCATTGCAAGGGGATCCCTTTGTTGGCAATGTAAGGGAAGACAGCTAAGAGGGGGGGGGAATCAATTGTCCCAGAAATTTAAACTTATCAAACTTATTAACCTTATTCTTAGATTTGATAAATAACCATGAAAGCATAAACCATCAACACATCATAAATACACATAACACCAAGATTTTTACGTGGAAACCCTATTAGGGGAAAAACCATGGTGGAGGTTAGTCCACAAGTTTATACCCTGTTAAACATATAAATAAAAATAAATGGGGAATGCACTTGCATTCAGGCACACTGCCTAGAGCTCACTACTCAAATACAAAAAGGCTTACTACCCAAAAGAAGACACACTGTCTTACAAAAACATTTGGATTACATCCACAAGATTTTGAATTGGGAAAATAGCATATGCTAATGCCTAATTACAGTTCTGGTTAAGCACATGAATAGTTCTTCACACTCTGCTCACTCTTCTTCACACTCTGCTTCTTCCTTCGAATGATTAGGACATTATTCACACATCTCACACATGCATCACTTCAAATGGAATAAACAATCGCTTATATATATCCACAACAAGAGATTGCATTGCTACATGTCAGCCTCAACAAAATAATAAAACATATGCAAACTGTCGGCCCAAAACAATAAATAATTTTCAATGCAAATCGACCAATGTCAGTCACAACATAATGAAGACCCAAAACAAAATCCTCAAACATGAAACACCTTCAAAAATTATTCCTCGAAGATCCACAACACGCTACAACACCATGTTGGCCAAGAACATGAAAAACATGAACACGCAAGAGAAAATATCCAATCGTGAGCACAACGATCAATGCGGACGTGAAAAACATATAGAGAATGATCTAGAAACATCCACAAACATCATGAATCACTAGAGAAGCATCCAAAACAATTGAAATTACTAGAATCACATCATCTTTATTCAGGAACACCAACTGAAGCAACATAATGACTGCCATAACACAACTGCTCATAACTCGATCTAATCTTCATGTGAATCTCTGAAACTTAACGTGGATAAACTAGATACACTTGACAACAAACCCCTTAATCCACAACCTCTAATTATCAACATACTGAGCTAACCAACAGACTGAACTTCACTTCACCACTGACAACGTGCAACTTATTTTATTACAATTTTCTCAATATCCTCGACATATATAGCTTCTAAGAAATTAATGCCAATAGTGTTGACATCAATGAAAACCACATATCAACAACACAACCACAACATCCAACAATCTCCCCCTTTGGAATTGATGGCAACACATGATGTGAAAAACACCATCAAAGCAACTAACTCTTAACACTTTCTCCCCCTTAGGTTCTGACTCTTTTCTCCTCAAATATTTCACACGACTCCTCCCCACATGAATCTTCTCCCCAGATAATTCACAAATTTTCACATGACTCTTCTTCCCCTTTGACATCAATGACAAAGATCTCTTTTCTCCACACAAGCTTTGAACCACATATCTGAACATCTGACTACTCCCCCTGAGTAGCAACCACCACAACATCAATCCGGATCAAGATATGACTATGAAATGCACAGAATGATGCAATTCAATGCATCTTAGTTCTAATTAGGAGGGGTAATCACCCCTAGCTTCCCTCTGAGATACTCAAAAGTATCCTTCAGAAACAGTTTGGTAAAGATATCTACAATCTATTCCTTAGTAGGCACATACTCCAATCTGACTTCCTTTTCACTCACCTTCTCTCTCAAAAAGTGAAATTTGATAGATATATGCTTGGTCTTTAAATGCAACACCAAATTCTTAGAAATGTTAATTACACTTGAATTATCACAGAATATAGCAATAGGTTCATCATACACAATTCTGATATCTTTCAACATATGCTTCATCCACAATACTTGAGTACAATTATTAGTAGCAGCAATGTATTCTGCCTCTGCAGTAGATAAAGAAATGGCATTCTGCTTCTTACTTAACCATGAAATCAACTTCTTACCCAAGAAAAATTCACCACCACTAGTACTCTTTATGTCATTCACATCACCTGCCCAATCAACATCAGTAAAATCACTCAAAGTAAGATCATCATCTTTAGGATACCACAGCCCAAAATCAACTATTCCCTTCAAGTATCTGAAAATCCTCTTCACAGTAGTCACATGAGATTCCCTAAGATCAGCTTGAAATCTTGCAACAATGCATACAACATTCATGATATCAGGTCTATTTTGAGTCAAATAGAGCAATCCACCAATCATCGATTTGTATCTATTCTGATTTGCTTTCGGATAATCATCATCTTGTGCCAACTTACATCTGGTCACCATAGGTGTACCAACTAGCTTTGAATCTTCCATACCAAACTTCTTTAGCAATTCTTTCACATACTTGGACTGAGATATAAAGATCCCTTTATCTAGCTGAGTAATTTGCAATCCCAAAAATAATTTCATCTCACCAATCATAGACATCTCAAACTCATTCTGCATCTCATCAACAAACTTCATGCACAAACTATCATTTCCTCCAAGAATGATATCATCAACAAAGACTTCAACAATCAAATCTTTATCATCATCAATCTTGAAATATACATTACTATCAGCAATACCTTTATTAAATCCAAGCTTCAACAAATATTTGTCCAATCTGGCATACCATGCTCTAGGGGCTTGCTTGAGTCCATACAATGCTTTCTTCAACCAACAAACCATATCTCCCTGACCAGTCAATTGAAATCCATCAGGTTGCTTAACATACACTTCTTCCAATTCGCCATTTAGAAATGCTGACTTGACATCCATCTGATAAACCTTGTAGTTTTTGTAAGCAACATAAGCAAGAAATAGTCTCACAACTTCAATCCTAGCAACAGGGGCAAAGGTTTCTTCAAAGTCAATTCCTTCCATCTGAGAATATACTTTACACACCAGTCTTGCTTTGTTCCTAACAAATTTTCCTTGCTCATTCAGTTTGTTTCTAAAGACCCATTTAGTTCCAATTACATTTTTGTCCTTAGGTCTAGGAACAAGAATCCATGTATCATTCTTCTCAATTTTTTGTAGTTCTTCTTTCATTGCTTCCACCCAATGTTCATCTTTGCATGCTTCATTCACACTATTAGGCTCAGACTTTAAAATCAAATAGTATTCTTCTGCAATTTTTCTCCTAGTCTGAACACCTTTGTTCTTATCACCTATAATTTGATCTTCTGAATGATTTAGTCTTACATACCTTGGAGTCTTAGGATGTTCTTGAACTTCTAGCTCTTGTGATCTCTCTTATGCACTTTCACTAGTTCCTTCCTCTTGATTTTCTTGATTCACCGGAATGATCTGAACATGATTTTGAGTTTGAAATTTCTTTCCTGTGACTGAACTATTATTCTGATCATCTGAATCATATCCACAGGTTTTGGATGGTCTAGCTATGTCTTCATCAACTTTGACACTTGCACTTTCAACCATTTTTCTCAATCTCTTATTGTAGCACCGATAAGCCTTACTCTTAAGTAGAATAACCAAGAAAGATTCCTTCATCACTTCTAGCATCAAACTTTCTTATATCTTCATCTCTTTTGATATAGCATTTACTCCCAAAGATTTTGAAATATCTAACAGTAGGCTTATGACCAGACCATAGCTCAAAAGGGGTCTTACTAGTATCACCTTTGACTTGTACCCAGTTGAGGGTGTAAACAACAGTACTCATAGCTTCTATCCAATAGATATGAGGAACATTTCCTTCCAGCATCTTGAATTTTCCTGTTCTTCCTTTCCACAACTCCATTTTGTTGAGGGGTCCTTAGGGCAGAAAATTGTCTCTTTATCCCATGCTCTTCACAAAAATAATTAAACTCATGGGAAGTGAATTCACCACCTCTATCTGATCTCAAACATTTAATCTTCAGACCTGTCTCTGTCTCAACCATAGCCTTAAAAATCTTGAATTTCTCTAGAGCTTTAGATTTTTCTCTTAAGAAAGTAACCCACATCAATCTAGAGTAATCATCAATAAGTAACATGTAGTACCTGCCTCTTTGTAAACTTCTGACTCTAGAAGGACCACACAAATCAGTATGAACAAGATCCAACACTTTATTTGAACAATGCTATTTACTTCGAAATGAAATTCTAGTTTGCTTCCCTAACTGACATTCCTTGCATATAGTATTAGTAGGCTTTACCAACTTAGGAAGATATCTTACTGCCTGAGTAGAACTTATCTTGATAATATTTTCAAAGTTTACATGACACATTCTCCTTTGCCACAACCAACTTTCATCAACTTGAGCAATCAAACAACTTTTACTAGTAGCATTCAGGTGAAAGATGTTACCTTTTGTTTTTGTACCTAAAGCAATCACATTTCCATAACTTCCTAATATTCTACACTTTCCATTCTTGAATTGAAGATTGTATCCCTTGTCAACCATCTGTCCAATACTTAAGAGATTGTGCTTCAAACCTTCCACATATAGAACATCACCAGTTTTATTCTTACCATCAAGAGAAATGGATCCTCTGCCATGGATTACACCAACTTTCTCATCACCAAATATTAGAACACCACCATCATACATTTCCAGGCTCACAAATTTTCTTTTATCACCTGTCATGTGATGAGAGCATCCACTGTCAATCACCCATTCATGTTTTTCTTCAACTAGAGCAGCCAGGGCTTTCTCCACAGTTGTACAACTAGTAGATTCAATAGGTATAGGATCATTTTCCTTGATAGCAATAAATACCCATTCATCCTCACTTACATTCCCTTTATCAGATTCATCATCTGTCACACCTTCATCAACAACATAATAACACTTACTTTGGAATCTAGGCTTATTAGATCTTGGCTTAGGAACTCTTTCCGGACACCTTGATGCAAAATGACCTATCTTATTGCAAGAAAAACATTTAATAGGTAATTTCCCTTTATACTTACCTTCTCCTCTGGCTTCCCTTTTGACAATAAGTGCTTCAAGCTCATCTAGTTCTCTCTCTTCTTCTTCAATCTTTCTCATTTCCTCCTCATACTTGAATACCTTTTTAGAAGAACTTTCTCCTGGATCATATCTTTGCTTATCCTTTTCAGAGGTAGTAGCTTTGAATGCAGATTCTATCTTAGGAAGAGCATCACCAAATTTAATCAACTCAAAAGTTGTAAGCTTACCAATCAACATGTCTCTGGTTACATTTTTCACAATTCAGATCTCCTCAATAGCAGTAGCTTTGGCTTTGTATGCAACAAGCAAGGATTTGAGCACTTTGGCAACAATTTCTGATTCACCCAGTGTTCCACCAGCACATCTGATACTACACACAAGTTCATTCACTCTCTGCATGAAAGAAGTAATGTTCTCATCATCACCCATTCTCAACATTTCATATTTCCCTTTTAGGCTTTGCAGCTTAGCAACCTTCACATGTGCATCACCTTCATACAAAGTTTCCATTTTTTTCCAAATCTCATAAACAGTCTTCAGATCCATAACATTTGTCATCTCAGAATCAATCAAAGCACTTAACAATGCTTCCTTATCCCTAATATTGTACTCAACATACTTAATCTCAGTAGCAGTAGAAGGACCATTATGTGGAATAATATACCTATTCCTTCTAATATTCCAGAAGGGTTCACTAATGCATCTCAGATGACACTCCATTCAAGTATTCTACAGAGAATAATTTGTTCCATCAAATCTCGGATTATCCTTCTTATATGTCGCCATCCCAGATCATCTCAAGCTATCAAACTTCTTCTAAGGAACCCGCTCTGATACTAATTGTTGGCAACACAAGGGTAGACAACTAAGAGGGGGGGTTGAATCAGTTGTCCTAGAAATTTAAACTTATCAAACTTATTAACCTTATTCTCAAATCTGATAAATAACCATGAAAACATAAACCATCAACACATCAGAAATACACATAACACCAATATTTTTACATGGAAACCTTGTTAGGGGAAAAACCACGGTGGAGGTTAGTCCACAAGATTATACCTTGTTAAAAGTATAAAGAAATATAAATGGGGAATGCACTTGCATTCAAGTACACTGCTCAAATATAGAAAGGCTTACTTCCCAAAAGAAGACACACTGTCTTACAAAAACATTTGGATTACATCCACAAGATTTTGAATTGAGAAAATAGCATTTGCTAATGCCTGATTACAGTTCTTCACACTCTACTCACTCTTCTTCACACTCTGCTTCTTCCTTCAAATGATTAGGAAATTATTCACACATATCACACATGCATCACTTCAAATGGAATAAACAATCACTTATATATATCCACAACAAGAGATTACATCTCTACATGTCGGCCTCAACAAAATAATAAAACATATGCAAACTGTCGGCCCAAAACAATAAATAATTTTCAATGCAAATCGACCAATGTTAGTCACAACATAATGAAGACCCAAAACAAAATCCTCAAACATGAAACACCTTCAAAAATTATTCCTCGAAGATCCACAACACACTACAACACCCTGTTGGCCAAGAACATGAAAAACATGAATACGCAAGAGAAAATATCCAATCGCAAGCACAACGATCAATGCAAACGTGAAACACAGATAGAGAATGATCTAGAAACATCCAAAAACATCATGAATCCCTAGAGAAGCATCCACAACAACTAAACTTACTAGAATCACATCATCTTCATTCAGGAACACCAACTGAAGCAACATAATGACTGCCATAACACAGCTGCTCATAACTCGATCAAATCTTCATGCGGATCTCTGAAACTTAACATGGATAAACTAGATATACTTGAAAACAAACCCTTTAATCCACAACCTCTAATCATCAACGTACTGAGCTAACCAACAGAATGAAATTCACTTCACCACTGACAACCTGCAACTTTTTTTATTACAATTTTCTCAGTATCCTTGACATAGACAACTTCTAAGAAATTAATGCCAATAGTGTTGACATCAATGACAACCACATATCAGCAACACAACTACAACATCCAATGTATTACTTGAGATCAACTATCAACTCACAATGTTATGTCCAACAAACTTTGAAGAAACCATCGAGAAGGGATTAAATATGTAGAGAGCCCTCATTGCAAGGGCAGCCCTCAAGATGAGTAGCTCAAAAGATAGTCCCCCTAGTTCAAATGAAAAACCTAAAGTCTAGGCTAAGAACATAAACATCACAAATGATGGAGTAGTTGACGCTAGAATATTATGGCATGCAAAAAATACATCTCAAAACACACCACAAGTAGCACAGACAAACTATGCCCCAAATAGTACACAGAATAGTCAACCTACTTATTCCAAAAACAATCCAGAGACAAATCAACAAGCAAATCAAGGAGGTCAACAAAATTCATATGACCAACCAAGGAGGTAGTTCACCATACTAGGATAATCTATTGAGACAGTCATGTAGAAGCTCATACAACAAAACCTTATCAATCCTAATGATAGCCCAAATTATGAGGAGCCTAACTTTAAAACACTGTAGTACAATGAAAATGACCTATGTGAATTTTACAAGATCAAAGGACACACCACAAACAATTGCATGAGACACAAGCTCCTCATCCAAGACTTGATAGACAAAGGGAAGGTGGATGTCGAACATCATCCTGGGAACAAGGATTTGCAGATATACAACAACCCAATCCCAAACTACCAATAAAGGAATGACAAGGGAAAAGACCAAGGCTATCATAGTGCCAACTATACCTATGGAGACACAGTTTTAGGAACTCAATCCCAAGCTGATGAAAATAGGGAAAATGTGGTAACTATACGAGGGGGAGACAACAACTGTAACATAACTACCCGTCAAGGGAAAAATAAAATACAAGGAGCCCCTCCTAAACCCGCAATCAAGTCATCCAATGACTATAGTATTGTGGAACAACTTAAGAAAACACCTGCCCTAATATCAATCCTGGAGTTGTTAAAACTATCACCAACACACATGGAAATATTGGAAAAGGCATTAGAAACATTAGTCCCTAATGACCTCGATCCTAGTTAGTTCCAAGCCATTGTTGGAAAGATCACAACAAATAACCATTTAATCTTTTCCAAGAAATATCTACCAAAAAGAAAATTCCACAACTAAGCCCTCTACATAGAGGTTGGTGTTCACAAAACCATGATCAAATGAGTATTGATAGATAATGGTGCAGGTTTAAACATCTGTACCTTAAAATTTATCAAACAATTGGGGTATTCTGACGACGTGATTGAAAAAGGCAAGAGTATCACCATAAGGGCCTACAAGACCTTGAAAGAAATTTTGAAGGAACAGTCAGGTTGCTAGTGCTGTATAATCTTCTCCTTGGATGCCCTTGGATCCATGAATTACAAGTGGTACCATCCACCTTTCAGCAGTGCTTAAAATTTCCCCATGAAGGAAAAGAGGTAACCCTATATGCCAATCCGGAGCCTTTCCACTTTTGTGCAAAGCTGGAGGAAAAAGATAATAAAATCCAACACATTCTTAGCAACGATATAGCCTTCCACTCTTTCTCATTTTTGACCCTTCTATGCTCCCATCCACATCAACCAAAAACACACCAAGTGAGCAATCGAAAATAGAATCCAAGATTCAGGTACTTGACAAGGGAAATGGAAACTATCATTTTAACCAAGCATTTCACCTTGGTATGCTTCCAACCACACCTAAAATATATGGAGGGCCGAAAGAGATTAAACATGCTTAGAAGGTACAAATGATAGTTGAACTCATGATTTTTACCAAGTCCCGACATGAAGGATGAAGAAGTCTTCCAAGAGGATTTTTCATCCATGATCTACAAAGAAGAATCAAAAGAACCAGAAAAGCCAAAAACTATTGTTCCTAACAATAGAGGCTATCAAATGGAAATACACATGGGATATCAAGGAACCAGTGGCCTGGGGCTACACAAACAAGGCCGATGGGAGCCTATAATAGTGGAAAATAGACAAAAAAAAATGTGGGACTAGGTTATAAGCCAAAAGAAGTGGTTACTCCAAAGGCCAAACGAACCTCTTATAAGGAAAAGGAAACTTCTGCTAACGTTGAGGCACTGGGTATCTACCATATGATGGATAATGAATTACCTATAGAAGAACTATTTGAAAACTTTAACATTGATAGGTTCCCTCTCCAAATCCTAGAGACCATTCCCAACATCTACTATCATTCTAGAACTGATTCTAATGAATATGAGTGGGATTCCCCTTCATCATCGGATATGATTCCCCTACTTCTAGCAATGACGATCTAGACACCCAATGGGAGAAAGACACCAAGGCCATCCTAACCCTGGCACCCACTTCCATAAGCTTTGTAGACCAAGATGATAGCCTCCCACTATGTTACCCACAACTCATAGATTGGGATCAACAACAACATACACCTATTATGGATCAATTCTAGAATGATGAGGCAATCACAGAGTTCATGGGACTTCGAATAGATGTACCAAAAGGAGATCACAAAGCATGGTTCGTCATGGAACTTGAACAAGAGGAATACTTTAGTGGAGAGATTGAACTTTCTAGTCACAAAAGCGAAAGAAAGAACATAAGGATGAGATCCTCTAGAGAAAACCACATTGTGGCTCTATCAGATCCAAAAAAGAGGAAAATAAAGGATGCATTTGAAGGTGAAAACCTCCCAGAGGAACCCAAGGATGGAGGGTTCAATCTCCCCATATCAAAATATCAAGAAAAGTCAACACTTTTGTTGGTTCCCAAATTAACAGATGCAATGAGTCCTAAAGAGTAGTCACTCTCTCATATTCAGACTCAACAGGTTGATATAGCCAACGAACAAGATTCAGTCGAAGAGACTAAAATCTTCTACACTTTTGGCTCTGTTAAACAAGGGAGGGTAATCCCACTCAGTATATTTATAGATACTTGTGTGCCAAAGTACCAAATACATTATAAACAAATGGTTCTCCTTTGATTGTTCGAAAGACACAATACTCTAAAGGCTTGGCTGACCTCTACAATAATTCCTCATTTAAACATGAGAGATGTGATTCATTAAAATGAGCTCAACACACAAACAAACAGGGACTAATAAGTAATATGATTTAAATTTTATAATCAGTTGTTGAATTAACCAACATAATGTAACATGAATAACCCACTCAAATTAGTGCTTCATTCATTGGAACAAAGTCAACCTAAACACCCACATAATCTAATAACAATCTTCAATTTGACATTATATGAAGCTCTAAAATGCTACCTTACAATATTTCAGCATAATATCTTGACCACTACTTCTTATCAGAATTCTAACACTCAGTTTAATACAAATTTACAACCATATTTAAGTACCTACATTAATTCTTTGAATTAATAGACAAGAACATAGCCACACATCTATCTAAAACTGATAGAGACAAATAAGATGACCTTGATTATATTACTCATAACTTGCAAAACCAGTACATAGGAGAGTAAAATGGCCTTGAAATTGCACTATTCAATATTATCTTGCCAGTATTGCAATCAAAATTACATAAGATATCAACAGACTCCAACCTAAAACAAAACCTCTGAAATGTTCTTTATTCACATTACAATATACTCTGTGACTAATTACAAAACAACCTCTCTCAAATGAGGCAGAAAAACAACACTTAAGGAGAAAGAAACTCTAGGTGGAGATCAAAAGAAGACACTTGGCATATTCCGGTTTGTTGATCTGTAACTACCTTTGCTTGTTGAAGACTCTTCATCCTTGCCCCTACATTCCTGCTTCATCATTCACCTATAATAGAAAATAATTACCCCCTTGGAAGACACATCATTTCACCTTTTATTTGCTATAGAAAATATTTGTTTATGAAAGAATAAAAATTATTCTGTGAAATATTTTCACTCTCCACTTCACTGGGCAGCAACTATTCTTCTCCCCTGTAGAAAACTCTTACCCTGCATATTCATTATTTACTCCATCTGCAGTCTTCTTGAAATACATATATTCATTACCCAACAAATAAAGTTCTTTTAACTTTATTGGGTAGGCTTTGAAAAATTAAAAATTGGGCAATAAAATAATTACCCGTTTCCTCTTCTTTTCACTTCTCAACAAAAGAGATTTTTATTTTAATCCACCAGCAAAGGAAGGTTTTTATTTTTCACTATGACGACCTTTAATTCTTTTCAATCGGGTATTTTACCCCCACACTTTACCCGTGCATTGCATTTTGATTTTTACTCATCATGAAATACTTTATCAAATAATAATATTTGATATCAATTATGGGCCCACCAAACTTTATTCCTCACAATTTCTATTGCACATCTCTGATGCATTTGGGAAAGATGAAAATTATTAGCGATAGAAACAAAGCCTTTAAAATCACATTAACTGCTTCTTTAAATTTATGTTCCTAGCCACTAAAATATTCATCAGGAAAAATCATTTACTTTTGCCTCCACTTTGTATTTACCTCAACATTCTCCAGCACCATCACACATCTCTCATTTATTTAGAATAGCTAAAATTAATTAGTGATGTCCGAGATGAGGAGAACAACCATTGCACATCTCCAATTCATTTGAGAAAGAAAATATTAAAATAGCGATGCCCGATATCATGTTCTTTAGCCAAAAAAAATTTAACTCCCCTTTTTTATCGGCTATAGAAGACTTTACCCGTGAGTTCACCATTTATTTACTTCACCATTAAAAAGAACTCATGAAATAATGCCAAGATTGATCCTCTGTACAAAAAATTTACTCGGCTACCATCATCGCACATCTCTGATGGAGGACATAAGACTATAAAATCAGCGATGGGCAATGAAACCTTGCTCCATCGCTGATTGAAAGTGGAAACGGTGGCATGTATTAGTGATGTGTGATGGAAACAACAACCATTGCTCATCGCTAATTTGTTTTTGCATTCCGGATTCAAAACTGCAAAAATTTATTAAAATCTGTCATTTGCTAAAAAGCTTCAATTAACCTGCTCAAATGAAGACTCATTGTTGGAAAACATTGCATCTCTGATTTGTTGCTTCATTTGCACTTCAAACTGGCGATGGGCGATGAGTTTTTCCATGCAACTGTGAAAGCCGCCTCTGGACCAATCAGAAGCAAGAATTAAACTTGCTTGTCCTCTAAAACATTTGAAATATATTTCCAATTTTCCCTAAATGCATTTTTCATATTTGTATAATGTTTAAAATATTCAAAAATATTTTAAACATAAGCATTTAAAACTTTAGAAAAAAAACAAATTTTAATTACGCCTATAGGCCAAACAGAGAAAATTTACTACGGACAAACCATGACACTTGGAGCCGAGAGTTTTTGTGTGTGGCCATAATCAATTATTTAGAGAAAACCCATTTCCTCAAATTTTTCCTAGCCCTTAAAATTCAAGTACCTCCTTTGTAAAGTGGTCCCTGGGACATATTTGCCGCACCATAAATGCATTAAAATAACACATCATATGACCTTCATTTTTGATGAAAATGGAGTTGTAGAGGTTTTAGACCAAAAAAAGAAATGGTCTGTCCTTAGATTTTCAAAATTTGAAACTTTTCGGAACACCCATTTTGGCTATGTTGTAGTCAGAAAAGGATTAGTTAACCCATTAGAACTTATCCTGGGAGTTTGATACTGAGTAGGCATGTAGACACTTAACCCAAGAATGTAGTGCAACAATTGGATTGGAAAAAGGGATCTTGAGGTGAAATATATTAATCGACAAAGTTGTTCACTCAGACATTTCTGCAACTGCACATGTTTAACACCAATCAGGGCTCTCAAAGTCACCACTTTGAAAAAATATCAAAACAACTTCTGGGGGGCTACCAATGGAAGCATAAGCTCATCTAAGTACACTGAGTATGTGTGCAAAATGGATTTTCTTCAGTCATTATTCTTCACGAGATATTAGGGATCAAAGTTGACCACCTTGAAACACTGTCAAAAATGCAAATGTAAAACTGAACAAACTGCATCTGCTTTTGATCTCGAAAAAATAGAAAATTTGATCCTGATACTCTGAAATTGGATAGGGGAGTACAAGAATGTAGGGAGAATGGAAAGCAACAATCCATTTTTCATGACAATCATCCAGTTGCAAAATATAAGCTTGAACAAAAGGCCACTTTGCAGAACTGAGAATTCACAAACAACAGAAAAGTGTCTAAACCCTCCAGCTTCACTTTTAAAAACAATATCAAAACTCATCATGGGAAGCTAAAAACTGACATGCAATATCACATATGTCACATGAGTGTGTCCAAAAAGGGGTTTTGCACGAAAATCAACTGGCTCTAAATGGCAACCCTCAAAAGTAGGTCACTTGGGAAAAAAATTTAGGTGCACTTTTGAGTGTGCAAAGGAAAATTTTTCAACATGGGCACTTCAAATTTGCAAAATTTGAAGGTTCCATTAGTGGCTCTTTCTGGGAATGTTTGTTCCTTAGTGAACAGAGCAAGAATTTAGAATCCTCTAGGAGAGTAGACCATGTGCCAGAATCATTGGGCAACAGAGTCTATGTTGTCAACTTTTTAACCTCATTTGGCGGCCCCAGGCCACCAAATGGAAAAGGGAAGCCAATTCTTACCCCTGTCAAACACCAATATTTTAAAAGAGTTGGTCTCTTTTAATCCATACTTGCCTCTTCCATACCACAATAACATTAGTAACTTCATTCTTGCAAAGACAAGTGTTAGGTTTCCTTTGAATTTAGCTTTACTGTCACATGGCAACCAAACGAGATAGGCTACATCATTGCCACTCATTCCAATTTATGATTCTATGGCAAGTGACAAAATGTGAGGATAGTGATCAAGACTATATGAAAACACAACCTTATCATATTTACCAATTCCCTCACAATGATCAGGCTCAGAGAAAACATCATCCTTAAGAAACAGTGTGCAATCCTTCTGTGTGTCAAGCAAAAAATTCTCACACATGTGAAATTATTTCAACTGATTTGCATCATGGTCAAGTGTATCATCATCCCAACAACATAGCTTAGTCACATTATTACATGCCTCAATGTTCTAAAAACAAGACTCATCAAAACTCATAATACCTTCATCCACATTCAAATCATAACTTTCAAACAACACATCAACATCCCAAACAATGTTTCCTACTTCAAGATCATAGAAAAGAAGTCTGTCAGCATTTGTAATGTTATCACACACAAAACTCTCAAGAGTAGGCTTAGATGACTCAAAGTTTACCTCTGCAACAAATTCCTCATAATGACTATTTAAAACACATTCACTGTTGCAAGAAGTATCATATTCAACATCACCTCTTGTTGTATCAACATGACAATATGAAGCATACTGCTTATGAGGAAAACTATGAGTTGTTGATCCATAAAAGAGATCCACATATGCATCCATGTGATTGACACAATCACATTCTTCAAGTGCAAACTCATCATAAAGAGGTTCATTAGTTGTACCAATATTTGTCACTACATTTTCAATTTCATGTACAACTACATCTATGCCATCATCATGCAAACACTCAGTGATAAATTCAAAGTCAGCAAAAGGAGTAAAATAAGGTAAAGCATCAAACAAATTAGGAGTTCCTTGTTCATCATTATCAACATATGCATGCTCCTCATAACCAACTACTTGAACTGATGCATTCAGTAAATCCCTTGCATGCATATCTCCTTATTTGTTCATACTGTTGCAACAACCAACAGGCTACATTCTTCACTATCAAACTGAAAACCATCAATGGTTTCTTCATTGCAACTTCTCACATATGATTGATCTGACTGAAAATCATTGCATACTCTATCACTTTCATATGATATGCTGACATTCTCAAAAGTACTCTTCAAATTAGCAGGCTCTTTTGTATCATCATCATAAAAGCTTTCATCAATGCTACACTCACTTGTAGAATTGGCATGACCAATTGTACCATTGCATTGCTGATCACACATGTCTTCTCTAAACAAAATATTCAGTTCATATCCATCATCTTGTTCTTCTGAGCCTTCAAAATTATTGTCATTATTTTCCTTGTTGGAACACTTTCCACTTGAAGAGATTAATTCTACCTTTTCCTCATGAGAGGAATCACAATCACTAGGGCTGCAAATAGAATTGAAATCATCGCGATCACCCAGAAAAGAATGTTTTTTAGTTGGTTGCAAACTTTCATTTACAACACCATTGTTCTCATCATGAAGACATGAAACTTCAGAATCAACATGATCTTCAACTGTATATTCAAAATCCATAGATGAGAAAATACTTTCATTATCATCTGCATCGTTGTAGCTTTCATCTGATACAGAAAATATGCTATCTATTTTTGTATTTTCAGAGCAAATAGAAGAAACTTTAGATGTTTCATCTATCTCTTCATGACCATTATGGCTGCAATCTTCATCTAGGATTATTTCTTTTGTAGGTTGTTCAAAAACAACTTCCTCATCACCAAACGATGTATCATTCTTGTCTTCTACTATACCATATGAATCTATTGGACTGAGTCTTGCAAAAGTACCATCACATAATTGAGTTA
This sequence comes from Sequoia sempervirens, assembly GCA_007258455.2. Lineage (NCBI taxonomy): Eukaryota > Viridiplantae > Streptophyta > Pinopsida > Cupressales > Cupressaceae > Sequoia > Sequoia sempervirens. The sequence continues at coordinate 555,067,524 of VDFB02271358.1, read as the reverse complement.
GGAGATTACTTCCATATTTATCTATCATTTTCTCAATTACTGAAAGCCATTGATATATGCATTTAAGATTAGGAGGCTTCAAATGAGCTGGCATAGTACTCAGACCTGGCTCACAATTTTCATAGAACAAATCAATGCAAAATAACTCATCAGGTCTTTCTAATTTTGGTATATCAAGCAAAAATTTCATGATTCTATCATGAAAATCATAGATGGATTCATCCTCCAATCTTTCTATATCACACAATGTATCCATAGATGACATAATTTCAACCTCATTTTCAGATTTCTCTTCATATTCTTCTTGGGTATGCAGATTTCTTTCTTCAGACAAGCATTCATCATTCACTTCACCAAAGCCATCAATGAATAGTTTCTCAAGCTCTTGTCATGAACATATAGAATGCACTGGTAAACTAGAAAACCAATATTCAACAGTATCTTCTAAAGTTCTTATAAAAAAATTCACGCAAACGTCTTCCTCTACTATTTGACAATCCTCCATTACATCAAGAAAACCTTGTACATGTTGTGATGTTGATTTTTCAAAACCTCCTCTAAACTTAGGCAAATATTCATTAATTCTTCTTGGGACAAAATGTGGGTAACCTTGGATTTTACTAAAATCCAAAGGGTCATATCTCTCACTAGTGAACACTTTCTTTTGAGGACATGGTTGTGTTCTAGGCATGATATTACAAGTTGTAGAGGGAGAACTAGGAAAACAATACAGATTTGCAAATAAAGAATGTATTCCATCTACAACTAGTTTCTTCTCAATACCTTTTTATGATATCTTACTTTCTCATTTCCCTTTCTAATAGTATCTTTGAAATACTAAATAAGGGATAGTATTAACTACAACTTTTTGTTGAAAACCTTCATACATAAATTTTATAATAAAAAAATACCCGAGAACTGTTGCAACCAACTCTTCTGATGATGTGGAAACTTATGTAGAGTCGCCACCTCTTTGAAAGAGGAAAAGATCTTCAAGTGGCATAAAGCTTCTTCCAAGATCTAAGTATTTCTGAGTTCTTTCCACTAGCAGAGCACTAGACTTCAAGAATATATTAGAAACATTGCAGCAATCACCTTCAAGTATGCAGGTCCTTTGATCATTTTGACCCAAAACTATAGATCAGCAAACTGATTGACACCTTTGAATTGATTCCCTAGCGGAGTCGCCAATTTGTTGGCTCCCAAATCAATAGATGCAATGAGTCCTAAAGAGTAGCCACACTCTCATATTCAGACTCAACAGGTTGATATGGCCAATGAACAAGATTAAGTCAAAGAGACTAAAATCTTATACACTTCTGGCTCTGTTAAACCACAGAGGGTAATCCCACCCAATATATTTATAGATGCTTATGTTCCAAAGTACCAAATACACTGTAAATAGATGGTTCTCCTTTGATTGTTCGAAAGACACAGTACTCTAAAGGCTTGGATGACCTCTACAATAATGCCTCATTTAAACATGAGAGATGTGATTCATTAAAATGAGCTCAACACACAAACAAACAGGAACTAATAAGTAATATGATTTAAATTTATAATCAGTTGTTGAATTAACCAACAAAATATAACATGAATAACCCACTTAGATCAGTGCTTCATTCATTGGAATAGAGTCAACCTAAACACCCACATAATCTGATAACAATCTTCAATTTGACATTATATGAAGCTCTGAAATGCTACCTTACAATATTTCAGCATAATATCCTGACCACTACTTCTTATCAGAATCCTAACACTCAATTTAATACAAATTTATAGCCATATTCAAGTACCTACATTAATTCTTTGAATTAATAGACAAGAACAAAGCCACACATCTATCTGAAATTGATAGAGACAAATAAGATAACCTTGATTATATTACTCATAACTTGCAAAACCAGTACATAGGAGAGTAAAATGGCCTTGAAATTGCACTATTCAATATTATCTTGCCAATATTGCAATCAAAATTACATATAATATCAACAGACTCCAACCTAAAACAAAACCTCTGAAATGTTCTATATTCACATTACAATATACTATGTGACTAATTACAAAACAACCTCTCTCAAATGAGGTAGAAACACAACACTTAAGGAGAAAGAAACTCTAAGTGGTGATCAGAAGAAGACACTTGGCATATTCAGGTTCATTGATCTGCAACTATCTTTGCTTGTTGAAAACTCTTCATCCTTGCCCCTGGATTCCTGCTTCATCATTCACCTGTAACAAAAAAATATTCCCCCTTGGAAGACACATCATTCTACGTTTTATTTGTTGTAGAAAATATTTGTATATGAAAGAATAAAAATTCTTCTGTGAAATATTTTCACTCTCCACTTCACTGGGCAACAAATATTCTTCTCCCTTGTAGAAAACTCTCACCCTGCATATTCATTATTTACTCCATTTGCAGTCTCTGTGAAATACATATATTCATTACCCAACAAATAAAGTTATTTTAACTTTATTGGGTAGGCTTTGAAAAATTAAAAATCGGGCAATAAAATAATTACCCGTTTCCTCTTCTTTTCACTTCTCAATAAAAGAGATTTTTATTTTAATCCACCATCAAAGGAAGTTTTTGATTTTTCACTATTAAGGCCTTTAATTCTTTTCAATCGGGTATTTTACCCCCACACTTTACCCGTGCATTGAATTTTGATTTTTACTCATCATGAAATACTTTATCAAATAATAATATTTGATATCAATTGTGGGCCCGCCAAACTATTCCTCACAATTACTATCGCACATATTCGGGAAAGAAGAAAATTATTAGCGATAGAAACAAAGCCTTTAAAATCACATCAACTACTTTAAATTTATGTTCCCAACCACTAAAATCTTCATTGGGAAAAATCATTTACCTGTGCCTCCACTTTGTATTTACCTCAACATTCTCTAGCACCATTGCATATCTGTCATTTATTTAGAACAGCTAAAATTAATTAGCGATGCCCGAGATGAGGAGAACAACCATCGTACATCTCCAATTCATTTGGGAAAGCAAATATTAAAATAGTGATGCCCTGATATCATGTTCTCCAGCCAAAAAAGTTTTAACTCCCCTTTTTTATAGGCTGTAGAAGACTTTACCTGTGAGTTCACCATTTATTTACTTCACTGTTAAAAAGAACTCATGAAATAATGCCAAGATTGATCCTCCGTACAAAATCTTTTCTCGGCTACCATCATCGCACATCTCTGATGGAGGATAGAAGACAATATAAAATCAGCGATGGGTGATGAAACCTTGCTCCATCGTTGATTGAAAGTGGAAACAGTGGCATGTATTAGCGAAGGGTGATGGACACAGTAGCCATCGCTCATCGCTAATTTGTTTTTGCATTCCGGATACGCGATGCGCTACAGGAGAACTTTGAAAATTTATTAAAATTTGTCATTTGCTAAAAAGATTCAATTAACCTTCCCAAAAGAAGACTCATCGCTGGAAAATATTGCATCTCTGATTTGTTGCTTCATTTGCAACTGTGAAAGTCGTGAAAGCCGCCTTTTGACCAATCAGAAGCAAGAATTAAACTTACTTGTCCTCTAGAACATTTGAAATACATTTCCAATCTGCCCTAAATGCATTTTTCATATTTGTATAATGTTTAAAATATTCAAAAATATTTTAAACATAAGCATTTAAAACTTTAGAAAAAACACAAATTTTAATTACGCTTGTAGGCCAAACGAAGAAAATTCACTGCGGGCAAACCGAGACACTTGGAATTGAGATTTTTTGCATGCGGTCATAATCAATTATTTAGAGAAAACCCATTTCCTCAAAATTTTCTCAGCCCTTAAAATTCAAGTACCTCCTTTGTAAACTGGGCCCCGGGATGTATTCGTCGCACCAGAAATGCATTAAAATAACACATCATATGACCTCCATTTTTGATGAAAATGAAACTATAGAGGTTTTAGACCAAAAAAAGAAATGGGTTGTCCTTATATTTTCAAAATTTGAAACTTTTCGGAACACCCATTTTGGCCATGTTGCAGTCAGAAAAGGATTAGTTAACCCATCAAAACTTATCCTGGGAGTCTAAAATGAGTAGGAATGTAGACACTTGACCCAAGAATGTGGTGCAACAATTGAATTGGAAAAATGGATCTTGAGGTGAAAGATATTAATTGACAAAGTTGCTCACTCAAGCACTTCTGCAACTGCACATGTTTAACACCAATCAGGGCTCTCAAAGTCGCCACTTTGAAACAATATCAAAAAAAATTATGGGGGGCTGCCACTGGAAACATAAGCTCATCTAGGTACATTGAGTATGTGTGCAAAATGGATTTCCTTCAGTCATTATTCTTCACGAGATATTAGGGATCAAAGTTGACCACCTTGAAACACTGTCAGAAATGCAGATGTAAAACTGAACAAACTGCATCTGCTTTTGATCTTGAAAAAATAGAAAATCTGATCCCGAGACTCTGAAATTGGACAGGGGAGTACATGAATGTAGGGAGAATGGAAAGCAACAATCCATTTGTCATGACAATCATCTAGTTGCAAAATATAAGCTTGAATAGAAGGCCACTTTGCAAAACTGAGAATTCACAAACAACAAAAAAGTGTCAAAACCCTCCAGCTTCGCTTTTCAAAACACTATCAAAACTCATCATGGGAAGCTGAAAAATAACATGCACATTCACATATGTGACATGAGTGTGTCCACAAAGGGGAGTGTGTCCACAAAGGGGTTTTGCATGAAAATCAACCCTCAAAGTAGTAGGTCACTTGGGAAAAAATTTCAGGTGCACTTCTGAGTGTGCAAAGGAAAAATTTTCAACATGGACACTTCAAATTTGCAAAATTTGAAGGTGTCATCAACTCCTAGTAGAAGAAGCAGAGTCCATAAATGTTAGTACAATAGAGGACCCAAAGATAACATACTATGTAGCATCACATGATCTTGAAGAAAAGGAAAATTTCATAGCTTTCATCAATGAGAGAAAGGTAAAAATTTCCTGGACCTATGTCAATATGCCTAGACTAGATCCAACATTAGTGGTACATCATTTAGTTGTAGTCCCTGGAGCAAATCCTATCAAGCAAAAACTCAGAAAAATGCATCCTCAGATAGCATTACTGGTAAAGGTAGAGCTAAAGAAGCTACTAGATGTGGATTTCATCAGACCCATTGACTATCCACAATGGATATCAAATCTAGTACTAGTATCCAAACCTATTGGGGGTATAAGGATATGCACATATTTCAAAGACCTGAACAAGGCATGTCCAAAGGATGACTTTCCATTGGCAAGTATCAACATGATTGTGGATTTGACAGTAGGGCATGAGATGCTATCCTTAATGGATGGTTTCTCTAGATACAACCAGATAAAGATATCTCCAGATGACCAACACAAAACAACATTTACTTGTGCTTGGGGGACATTTTGTTGGAATGTAATACCCTTTGGTTTAAAGAATGCATGAGCAACATATCAAAGAGAAATGACAACCATATTTCATGATATGCTACACACAATCATGGAGGACTATGTGGACGACATTTTAGAAAATCAATTAAAACAACAGACCACTGGAAAAACCTAACAAAGGTGTTTGATCAATTTGAATAGTACAATATGAGACTCAACCCTAAGAAATGTGTGTTCAGAGTAACATCCAAAAATCTACTGTGGTACATAGTATCAAGAAGAGGGATTGAAGTAGATCTTGCAAAGGTAAAAGCTATAATAGAGATGCCTCACCAAAGACACTGAAACAGTTAAGGAGCCTACAAGGGAAGCTACAATCCATCAAGTAATTTATCGCATAATTGGCAGACAAATGTCACCCTTTCACTCAACTCCTACACAAGGACATCACTTTCAAGTGGGATGGGAGATGTGACCAAGTGTTCCAACAATTCAAGGAGTACCTACTTACTCCTCCTATACTCATGTCACCTATCCTAAAAAAGGAAATGATACTTTATGTGTCTACAACACAAGCATCGTTGGGAGCTCTCTTGGCCTAGCTAGATGATAACAATAAAGAAAGGGAAGTCTATTATATCAATAGAACATTGGTGGGATATGAACTAAACTACTCATCCATAGAAAGAGCATGTCTCTTAGTTGTCTTTGCAACACAAAAGTTGAGACACTACATCTTGAACAGAAAAGTCAAGCTAATTTCCAAAGTAGACCCACTCAAGTACCTACTAGCAAAAGCAGCCCTAACAAGCCAAATCACAAAATGGGTAATGATCTTGAGTGAATTTGACATAGAGTATGTAGATAGAAGAGCTATCGAGGGATAAATCATAGCAGACTAGATGGCCGAAACACCCATAGATGATCACAAGCCTCTCACGGTGGAATTTCCAAATGAGAGTATCTTGATGACAAAACAGACAGACCATTGGACTCTCTACTTCGATGGATCCCACACTCAGCATGGCTCTAGAGCAGGTGTTTTATTTCTCACACCACAGGGAGATAGTATACCCAAGGCCTACAGGATTGCTTTCCCTTGCACAAAAAACATCTTAGAATATGAAGCTTTGAATATAGGACTAAAAATGGATATTGAATGGAGGATGAAGGAACTACATGTCTTTGGAGACTCCAGCTAGTAATCAGATAGTTGAATGATGAGTACCAGGCCAAATATGACAAGCTAATGCCATATAAAAGGATGGTGGACAACTTCAAGGATTACTTTGTCAAAATAACTTTTGAGCAAGTTCCACGGATCAACAATAGAGCTATTGATGCAATGAAAACAATAGGCTCACTTCTTGATATTCCACAAAATGTTCCTAAGTATGATTTCCTCGTGGAACAACTACTTGTGGCTGCATTCGACATCCCAAAATCAAAATTGGTATGTGTTGTTGTTGGTCCTAACTCCCCATGGTACCAAGATACTTTTGACTATATCTAGCACGGTATCATACCACCTAACCTAATGATCACTCAAAGGAAAACCTTCACCCGTAGAACTTTTCGATTTACCATCCTAGGAGATACCCTATACCGTCATAGTCTAGATGGTATGTTACTTTGGTGCCTTAACACAGAAGAAGCACAAACAACCTTACAAGAGGTACACGAAGGTGTTTGCGGGTCCCACTCTAGCGGACCTAACCTAGTCCAAAAGCTGCTCAAAATAGGATACTACTGTCCCTCCATGGAACATGAATGCATACAATACTCCAGAAAGTGTCGGAAATGTTAGCAACACAACGATCTTGTTCATGCACCAGCATAGGAATTGAGACCCATCATAACACCATGGCCTTTCTTGCAATGGGGATTAGACTTGGTAGGCAAGATATCATCTGCCTCATCCAATGGGAAAAAAATTATTATCACAACAACAAAGTACTTCACTAAATGGATAGAGGCAATTCCATCGACCTATATCACCGAAAAACAGATATCAAAATTCATTTTGAATTATCTAATTTGTAGGTATGGATTCCCCAAACGATAATAACAAACTATGGAACCCCATTCAAGAATCAAGATGTCCAAGAACTTTGTTCCCAGTTTTCTATCCAACATAGATTTTCCACGCCCTATTACCCCTAAGGAAATGGTCAGGTTGAGGCATCTAACAAAACCATATTGAAAATACTCAAAAATACTTTTAATGAAGCCAACCGTGATTGGAATTTACAGCTAAATCTAGCCCTATGGGCTTATCGAACAACATCCGAACACCTACTGGTGCCACACCATTTTCCTTGGTCTATGGATCAAAGGCTCTTACCTATCGAGGTTGAAATACCCTTATTGCAAGTTGCATTGAAAGGCATGGTCAACAATGATGAATACATGGTAGCCAGACTAAATGAATTAGAGCTCCTAGATGAAAAGTGTTTGAGTGCATTAAACCATCTACAAGTTTCTCAGAATTGGCTAAAAAAAACTATGATAAAAAGATCAAGGACATGAACTTTCAATTTAGTGACTTAGTCCTCAAGGAGAATCAAAAGGTACAACTAAATCATAATGGAAAAGGAAATTTTGAACCCAACTAGTTAGGCCCATTCATCATCACAACAAGCTACTGCTCTGGGGCATGTCAATTGGCTACTCCTAAAGGAGAACCCTTAGTCAAACCGCTGAACAACAACCACCTCAAGAAGTTCTACACATGAAGCATGTTAGAATACCCTAGGAAAAAGGGTAAAAATTAAAAAAATAGAAAAAAGATAAAAAAAAATAGAAAAAAAATTAAAAAACAAGAAAAACAGTAAAGAGAAATAAAATGTTCTTTGAGTGAAAACCACTTTGTGGTGCTCTGCTCCTAGAACAAGTATCTTAGTGAAAACCTGGCAGACATGCGCTATGTTTGAATAAAACTTGCATCATTATCTATCAGTACTATCCACGACACCCACCCATCCATTTCATAATAAAACATGTATCCAGCCATGGCTTGTCATTGATTAAGGAAAGTTGTTTTGTCTCCAACTAGGGGAAACTTCCCGAAGCTGGTCATGGGTTAGATTTTTTAGGATCCTATCATGGTCAGAAAACAACAAAATTCTGAAAAATATCAAAAAAAAGCTAAAAAAACCAGAAAACCAACAAAAGTCAAAAACATCAGAAAACAACAAAAAGATCAAAAACATTTGAAAAACATTAAAAAAAAAACAACATTGATGAGTGCTCAAATTGACACTTTAATTAATCATTTTATGTTTACAAAGACTTTATTATGTTGTTAATTAACTATGTTGGAGGTAGATTATATACTTATATGTTTGCTTGTTTTATTTTATATTTAACTAATTTGAGGATATATTAGAAATAATATTTTGCATTGAATGTGTTGCTTTTAATGATGTTAATGATGGAATGACTATGCAATTTGAAATCTCTACTGTCATATTAGCATCCTATCTTTGAGGATTTCATTTAGGTGATTAAATGCTTACTTCATGAGGTGGATTTGTTAAGCTTTCTATTTAACAACGTGGAATCAATTGCGCTCCTGAACGCTCTAGCTGGATACTGATTCATCATGATTTTGAATTAACTTCCTAAGTCGGTTTGGAAACTCCTTGTTCTAGCTATTATGAGGTGGAATTCTCTATGATACTTTCAATTTTGTTTTAGTTTTAGTTTTCTTCTTTGTATCTTGGTGGGTAGCACCATGATTTTGAATTCAAATAATGGATATTCCTATAAATATCCATCCTTAGATTTAGTCTGGAGTTAGATAATTTTTCACTGAATATTGTAATGTTTGTACTACGCACTTTTGTTCTACTCACCTATTTGGGCCAATCTGAATGCAAATAAGGAGTTAATTTGAATCTCGGTGTTAAAGGTCCCACCAGAGGAAGAGCAGGGCCCATTCAACTGAAGGAGGTGACCTTGTGTTATGTTCTTTCAATTCAACTAATTTCTGTTCAATTTGTATCAATTAGAAAGTTAAGAATGTTGATCTTTGTTTAATCATTGTTAGTAACTACAATTAATTATACTCTTAGATTAAGTTCATTGTGTTCTCAAGGTAGTTCATTACGTTTTACTGAAGATTAACATTCATTTGTTTACTATAGATTTAGTTGCTGATAGGAATTATACTTAATAACTATTTTCAAATGCATGTGGTTTTAATGGGAGAAATAGCGATGACTGATGGGAAGATAAAATTGAAGCTTGTTTGGAATTCATTCATGGAATTTAGTGTTATTTTTTTTAGATTAATATTTATTTTCTTGCAAACGTAAATAGACTCTCTTTTCAAGTAAATTTCAATTCTGAATTTTACATTAAGAGTGGATTTGGTTATAGCTTATTTTTTCCATGAATCAATTACAATTAAGTCAGGTGGAGTCTGAACTAAGTTATTAGAGTCTGAATAAGCATTAGTTAAGAAATAAGTTAGGATTAAGTCCTTAGAATTAGTTAGAAATTAGTTGTTAAGTTCCACTTCTGAGAGCTCTTGAAAGCTCCTAAAGGAGTCAAACCGAAACCAAAAGTCAATGTTTACAGTGAAAACCCCCCCAATTTGTGGAGACATCCTTATCACATATAGCTCTAAGACACACCCTGTTCGATAATTGAAATATTAAATGATGCAAGAAGTGACATCAATGACCTTGCCCATCATTTTTGGTGTTTTTTTCCTAGGAAATAAAAGATCTGGCTATTTAAGTTTGAAGCCTTAGTGTTGATGAGGAAAATAGTTTAGACTATGGATGAGATGAGCTAGAGACCCTCTAGGAAGGTTTCTTCCACGAAATACCAATTTTGATTAAGAACAACAAGTTCAGCAAAATCAGATTGAAAATCAACAAGTGAATCAGGAACATTATCAAGAAGAAATGGGTGACCAACTGGGAAATGATCCCCCACCAAATAATAGGACCTTTTCCCATCCCATTAATTTGAATAGACGGGATGATGAGCCTCCTATGAAAAACATTTCACCTTCTATTTTACCTACCTTTAGGGGAAAAACTTCTGAAGATCCTGACCAATTTCTCTTTGATTTTAAGGTTTTATGTCAAACCTATGACTATACAGCTAATAACTAGAAGTTAAAATTATTTCCTTCTACCTTGAAAGAGTCAACTTTATGTTGGTTCATGGGTTTAGGTGCAGGAACATTCACAAATTGGCATGAAATGGAAACTGAGTTTTTGGATAAATATCAAGATTACTATTGAGTAAGAGATAGGAAAGATGAGTTGTTTCGAATGGGACAATTGGAAGATGAAAGTATGGAAGATTATGCTGATAGATTTCAGTTTGTGCATAAAAAGTGTGGTAATGGGTTGGATAATGAAATTAGTAAGACAATTTTTCTAAAAAGAATTGATGATGAGTCTAGAGAATCTTTGAATATTATGGGGAAAGGAGACATTAATAAGCTTTTTTTAGAAGAAATCATTGAGATATATAGAAACTACTCTAGGACTAGAGTAGGGACAAGAAACTCCCAAAGAAACAAAGTTCTCACTCTTTAATGTATCTCAAGTAATGGAGGAAATTGAAAATTTGAAAATTGATCTACTCCTTCATCTTAACATGCAAGGAGATAAGAAGACTACTGATCATTTATCCATTTATTGTTCCAAATGTAGGAGTAAACGTCTTTTGAGAGAGTGTCCATTAAATCAAATTGATCTCTGTGAAATTTGTGAGAAACATCATGCAACAAGTTCTTGTAGCCTCCTACCTGGAATTAAGAATTATTTGAAGAAACAACCTGTAGTAGAGGAATAACTTAATTATGTTGGGCAGAGATCCTAAAACATAGGATATAATGCTAATCAAGGGAAATATAGTCCTAGAGATAATTGGAATCAAAATCCTTGGCCAAATGCAAATCAATGGACTCCTCCTTACCAAGCACAACCACAACCTACATTATGGGGTCAACTAGAATGGATGAATCCTTAGTGGAATCAACCACAATGGCATCTGAATCAACCACAGTGGCAGAAAAATCAAAAACAATTTCAACCATGGAAAAATCATGGGCCGAGGCGTCTATGGGCACAGTCACCTCCATTAGTAACTGGTCATAATCCTGCTAATGAACAAGTAAACCAACCTCAGTTACCAGCACAGCCTGTTACAAATCCAAAAAACAATTGTACTGATTCAAATCCTCCTACTTTGAATGTGATAGATGCCAATGATATTCAATTAAGGAACCGTAACATCCCATCCATGCAAAATTCTAAAGATCAGGAGGGTGAGAAAGAGGAAAAAGAGTATTTGAAGGAAAACTAGAACTCTAATGATGTACAAAAGGTTAAGCAAGCACCTTATCCTGAGCGTTTGAAAATAGAACAAGTAGCTCCTAACAGCTCCCAACCAAATTATATGAATGTGGTACATTCTCAACTTCTCTGTGAATTGAAAAAAATCAATATTGAGATACCATTATTACAGGCCATTAAAGACATACTAGAAATAAATTAGTTGGTTAAGTCTCTTTGTATGAAAATGCCAGGTAGGATGAAGAAATTACCTCCTACAATATAGATAGGAACTAAACTCATTGATGTTTTGTCAAGAAGATTACTACCTCAAAAATCTAATGATCCTGGTAGTCATGTGATAACTTTGAGTATTGGAGGAATTGAGATAACCAACGTACTAATTGATTTAGGAGAAGCTATCAATGTCATCACATCAAACATTGTTGAAATGTTGGGTATGACAAGTGTTCAACCCACAACAATTGTTTTACAGTTGGAAGATCAATCTACTACTAAACCTGAAGGTGTTATTGAAGACATCATGGTTACTATTGATACGTGGGATTATCCAGTCGACTTTTTAGTTCTTAAAGCTAGAAAGATGAATTTTGGTTATCCAATTATCTTAGGCAGACCATGGTTGGCTATTGCAGCAGCACTGATAGATTACAGATCAGGAAGTATGATCATTTCTAATGGTAATAAATAGAAGGAATTGTCACTTTTTCCTCTATCCCAACCATCATTTCAACCTAATACTCAACTTTGGGTTGATGAGGATATCGATTAAGAAGGAGATGGCATTGCAGAATTGGCTATGGTTACTTTGGTAGAACATGTCGAGGAATATGAAGAACAAGATCTTAATTATGAAAAGATTGGTCAAGAAAAAAAGCAGAAGAATTGTCAAGGAATGTTACATCAGAAAAATTCACACACATGTCCCTTAAACAAACTTGTTGGAGATCCACTTGATTCTAAGAATAAGACCAAAGAAATAAGAGTAGCAGGGGATAAGCCTCTTTTTATTAATTCGTCCTTATCTTCTTCACAAGAAAAGGAATTGAAACAAATCCTGGAAAATATTACTGAAGCATTTTCTTGGGAATATAAAGACATGAGAGGAATTCACCCTTCTATTTGTACTCATCATATTTATACTGAAGATGTTAAACCAGTAAGGCAAGGTCAAAGAAGGATCAATCCTGCTCTTCGAGATATTATAAAACAAGAGATAGAAAAACTACTCAAAGTAGGGTTTATTTATCCAATATCTGATAGTCAATGGGTTTCCCCATTGGTTATTATTCCCAAGAATAATGGAAAATGGTGTGTATGTGTGGACTACAGAGAATTAAACAAATCCTAAAAAAGATCATTTTCCTTTATCATTTATTGATCAAGTACTTGATAACCTAGCTGGCAGTAGTTATTTCTCTTTTCTAGATGGCTTTAGTGGTTATAATCAGATCCAAGTGGCTCCTAAAGACCAGGATAAAAATACCTTTACATGTCCTTGGGGAACATATGCTTATATTGTTCTACCATTCAGACTGTGTAATGTACCAGCCACTTTTCAGAGAGTTGTCCTAGCAATTTTTGCAGATTTAACTACTTCGTGTGTAGAAGTGTATATGGATAATTTTACAATACATGCATAAACATTTGAAGAAGAACTTGAAAGTTTGAATAAATTTTTGAAAAGATGTAAAGATCTTAGGTTATCTTTGAATCATGAAAAGAATTCTCTCATGATGACAGAAGGGATTGTTTTGGGACATCACATTTCAAAAGAGAGGATAAAAGTTGACCCCAAGAAAGTAGAAACCATTCAAAATATTGAGATCCCTAAAAGTCAAATTGAAGTTCACAGTTTTCTTGCGCATGTTGGTTACTACAGAAGATTCATTGAAAGGTTTAGTAAAATTGTTGAACCTTTGTTTACATTGCTCAATAAGGATGTGGAGTTTTTATGGACAAGTGATTGTCAAAAATCATTTGAAACAATTAAACATGCTTTAACTACTTCTCCAATTATCACTGGACCTGTTTGGGGAGTTCCATTTCATATACATGACGATGTGTCCAATTTTGCTATTGGTTCAGTCTTAGGACAAAAAGATGAGAATGAAGAAATGCATGCTATCTACTATATTAGTAAAAACTTGAATCCTACTTAAAGGAATTACACAACAACTGAAAAAGAATTTCTAGCAGTGATATATGCAATTAATAAATTTAGGCACTATATTACTGGTTATAAGATATTCATTCACACAGACCGTGCTGTTATTAAATATCTGATGAATAAAGTTGTTGTGGGTGGACGAATTATAAGATGGCTATTATTATTGCAATAATTTGATGTGACAGTTGTAGATAAGCCTGGTAAGGATAATGTTGTTTCTGATTTCCTTTCAAGAATTGTTTTGTAGGGTGATCAATAGCTAATAGATGACACATTTCCAGATGAGAACTTGTTTGCAATATCAATTCATCCTTCGTGGTTTGTTGATCTTGCAAATTATCTTGTAACAAGGAAGTGTCCAAATCATTTTAATCCTAAGCAAAAAAGGAGATTAATTTGTGAAAGTTCTAGATTCTAATGGATAAATGGAATTTTGTTTAAGATGTGTCTTGATCATGTTCTTCGTAGATGTATTGAAAAAATAGATGTTTATGATGTCATACATGCTTTCCATCATGAGCTAGAAGGACATTATTTAGTGATTAGAATGGTTCATAAGATCTTAGGAACTGGTTATTTTTTGCCATCTATGACAAAGGATGTTTCATTCTTTGTTAAGCATTTTGATGAATGTAAGCGCATGGGAAGACCTACATCAACAATGGAGATGTTACAACCTTAGATAGCTCTAGAACCATTTGAGAAATGGGGAATTGATTTCATGGGACCTGTCGATCCACCTTCCAGAGGACAACACTATATTCTAGTTTGCACAGACTATGTCACAAAGTGGGCCAAAGTGAAAGCTTTTCCAACATCAAAGGAAGATAAAGTAGCTAATTTTTTGTACAAACATATTCTTCAAAGATTTGGTGCACCAAGGGAGATAGTATCAAACCAAGGACCTCATTTTGTGTCTGCTATGATGGAAGCTTTTATGAAAAGATATCAGATGACACACAAAAAATCTACACCATACCATCCTTAGGAAAATGGGCAAGTAGAAGTTACTAACTGGGAATTAGAAAATATTTTGACAAAGACTGTTTCATTAAGGAAAACATACTGGGCAAAAAGGTTAGATGAAGCAGTCTAGGCTTACAATACAACCTAGAAGACAACCACTAGATTCTCTCCATATGAGTTAGTGTATAGGAAAACTCTAGTCATTCCTATTGAATTTGAGTTGCAGACATTAAAAATAACATTGGAAGTTGGTATTGATTTTCTTGAGGCAGAAAAGAATAGGATTCTATAGCTGAACCGATTGGATGAAATGAGAATGGAAGCTCTTCAACACATAGAAATAATCCAGAAATAGAGAAAAGAGTGGAATGATAAGCACATTGTGACCAGACAATTCAAAACAAGAGATTGGGCACTATTATTTGACTCCAAATTCCAAGAATTTAGAGGGAAATTCCATACAAGATGGTTGGGACCTTATGAAATTGATCATTTTTTTCAAAATGGAGTTGTTCAACTGATACCAATAGATGGCGAAAGAAGGATTGTGCTGGTTAACAATCATCGTTTGAAGATGTATCACAAACCTACATCAAGAGAGGAGTTTCTATCAGATTTACAACATAGAATTGAACATTTTCTGGTGGAAGATATTTCTTCCATAGGAGAATGTGCTTCTATATAATCTTTTGAAAAAGAGGCATGAATAAAGAGGGTAGATTGAAAACTAGAAATGGAAGTTTACCTTCTGAATAAAGGAGATAGATTGAAAACTAGAAATGGTGGTTTATCTCCCAGAATATATATATAGAAAGGGGAATGGCTGAAAACCAAAAATGGTGATCAACTCCAGTTTTCTCTTGATGACTCCTTATGACTCCTAATGACTCCTGACAAATCTTGATGTTCCCAAGGTTCTCAGTAATAAATTCTGAGCTCTCTTTGATTGAATCGTTGGAATCTTTTCCAACTAAGTTAATTTGCATGCTCCAATTGAATTTTGCATTAAATAAAAAGGTATGCATTTATTGAAAGTATTATTTTTGAAATATTATTCCCTAACTTAGTTGTTATGATATGGAATTTAAGTAAATTTTTTAAGTATAGAAATCTCTGCCCAATAGTAAATGTTAGCCCCATCCACAAGTTTGATATATTTGACCACTTAATTTTTTCCTCTTGATATATTCCTCTATTTGAGAGGAAATCCACAATGACATTCTCCTCTTGCAATTGATTCTAAGAACACTAAAACCTTCTCTATCCACATTTCCAATTTCCAACTTGGTACATTTATGGAGGAAATTTCTTTTATTACAATTTTTGAGTCACCTTCCATGTCTACATTATTCAATGAATTATCAGTATAATATTTTATGCCTTCATATATTGTTGCACATTCTACTTCATTATTTGTCTCTTTTGGTAACTTAATAGAAGTAGCCCAAAATGAAGTACCTTTTTCATTTCTAATCACAAAACTTGCGCTTGAAACCTCAGGTTTTCCCACAAGGCCCGATCAAAATTCAGTTTCAATTTTCATTTAGGGGGCAACTTCCATTTAACCTTACTTTGACAAGAATTGTGCTTGAGTAGATACCCTTGTGGAGGATTCAACAATGACCATTTCCTAATAATTTTTTCGTCCCACTCTAATATAAATTTGTATTTTTTCTTTTTTGTTTTCCCATTTAAGTGTTCACTAATACCAATTTCAATTTTACTCAACAAACCATCAATGGGGGTTTTTTATCTTTGAATATTCTCACATTTCTTTCTTTCCAAAGTTTTCATATAATCACAACAAGTGTTTCACACCATAATCCTTCCATTGTTGAGCCTTTATTTAGTTGGGTCCAAGACTCAAAAATATCCTTTAAATTGTTTGGAAGAGGACCTTGCCAATTGAGTTTAGCACAAAAGTTTGTCCAACATCTTTGAGTTTCCTCACATTATAAAAATAAATAATGAATAATTTCTTCAATTTTGGAACACATTACACACTAGTGTGGGCCCATCACCTTGGTCTGATTCAATCCATCCATTTTTAAGATATGATGATGTAGATTTGTCCATGCAAAATCTCTGGCTTTTGGTAGATCATTTTCCCCCAACACAGTTGTTTTGGCCAGCTTGATGTGGTAATTTCCTTTCTTATCACTTCATATCCAAGATTGGTCAAGCACTCCCATATTTTTGAAACATACCAAATTATGGTGTCTTCCCCTTCCAAGATAAGAATACTCCTATTTTCTAGTTCAGTTAGCAAAGATACCCTCGATTATGCATCTAAGATTTTAAAATTCTTCCAATTAAATTCCAATTTTCCATTCACCACTCGAAAGTCTAAGTAGTTCCACAGTTTCTCACCATAAGACATGTTGAATCATACATGCCATCTGTGGAAATTGGTAGCTTCTTCCATCCCTGTAAATTGGTTGAATGGGGAAATACCCATTCCATGAGACATGCCAAAAGGAGGCACGTTTTCCATCCTTTATTCACCATGTTAGGTGGTTGGTTATAATCGTCCTACAATTTAAGATAAAATTCCATATAGTAGAACATTTTTGTGGATTAGCGGTAGTGAGTATTCGATTTGGCTCAAATGAATCTAGGTACTTCATTGTGAGAATCTTGCAACATTGAGTAATCATATTTCTAAAAATATTCCATATGAATTTAGCGCCCAAAGCTTTGTTCTACACGTGTAGATCCTTGACACTTGCACCACCTTGATCCTTACTTTTCTTGATCGTCACCTAGGAAAGAAGTGAAATCCACTTCCTCTCATGTGCTCCATCCCACATATATTTCCTTTGTATACCTATTATTCTCTTTGCTACTTTTTTGAGATTTTGATGCAAGAGAGCATGTAGATCAAGATAATTGTCAATACTGCTTTCAACATGGTCAATCTACCCTCCATTGTTAGCCATTTACCCTTCCAACAATCAATCTTTAGTTTGCATTTTTATTGTTTCTTCCCAATGGTTAGATTTTTCTATACCTCCAAATAAAGGCATACCCAGATACTTCATTGGGAGTGTTGTTATTTGGTAGCCTAATGCATTTGCAATTCTTTATTGTGCCCCTTTACTGGTATTGAAAAAGTATATGTTTTATTTTTCTACATTGAATAGTTGACCAACTTCTAGGCTAAATATCTCAACAACATTCTTGATGATTCCCATTTATTACATATTAGAGCAAACATATAAGATTATATCATCTACAAAAAGATAGTGGGTGATGGGTGTGAGTGAGTGGGTACTAGCAATTCCTTTCCAAAGACCTGTTTTTCAACTTTGATACATGACAACTAAAAGCATATGCCATCATAACAAAAAGAAACAATGAAAGTGAGTCTCCTTGATGTAAACCCCTTGCACCATTAAAGAAGCCATAGGGAGCCCCATTTATGACCACAGAGTATCTTGGGCTTGATATGCAACAAAAGATCCAATTTAGCCATTTTTCATCAAAGCCAATATTTCTCATTATTTTCATCAAAAACATCCATCGTACCCTGTCATATGCTTTACTCAAATCTATCTTTAACAACATACCTTTTGTATTGGATTTCTTTAAAATGTGGATAACCTCATTATTATCTACTGAAATTGCACCCTTATCAAGTTGCAGAACTTGATATTTCAGAGAAACATGGGAACTTTTCTAGGTTGTGGGTCACCTAAAAATTGGAAAAGAACCTCCGGAGAAGGCCAGCTTCCTTTGTGTTATCATCTAACTACTAATATTTGTAAGGAAAAGGCAAAAGGAGTGCATGAAAATGAAATTAAATTCTATGGTGATACACCAAATTGACAAGAGCAATGAGACACTCGGGTTACACTTGAATATTGATGATGGATATGGGACTGCACAACAAGTTTTTGTAGATTATGCATAAGTATTTCACAAACAGGTTTGACATGCACACACTTTTAAGAAGGACAAAATAATTTTTCACAAATTAAAAGCTCATGTGCAATTCAGTAAACACAATTTGTAATCTGCATAATACTACTTTTGCAAAGAGAGGCATGCTAAGATGAGACAAAGCTATAAGGAAATAGAAAAATTTCACAAAGTAGCTAGATCAATCACCTGAAAATGCACAATATTTTACAAGAACTAGAAGGAAAATTGAACCATCAATGGTAACCAAGGTAAATTCTATATATCATGCTCCAAATTCCAAATGAGTTACAAAGCATACATCAATTGAGAAAGGATTTAAGGAAAATCACTGACTCTCCAGAATGCATAATCAGAACCTCCTTTTACAAAGAGGCAAAAATGCCATATATACTAAAAGTGACGGCCCCTACCCTAGGGCTTACAAAAATGAATCGGTTGTTGAACACGTCGGCCCTCAGATCTTTTTGGAATACAGTTAACACTGCATTCAATGTGCATCCCTCTATCCATGTCGGTGAAAAGATCACCCTCAGGAGTGGCCTTCATATCTTTTACAACAATCACATTAACTTGTAGCCCTCGTGTTTTCCCTCGAAACTCATTAGAGCTGCTTTGAATGTTTCTGAGTGTTATCATAAATGTCGATCCACTCTTGCCAGTCAAAATCCCAGCTGTCACTGAGACTCGCAATTTCTTTCCTTTTGATTTTCCTCTTGCTCTAGATCCTTCCGCAAGTTTACCCCCCCGAAAGATAGAATCTGACTTTCATGTTAGATCTGAACACCATTGTTTACCGAGCCGATCCATCACATTTGATCTCAGAGTAGATCCATGCCATATACAGTCTATTGATCTTCTTCCCACCGGTCAAACTGCCACGGTTCACCTTTAGCCTCCTTTGATTGGTTGAACAGACACCACGTAGGATCCTCAGGTGGTCAAAGGTTATTCCTGCAGAATCGCATGTCGGTGAGACACTAGCTATGTCTCCCTGATGCCACAATGCTCCACAGTAGCTATCGGCATAACTTTCCACTGTCGGCGAGACTTCATAGCGAGTGGAAAAAGTTATACCAATGTCACAGATTGTCGCCCAGACTATCGGCAAGATATATTGCTTTCGGCAAGAGGTCTTGCCGAAAGCACCTGACAGTAGATAGCATTCCAACCAGACCATCGGCAAGAGTCTCGGTGATGCTCAACATGAGCACACCCATCAGCAAGACAAACAAGTCGGGACAAGGTCTCAGCAAGCTCCTATCGGTTACACTGAAGGGTTAAAACCATCGGTGAGACATCATGAATCGGCAAGACATCATACCGATCCTCCAAGAGTTATACCGTTGTGCTCTTCTGTTGGTGAGACATCCGCATTCAGCAGGACATTACAACGAGGTCAAAACACTATGCCGAAGGCACAATCCTTCGGCGAGACTTCATCAGGTCAGAAATACATCATGATGATGTTAACCCTTTCCCCGAGACCATTCCGTTTTGGCGAGACTCCCCCCGGTCGGTAAGACATCTCCCCGATGACACCTCCTTTCGGAGAGACTTCACTTGGTCAGCAAGACATTATGCTAAACTCCTCCTCCTTCGGTGAGACCTCACCCTTTCGGAAAGACATTATGCCGAAGGAAATCCCCTTCAACGAGACTTTCGCCTTTCGGTGAGATGTTACAGCGAGCCCCAAACTTCTCCCCGACACTGACCGTTTCAGTGAGACCACTGGTCATTAGCAAGACATCACGTCGAAGCCACAGCCTTTCGGCGAGACTTCACCCTATCAGTGAGACATCTCCCTGAGCTCAAAAAATTATGCTGAGAGTTCCATTTATCGGCCAGAGGTCAAAGCGAAGGTAAACCACTCTCCTCGACGCTAACCTTATGAAAAATTGTCGGCGAGACTTCCTCAATCGGGGAGAGATAGAAAACTTCATGGCGACCAAAATGTCTCAGCGACCTGAGGATTTCGAATGAATATAGCACAACGGCCAGTCGGCAAGAAAACTGGAGGGTCTCACCGACTTTCTTCTTTGAGGAGTTCTATACCAAGTCCGACTGAGGCATGCCATCCAACAGACTTCCTTGTGAAATAGCATTAGATGTATGATTTAACCCTTGATACAAATGTTCCTCCATTTGGCCTTCACGAACACTTGAAAACATAGGTTCCCCTGCCTGATTGAGCCCACAAATGAAAATCGGGTAACATTCATGGGATATTATTATGCCATCTGTGATGTTTCTTTTCTGGAACGAACCCACTTTGTTCCTACAAGATTATACTAGGCATAATCCTTTTTAGGAAATTTTCCATGACTTTGACAATAATTTTGTAAATGGTATTACACAAAGAGATGGGTCTATATTTCAAAAATGAACTATAATTATCTTTCTTCAAAATGAGTACAATAGTAGTATTGTTTAGATCCTTGAGAATTTTGGTCTTCCTTTTGGATTCCTCCACCAATTCACATATTTCCTACCCTATGAAATCTCAACATGTTTGGAAAAAAAATGTTGTAAACCCATCAGGCCCAAGGGCCTTATTTGGGTGCATTTGAAAAGTTGTTGATTTTACTTCTAGCAATATAACTGGTGCATAAAGCATATCATTTTCTTCTTGAGTTACCAATGACACTACATCATCGATGATGTTGCATTTCACCATTTCAACCTCCCCTATTCCACCTAGCAAGGATTCAATAAATTTGACACCTGCTTGTTTGATATATGCTACTTTTATGAGAGATTTGTCATTGCAATATTTCATTTGTGTAATCTTTTTCCAGCTTTTCTTCACCTTAGTTGACTTATGGAAAATCTTCATGATTAAATCTCCCCCCTCTATCCAAGTCTCTTGTTTTTGGCTTTCCAATAACTTCCCTCCCTTGCTAGAATTTCACTATATTTAGCCACAAGTTCTTTCTCTTTCTTGAATTTGTTTTCGTCATACCAAACTTTAAAATAATCTCTCCCAAGGTTGCAATCTTAGCTTCAATTTTTTCTTTCTTTGCAAAACTATTTTTGAAGGATGCTTGGTTCCATTCTTTTAATTTCCCCTTCATACGAAGTAGCATTTTTTGGAAGAAAAAAATATTGATGCCATTTGTATGAATGGGTTCCTCCCACCATTCTTTCATTAATGCAAGAAAATCCACACATCCTAGCCACATTCTCTCAAACCTGAATTACCCCTTTGTTGGTTTTGTTTCCTCGCTTATTGTAAGATCTACGGGGAAGTGATAAAAAATTAGAATTGACAAAATTGATGACTTGGGTAGAAGTGTTTCCTATAGCTAGGATTTTTATACGAAAAATCTATCAAGTCACTCAACAATATTAGTGAAACCTTTCCTTTTATTGTTTCATGTATAGGTTCCACTAATTGATTTGATAGCTAACAAGTTATTTTTCTCTACAAAGTTTGCAAAATATTTTCGAGACTAAGTAATCCTACGAATCCCACCTGATTTCTCATTTAAATCTAGAATTGCATTGAATTCCTCACCAATTATTACCTTGTCATTTATTGTCTGGAATTCTTGGCTTATTGAATCCCATACTATTTTTTATCCTCCATTTTTGTAGTGCCATATATATATTAAATATTATAAATACATTATTAAAGGAAATATTGTGTACCTTAACCTTCATCAAGTATGAATTTGATGCCATAAAATCCACTTTAAGATGCCCTGGACGCTAAAGCTCAGGCCTCCAAATCCACCATTTGCATCCATAAATGTGCTTTCCCATCCTCTACAATATTTGATAAATGATTAAGTTTCATCCCCTTCAATCTTTATTTCTTGCAGTAAAAGGAGATCTATATTTTGGCATTCCAACTAGAATTTAACCAGTCACCTCTTGTTAGGGGCATTCATGCCCCTAACATTCCATGTTATAATCCTCATCTCCCTTTAAGGGAGGTGTTACCTCCCTTGGAATGTAATGTGTATGACTTTATTGATGTTTGATCTCCCTTTAATGCCTCTTCTTCTCTTTTTTGTTTATTAGTTTTTCTCCCTAATTTTGATACAAGGAAAAAATTGAATAACTTAGTCGTACTCTGACTAATACTTCTTGGTTCAAGAATATCTATGGCGTCCTCACCATCCTATTTTGAAATAGCGTCAAATTCTTCCTCTAGAAATTCATTCTTGACCTACACTACCTCTTCTTTCTCCTTTAGCATTTTGAATTTTCTCCCACCTTCATTTTCTTTCTAAATACCTTCCTTTAATTTTGTTATTTCTATTTGATTGGTCTCAGTAACTTCCCAATTCTGTGGACATAATTTGACATGATTTCCAATTCTTTGGTGACTCCTTCTTGCATATTGGCCTCATCTATTTCTACATTAAATGGCTTTTCCTTCTATACATCTTTGAATTTTGGTGGATACCTTCTATAGTTTTCTTTTAAATGATTCCTTCTTTTCCATTTTAAACAATAAAATTTGTATTTTCTATTTCAATGGATTGGATCATTCTTTCTCTCCTACTATTAGCTAAATGACATATGTGATTTCTTTTATGACTAAGATTAATATTCTAGCATAAATTTGAGATTCAATTTCCTTGAGATCAACCTCAATTGTGTGGCCTAAGTGAGTCTCCAACTTTTTTCAGATAACTGTCCATTTTTGTAGGTATAAAAAAAAATTCTCCCATTCTTCCAGTCATCAATCTTCAATATATTCTCCCTTGAAACTTTTGATTAAAAAACTACAACAAAAAACCCTTAGGCATGAAGTTTAGGAAGAGATCATTTTGCTAGTTTTTATCACCCATTCCCCAATTTCCTTCTTGTTAAAACTTTTCCCTAGCAAACAGTCAATAACTACCAGTCTTCTCTTGCATATTTTTCTACAACATCCAACACATCAATATTTATGCCAAATACTCTATTTTGTTTGCTTTTAGACAATCCTTTTCATCTTTGATCTTTTTCATATTCTAAACCCCAATGTTACTTCTTTGTTCTTCATCACCAACCTCCTACTCTTCAATGCCTTCCATATCTAGTTTAGTTTAGCTACAAGCAACTCTTAAAAAATTGAAGAATTAAAGAAAAACTAAGGGGATATTAGTAAAAATAAACCAGGTTAGATAACATAGTTAAGGAATTGGAGAGTCAAATGAAAAATTATAAGTAACAAGGCACAAGTCTAGACAAATTGTCCCAAATGACCATTCTTGAGATAAATAAGAAAGCTCCAAATCCTGGTTAGTAGAGCAACTCTTAGGAAGAAATTGTGACCCTAACCATGGTAACCCTTGGATTAATATTGTCAGATAAAATAGAGGAAATAGCTCAATTGAAATGTGATTAGAATAATGAGAATAAAAAATAATAAAGAATCATGAAAGAGAAATTGAGGAAAATAATGTAGAAATCAAAAGATTGGTGCTCAAAATTGATAAAATGGTTTGAATGATAATGCAACTTATGAGGTGTAGACCTCGTGTGAGGGTTGATGCCCTCTTTTTACAAGAACAATATTTAAGTTTCCAATTCAACTAGTTGACTAGTGACCTCCCTATCTCCTTGTCCACACCTAAGTTATTCCTAATAGCATACCAAAAATCAAACCCTAATATGCAAAACCAATTATGTGAATTTTATTTGCATGAGTTGGAAATCTCATATGACACTACTTCAAACTCATTGATTTTTCTTGGGGATATTTAATTGAAGGCATTAACATTATCTATACAAAATGAACATCATAGAGGCAACACCATCATGAAAAGGAAAAATAAAATCCCCTCAAAATCATAGCGGGAGCCAAGGATCCCAGCCAAGTGGAAGTAGAATGGATTGAATTGATACAATGACCAAGGTTAAAGGATAAAATTGTAGAGCATAGAGCTATAAATTACAAAAGATTCAAGGAATTAGCTATTGGTATAGGAAATAATGCATTGATATTTTCACATGACAAATGAAATGAATTAACACAAGAACTTAAAATAAAAGAACGTCATTCTATTTTTAATTTTTTAGCATTAGTCACTTCGGTACATCAGTACATCAAGACATCTATTGAGCATGGGATCACTTTCCTTCCCTCGGTATTTCATCCTCCACTTCTATATCCAATATCATACTAGTCAGGAAGTAAAGAATCGAAGGAAATAATAGACTAGACCAAATAGGAATATGTTTGGATGAACAAAAAGGGTTTTATTTATGAAACATAGAAAAAGGGTGGACCTTAAGTTTAATGCTAACAACCTAGGGTCACTTTTTCCTTTTTTTATAGGGTCATTAGGATGCAGACAAACAAGGTGATTATATTGACTCTCAACCTTTAGGTGAGTCAATCAGACCTACATTTGCATCTTTTTGGGCCCTGGAAATTGATTGGAATTGATTTTTCATGATTAACCTAATTAAAATATGTGCCCTAATATGAAAATGCAAGATTCTGACAATTGAGAAATTGTAATAGAAATTCACCAATAGATTTGAGAAAGGCAGAGTTTTGTGTGCCTACCCTATAAATTTGGAGCTATTCAGAATAGGAGGATAGAGTCACCCAAGGATGTATATGTCCTTATAAAGATATTTTAATTCTATTTTCATAGTCCTCTAATGTCAGATCTAAGCTTCCTGATTTTTCTTGCAAATTTGTCAGATCACTGTTGAATAATTTTGTAGGTGAGATATGTGGCTTGTCAAGGTATAGAGTCTTGAATACAATAATGGAAAATGGATATTCAAGTTTCCTTCAATCTCCTTCAAACTTGATACTTGCACATTCAAAGAGAGAGGAAGGGTTGTTCCATTTAGGTGCTTTCCTTAATCAAAACCGATGTTAGTGTTTCCACTCCCGTAATGGAAAATGTCAATGATAAAATGAAAAATGATAGGAAGTAATTATGAATCAACAAATTGATGCAACTCGGCACCCTTCAATGGCTTCCTTGAAGGATTGAAGTCATGCACATCACCTCAATGTATTGGATCTTTCTTGAATTTCTTGGAGACTTACAACAAGGGTTAGCCTTCACAAAAAATGAGAACATGAACATGCATAAACTCACATAGGATTTGACATGATGTTTGGATCTTGAATTGCTCCAATAAATCATTGAAATTTTTCCCTGACTTGCTTGATAGTACTCTTTATCTCTAAAATTTCCTCTTGATGTTCACTTGTTGCTAGATATCTCTTGTTAGGTTTCAAATGATGCAATAACTAGGTATTTATATGCAAGTTTTCTAAATTCCACAAATTAAATCCTAATAGCTGATATTGGTAACTTGAATTGCAAATGATAAAATGTCAACACCAACATATTTGAATTTGGGACTAGGAAAAATAGGGGGACGTTTTTTCCATAGGGTGTCTATCCCAACCCTATTTTCCAAAAATTAAGGTGTCAAGGGAAAAGTATTATATAAATGTATTTCTTTTTCATTTCGAACTTGTCGGTAATTGTTACAATTAGGCCACTAAATGCATAATTTAGGAAATTATGGGTTCAATTAGGTCCAATAAATTAAGGGGGATCAAAACACAGTGTGAAATTGTCAAGGGTGATAATTTACAATGCTACATTTAGCCCCCACTTTAGTGAGAGTATGAAATTCTGCTCAGACTCACACTAATGTAGAAAATATATGTCAAGAGGGGTCTGATTGTCCAAAAGTTAAAGAGATAGGATGACTAAGGATCAAGGGGGAGTGCAAAAGCCCCCAAGATCTGAGATCCCATGGAAAATCAACATGAGCACAAAGGAATACACACATGTATGATATGCAGCAAGACAACATACACAAACATACATGTCAAAAAACATGAAGCACATGATAAAAACACATGATGTAACATAACATATAGATGAAAAAAATGAACACAAACATGATGTAAACAAAAAGAAGACACACAATAAAATACAAGGTTAGTACTAAAGGATTCGAGTCAGTAAGGTAAAGAGACCCCAGTCTTAAATTTTCTCAAATACCAAACATCATCCATCGAATAAATTTTAGTTAAAGGAATGCTTGCATGAGGACTACCAATTTATGTTATTCCAAATCACTCATGAGCCACATGGATCCACTATCTAGCAAGCTATGTTATGTTAGGTATCCATGCAATATGATGGGTTCTATAAGGCTAGCAAGTTGTGTTATGCTAAACACTCATGAAACACTTAGCTCTATTGTCAAGCAAGGTGCATTATGCTCAGTGACCATGTTAAAAGGGATGTTCATGAATCAAGAAGTTGTGTTATGTTGAATCCATGAACCAATTTTTCTCTCACTTAAGAAGGTGCATAAAATTTCCAAAGAAGGTGCAAAACTCGCTTAACAAGGCGAAAAGGCTCACCTAAGAAGGTGCATAAATTCCAAACTCACCCAAGAAGGTGCAAAAACTCACCTAAGAAGGTGCAAAGACTCACCTAAGAAGGCACAAAGACTCGCCTAAGAAGGCACACAAATTCCAAAATCGCCTAAGAAGGTGCAAAAATCACCTAATAAGGTGCAAAGACTCATCTAAGAAGGTGCAAAGACTCACCTAATAAGGTGAAAATACTTGCCTAAGAAGGTGCATAAACATCTAATAAGGTGAAACAAGACAAGGCCAAAACCTCTAGGGGTACTATGAACAACTCCACCATAAAAGGTGCTTTACAAAAAAGAGAAAGGGGCATTTCTCAATACATGAAGGGACACACCTTAGGGAATATCACACATGACATCACCACCAAGAGAGGAAAATTCATGGAATAGAAACTCACACCTTAGGGAATACTAGCCATAGCATTACCAGTAAGGAAAATGTCATATGCCATAAAATTCACACCCCTAGGGGATATCAAGCCCAATATCACCACTAAAGAGACACTACATAGATCAAGGAGGCCACACTTTAATTGCTAAGGCCACACTTTCATTGCTAAGGTCACACTTTCTAGGAGATGTATGCTATTATCACTAAGAAGGGACCTTTTCTTATGCAAACAATAAGTGAGGGACCATATGCCCCCTTGAAATGTTAGTGTATTTTCTACACTAATATTTTAAGGAGATACAAAGGGATCCCTTGCTAGAAGGAATGTGTATAATGCAAGGCTACCTAACCCATTTTCCCCCAAGTGTATGGAGAAAGGTGAGCCAAAATGGATGATGATATGTTGCTCCTTGCTAGATGAAATATGATATCATAAAGCCTAATTTATACCCTCATGCATGGTAGTGAGTATGTTATGATACTACAACTACCACATGGCAAGGAGTAGCAACTAATGCTATTTGTCTTGGGAGAATCTTGCATGATTAAGTGAAAGTATTTGTCATGTTTTTATCATTTTTGAAGGACAATAGGCAAGAAATTTTGTCATTTCTTGTGTGTTGAGCTCTATGAGGACACAGATACCTTGTTATTTTATACCACATCCTCTTCCATTATAACCAAATTATTTTAATTTGATAACCTATTCCATAAATGGCTTCCATTTCTTTAGAAGAATGTGGTTCTTCATAGTCACTTTCATCATATGTAGATGTGTAATTTGTGTTTTCCTCTTTATTACAAGTTGTGGAATCAAATGTTTTTAATGATTCAGAGATATATTATGTTGATATTATTGTGGCTACTTTCTCCTTTTCTAATTTTTATGGTGTAATCTTGTATTCCCCATGAATGTAGGTGTGAAATATAATGATACCCAATAACCATCCAACAACTTAATCATAGATGAAAGGAACTCATATTTCTCTTTAATTTGTAAAGGTTCTACTTTTGAATTTGGTATCAATGTTCTAAAAGGACTCTTCATTCTTGTTTCAGTTTGTAAACGGTTTTTAGATTTTGGATCAGATTTTATCATGTAAACCTTATTGTTATAAGTGTATTTCATTAGATGAGGAAGTGTTAAAGGCACTCCTTTCATTTCATGAATCCATGGTCTACCCAAGAGAAGATTATATGAAAGGTCATGGGACATGACATGGATAAGATTTTGCAACACAACTTTATCAACTTTGACAAGTAATGTTATTACACCAAGTGATTGTCTTCCCACATAATCAAAACCTTTAGTTAATAAAGCATCAGGTTGGATAAAAGTTTTTTCCACTCCATTTCTATCCAAAAGGTTAATGCTACAAACATTAAGCCCTGAACCATTACAATAAGGGTATGCCTAATCCCAATGTTGTTAATAACAACCCTTATCATCAAAGCATAATTTTGTTTTTTTGTTTCCAAAGGGGGTAATTCATTTTGATGAAATAAAATATCCAAATTAGCTTCATTCATGGCTTCAAGCAAATATGATACATCATTTAGTTGCACACTAGGAGGGAAAACAAAAAATTTCAAAGTATTTTGAAGCATTCCATGATAAATAGATGATGTTTGAATCAAATCACACAAGGAGATCTTAGCAGGACTGTTATGAAGTTTCTCAACAAGATCAAATTCTTTACCACTATGTTACAAAAATTTAGGTATCAGTGGGAGGTACAGTTGGGGTAATGGAATGGATGTTGGTGTTTATTTTGGTTTCTTATTATTTCTAGTGTTGTATGTGTGAGCAACCGTATAATAACTTGGTTGTTGTGAAACTTGATTACTAGTAAGTTGTTTTACAAAGCTTAGGATATGGCCATGAGGTTTAGGAGGTCCTATAATGAGAGGTGACTTAGGAATTCCAATCATTAGAGTAATTTTAGGAGGTCCAATAATTAAAGGAGATCTAATAACCAAGTGTGCATTCATAACCTCAATGGAGTTGACTACTTGATGATTTTCTATCGATGGGGGATTTAATGTCACCTTAGTATCTTCATCTATGCAATCCATCCTATTGTATTTTGAAGGAAATGTGTCAATGATTTCATCCTATTATCCAAAAATATCTTCCCAAGTAGGAGAGGTAGGTGAAGAGAAACAAACAAGATTCTCAAGACTCTCCATCATTGGATCTTCTAACACCAAGATACCTTCTTCACAAATAGGAGAGATATTGGGAGAAGAAAAAACATGATTGTTAATGATTGTATTATCTTGCACCAATGTATCCTCACAAGTAGGAGAGATAGTGGGAGAAGGATCAATGGAAAAAAACAAAAGATGGGAAATAAACTCATTGTGACATGCTTGTAACAAAAATTCCTTGAAATGCTTAACAAGATCTGACAATAGAACATGAATTATGATAACACAATTTTTTTGCAATGAGAACATGATGTTAAGCCCTATGGAGGAAGATGGAAATGTTTTTATAAAAATAGATAGTTATAGGACAAACAAAATTCAGAAAGAAAATTTAGACAACAAAAGCATACAGAGAACACAAAAAAAAAAGATCTGAGCAGAATTTGGTTGAGCCAAAAATAACAAGAAAAAGCTTGCCCAAGGGCGTCTGTGTCTTGGATAAGGTTTTAGAAAACTAAAAACTTGATTGTTTCTTAAACTATTTAAGGGTTGTGTATCTGTGTGCAAATAGGTATAACACTGAGTATTTTTCTAGAATTTACTCAATTTAAGACAATGTAGCTCAAATGAAAATGTGTAACAATGCTTTAACAAAAAATGATAATTGTGCATGCAATTTTAAATGTAGATCTGACCTAAATGACTAAAATTAACCCTATTGCAACCTACAATATTGTCTGCAATTTTTTTTGAATTTTTATGTCTTTTATGATGAAAAAGTGAAACCCTAAGTGAACACTATAAAGCAATGCGATGAAAAACTTAGATCTAGGGTGAAATTTCAGAAGGTATTTAATTTTAGCAAGTCGGGTTCACCAAAATAAAACACAAAAAAGGTGGAACTGTAAAGTTTCAAAGAAGTCCTTTGTTTTTGGTGTATCTTGTATTGGGCAGGAAATGGGAATGAATTAGTCTAATGTAACAATCATTTTTTGATTGTATTGGTCCAATAGTCGAATTTTAAAAGTCTGTTACTCGGACTATAACTGGGGGTTTTCTTCCTAGTTCTTTCTCGCCAGTATGTCCGCCTGAACCAGGATTTTGTAAAAATATATATTTTAATAGTAATAAAAATATAGTGGCTTGCCACTTTTGGTAAAAAAAAATAATAATAATGCTAACAACCTAGGGTCACTTTTTCCTTTTTCTATAGGGTCATTAGGATGTAGACCAACAAGGTGATTAGATTGAATTTCAACCTCGTAGGTGAGTCAATCAGATCTAGATCTGCATCTTTTTGGACCTTGTAAATTGATTGGAATTTATTTTCCTTGATTAACCTAACTAAACTATGTTCCCTAATATGAAAATGCAAGATTCCAAAAATTGAGAAATTGTAACAGAAATTCACCAACAGATCTGAAAAAGGTACAGTTTTATGTACCTATCCTATAAATTTGGATCCAGTCAGAATAGGAGGACAAATATGCCCAAGGGAATCTAAGTCCTTGTAGAGATATTTTAGTTTTGTTTTCATAGTCCTCTAATGCTAGATTTGAGCTTCTTGATTTTTCCAGTAAATTTATCATATCACTATCAGATAATTTTGTAGGTGAGTTTACATGGCTTGTCAAGGTATAGAGTCTTGAATGCAACAATGGAAAATGGGTCTTCAATCTTCCTTCAATATCCTTCAAACATGAAATGTGTACATTTAAAGAGAGAGGAAGGGTTGTACCATTTAGGGGCAAGTGCCTTAGTCAAACCCCGTGTTAGTGTTTCCACTCCCCCAATGGAAAATTTCAATGAAAAAATGATAAATGATAGGAAGTAATGATGAATCAACAAAGTGTTGCAAATCACCACCCTTCAATGGCTTCCTTGAAGGACTTAAGTCATGCACATCACCTCAAGGTCTTGGATCTTTCTTGAATTTCTTGGATATCTACAACAGGGTTAGCCTTCACAAACAATGATAACATGAACATGCATAAACTCACATAAGATTTGACATGATGGTTGGATCTTGAATTGATGTAATAATTCACTGAAATTATTCCCTTGACTTGCTTGATAGTACTCTTGATCTCTAAAATTTCCTCTTGATGTTCACTTGTTGTTAGATATCTCTTGTTAGATTTTGAACAATGTAATAACTAGGTATTTATATGCAATGGTTCTAATGTCCATAATTTAAATCTCAATAGCTAACATTGGAAACATGAATTGAAAATGATAAAATGTTGACACCAACATATTTGAATTTGGGACTAGGAAAAATAAGGGGATGTTGTCACCATAGGGTGTCTCTATCCCAACCCTATTTTTTGGAAATTAAGGTGTCAAGGGAAAAGTATTAGATAAATTCATTTGCTTTTCACTTGCAACTTGTTAGTAATTTTTAAAGTTAGGCCATGGAATGCATAATTTAGAAAATTATGGGTTCAATTAGGTCCAGTAAATTAAGGGGGAGCAAAACATAGTGTGATATTGTTAAGGGTGAAAATTTATGATGCTACAACTTAAAACAAGAGGAAGGAGTTACTAATCTAGTGGACTATAGAATTAATACAATTCAATATAATCTAAGGCCTTGAGTTGCTTGGGATAAGCAAGATTATTATTTGGGAGTGTGATGAGTTTAGAATTTTTCCTTAATTTCTTGTTTCAAGTTTGATATTTCTTATCGCATTTCCAAACATTATAAGACATTATCCATATTTGCTTGTTTATCTTAAGCATTGAATCATTGAGAATGGTATATGGTATATTGTCGAATGTTTGTGTGCACTAATGTTTGTTTATAGAATATGATAGTGTTTTATGTTAGTTATGTTAGTTTATGATGTGGAGATATTATTGAGAAAAAATAACTCATGTGCAGCAAAGGACCAATCACCCATAGAAAAGGTCACCTGCCAACCCATAGTTAACAGAGTGTTTTTCTATAGAAAAGGACGCAATAACCTATAGTTGAAGGAAGAAGTAGCTAAGTAAAATTAGAGTGGTTTAGTCATAAATCATTCTTTTTTATCATTGTTTCCACCACTATCAATGAAGATATCTACAAAGATAAGAAGGAATTATGGTTGTATAAGATCATGGTTAATAATTATGGATTAAACTTTGTTCTACATGTTCTTGAAATGAAGAAAAAGGCAAAACCCTAGGATTTTACCCCTAGGGTTTGGGCACTTTTTCTAAATGTGTTTTATTAAATAATTGAGGTAGCTGGGGTTTGATAGATTTGGACAAGGTATAAGATTGACATACAACCTGAAAGGTGAGTCAAATTTCCCTTGACCAAACTTAGAATGAATTTTGGAATGAAATGCAACTAAATGACTAGGCTAATGATGAAATTGACTATTTTGATGCAAATATAGGAAACACAAAAATTCACAAAAAAATTCCTTCAAAAATGGACTGAGCATAGTACTACGCACCTGTGATATAAGTTTGGAGCTGATTTTTGAGGACCAAGTCACCCTAGGTGACTATGTCCTAGTAGGTGGATTCCAGATCTAATTTTGCAATCCTCTGGTGCTAGATTGGGGCCTTCTTTTTCTAGTTGTGACATTGTCAAATATTCATTGGGTGTCAGAAGAAGTGAGCTTCTGCATGTTGTCAAGGTGTAGGGTTTGGTTACAACAATGAATAAATGACCTTCAATCTCCCTCTAAACTTCTTTAGATATTAAACCTGCATATTAAAAGAGAGAGGAAGTGTTGTGCCATATAAGGGCTTGCCTTAGTCAAACCCTATGTTGGTGTCTCCACCTCCACAATGAAAATGTCAATGAATGATAGAAAAATGACAAATGAATGATGAATCAGCAAGGACCTACAATTCACCACTCAAGAATTGCTTCCTTAAAGGAATGAAGTCATGCACATCTCCTCAATGATTGATTATTGTTGTCTTGATTTTCTTGAAGACCTACAAGGGTTAGATCTCACAAATAATATGATAACCTGAACATGAAAAAACTCACATACACTTTTACATGATGCTTTGATATTGAATTGCTATGATAAATCTTTGAATTGTTGCTCTTGACTTGCTTGATAATACTCTTGATAATAATTCTTGCTCTTAATTTTCTCCTTAATGCTAGATATCTTTCAAATGATGCAATAACTATGTATTTATATGCAATTATTCTAATTTCCCAAAAATTAAATCTTGATAGCTAATATTGGACATTTGAAATTTAAATAATAAAATGTCACCTCTAGCATATTCAATTTTGGAGGAAAAATAGGGGGACTAATTCACCCTAGGTGACTAGGTCCTAGCCCTATTATGCGGGACTTAAGGTGTTGGGGACAAAATATTAAATGAATATTGTGGTTTTCTACATGCAATTTGTTTGTAAATGTTAAAATGGGCCACAAAATGTATAATTTAGGAAATTAGGTGTACAATTAGGTCCATGCACTTAGGGGGGAGCAAAACATATTGTGAAATTGTCATGGGTGAAAATTTACGATGCTACATTTAGCCTCCACTTTAGTGAGAGTATGAACTTATGCTCAAACTCACACTAAAGTAGAAAAATATGTCAGGAGGGGTCCGATTGTCCAAATGTTGAAGAGATAGGATGATAATGATTCTAGGGGGAGTGCACAAGCCCCCAAGATTCAAGATCCCATGGCAAGACAACATAATCACAAAGGAACACACATGTATGTAATGCAACATGACAACATATACAAGCATACACAATGTCAACATGAAATGAAAAGGAAGGGTATAATATAATGGGCTAGCAAGCCACATTATGCTAGGATCCACACCCAAAGGTGTTTATGACTCACGGGCTAACAAAGTTTGATATTTACTAGGTGAATTACAAAATGAAGGCACCACAAGCTAGTGAAGTCTGATATTCACCAGGTGATCCCCCCATGACAAAGTAGAAAAATGAGAAACACACAAGAACTAGTGAGGATCTATTTTCATTATGTGTGTACCCATGTCAACCAAACCAAGAATTAAACTCCCTGATAATTTTGATAAGGTTCTACACAAATGATCAAGATGTTATGCCAATGCATCACTAAGTCCAGTGTGTGTGAAAAAAGTGAAGCAAAAATTCTTATTTCAACACATCACTAAGTCCAATGCATGTGAAAAAAGTGAAGAAAATAATGCTATGTATGCCCCCACCTTAAATAAATTTCTAAATACCATGTTGTGAGAAATTTCGTAGAAAGATGATAAATTTCATGTGATAAAGACATGAGAGCTTATTTGGAAATCCCTATGCCAATGATATGTTTCCAAATAAAACTATGTCATGATAAGGGGTTTCCCCTAGATGCATTGTAACAAAAAAGGTGAACACATAAGGGATCCACAGATCCAAGGTTAGTATACATCTTTGCTACCATAAAGTAAATGAGCTCAAAATAGACACCATTCCCCAAATACTCATGTAACAATGAACACAATGGAAGAATGACACATAGAGAAAGAAAAAACACACTTTTGGGTCAACATGGAAGAGACCTAAATGTATTGATGCCTTACATCATCCCTAAAAGGAAAACAAAAGAAAAAATAAAAGAAAATGTTTATGACGTAAAAAAGAATGGAGATACAAATAGAATAATGTCACGACATATTTGTTTCCTTTGCATCCTTGAACCAATGGAGCAACAAGGGTCCTCCAAAAAAACTCACAAACACAAAGACACACCAATAAATACCACACATGAGATCACTTCACATCCAAGCAAACACAAAGAACACTTAAAATAAACACAAAGGAGTACAACACATGTGAGTCGATATAAAGAAAAGTGTCTACATCCCAATCTTGCTCATCATACAGGAAAACAAAAAACTAGCCAAAGGGACTACAACAAGTGCCATAATATGAGCATCACCAGGTTTAATATGTTGTGAGTCACTCTCATCAAGAAGATCATCATGATTTCCCCCATGTAAATCCATAGACTTTGAAAATAGTAAAGATAGTTCACTATGCACTTGTTCATCAATTTTAGCTTTTTCATCCTCATCATCCAAATTTATCACCATGGGAGGTTTCATGACAATGTTTGTTGCAATTTCTTGTTTCATTTTTCATTTCGGTTGAGTCATGTAAGGTTCATTTTTATGTTTTGGTGAAAATTTTAATTCATCTTGATTTGTTTGCATAGGTGTTTGATTATAATGTAATATTTCATTATTTTCTTCCAACTAACAATCAATATCATAATGTCTACGCCTATGCTCTTTAGAGTTTTTGTTTCTTCCTATTCAGTTTTCAATTTTTGAAGGTGTAAGAGTGGGTTTCTCAATCATTAGTCTATTTTCTTCCCTTAGTGGAGGAACTGAAGGGACCACTAGGGGTTGGGAGACTGTTGTCTCCTTAGGTCTATACACTTGTTTTTATTTTTGGTGGCTCAAAGGTAATATTTTGATTGTCTCTTGGTATTTAGTATGATATGGGTGGATGAATTGCGACATATTTTCCTTCTTTACTTGGAACAATGTTTACTTCAAACATGGGT
Organism: Sequoia sempervirens; assembly: GCA_007258455.2. Taxonomy (NCBI): domain Eukaryota; kingdom Viridiplantae; phylum Streptophyta; class Pinopsida; order Cupressales; family Cupressaceae; genus Sequoia; species Sequoia sempervirens. Next base: position 555,031,299 of record VDFB02271358.1, on the reverse strand, counting down.
TCATCCATAACTAATCGAGTGGGAGGAAAAATCATAGCCCTATCATATTTAGGAATATTGCTAAGGGATAACTCTATTATGTGCTTCTCCTTGAATTTTTTATATGACCTAAAAAATAATTCTTCACAAGGTTTGACAGGTTCCATGGGTTGAGGCCAAAAATAATCCATTGAGTAGTTTCCACAAGAAGACAAAGGATTAAACCCACTATGATGCATTGTGTATACTTGATATTTAAATGGAAACTTTATGCACTTGTGGATGATTGAAAAGACGACATTCATGGAGCATAGCCATGAATAAACTAGCTTCACATAGAATTGGTTTAGAATCAGAATGATAGAGAATGATACATCTAATTGTTTTGGTCCAACTTTAAGTGGTAGACTGATCAAACCTATTGTAGGGAGAGAAAAACCATCATAATTTTTCAACCATGCTTTTGATTGTTCACAAGAATATTGATAAAGCTCATGCACATACAATAATTCATCAGTGATCACATTCTCTAAACACACAGGATCAATCAGTATTCCTTGCATAGGTTTTTCATTGATATGTTTGGAAATAAAGAGAGGACCACTGGGCACATGTATAGATGCATCGATATACTTGAAAGTAATGTTGGGTAACAAAGTGGTTTGGACCTTACGGGGTTGAACATCTATTAGAGTAACTATGTTATCTAGACCATCCTCATTGTCATTCTTATCATCATTCTCATTATGACAAGCTTGCACAAAGTTGGATGTATGTTTTGGTATTGGGTTTGTGAAGATTTGAAAGTTTTGATTTGGTGGAGCAACAAATTTGTTTCCTTTATCCTTAACATTAGCCAATTGGATGTGATTAGAATCAATGAGGTCTTACACTTGATGTTCAAGACACATACATCATTCCATATCATGTTCATGTGTACGATGATATTGATAAAATGATTTTGGGTTGAAATTTGGAGATAAAGGCTATGTTATATCCATAGGTATGATTGGAGGTAATTGAATTAAGTTTTTTCTCAAATATGTAACATAATTAAATGGAGTTAGGTAAATGGGTAAATTGTCTATCTCTTTCTCTAAATTGATATGGAGTTGAACTTATGGTTGCAACTTGTGGCTCAATGTGATTGGTTGTTTGAGGTGTGCTTATCTTGATAAGTCTCTTGTTTTTCTTCTTGAATGGTTGATAATTGTTTTGAGGTATGAATTTGGATTTCTTAGTAGGAGTTGATGAAGGTACCTCTTCATATTGAATAACCAAATTCTAATAGTCATGAAGAGTTGTACAAAAATGTGTAAAGGATGGATATTTCATTAACAATATCTTATCCCTAATACTAGGTTACAAATTTCCTATGAACACTAATTGAACATCTCCTATGAAGTATGTTACCTTTTCATGATTTCCTTGTTTGCACTGCACTAAGTCAGTTAATGTAATTTGAGGTCCAATGTTCACTTGGAAATGTTGAAGAAATGCATCAGCCAACTCATTGAATGAATGTATAGAGTTGTTCGGTAAGGAGAAAAACCATTCCAAGGCCATGTCTTTCAATGACCTAAGAAAGAGCTTAGCTAGGAGCTTATCTTCAAAGATAAAATAATTGTACAATGTCATATAAGCTAATACATGACTATTAAGATCTCTTTTTCCATTATATTCCTCAAATATAGGTATCTCTATGTTTTGCAGTACGGGTATTTTTTAAATTTCAAGTGATAATGGGCTCTTTTTGAAATATTGTGGTAGTTTTCCATTTTGAGCTTGGTTTAATGTTAAAATTTGTTGTTACAATGATGATACATTTTGCAAGAGTTGGTTTATAATGGAATCATTGTTTGACATGTTTTGGGAATGTGGTTGACATGGTAGGATTGTATAAGTGCTTGGTGGACTACTATGTTGCAAGTTTATAGGAGGTGATGAATATTGAGGTGTCACATGTGATGTCATGAAACTATAAGGATTCCCACTGGAGAACCCCAAGGTTGGATTTATGCCAAAAAAAAATTGTATTGTTGAAGCTATAGTTGGTAATGCATATGTAGGAATATAGGGTATAGTTGTGGGGAGAGATATTTGGCTTCCTCCTTGGCTTTGAGTGTATCCCAAAGCTTGAATGCAACTAGCCATTGTAGGGATATTAGCATCAACTATGTGGGCTAGACTATGCAATACCTCTAATCCTTGGGCATGGTTGATCAATTTCCTTAAGTTGTCCACTATAGGAATTGTTTTTCCCGCTAAGGATTTAATGCTTAAGTAGTCTTACAATCCCTCAATCTTTATCTAATTGTTTCAGTTTTTCCTTGGGAACATGTGCAACAATAGTCTAAACATCTATAAAGGTACTTGGTTGTGAATATTTCATTGGTATGGTCGTCCAAAATGGGCATGATATTGGAAATACCTTGTATGAAAGAGTTGGAGGACTCAGGATCCACAGTGGATGTAATAACAGTGTGGGATGACATAAGTCTACAACTATGTCTCACCAAAGTATTAGAAATAGGACACTCGATCGTGAAGCTCATGTGAGTTTTAAAACACTAAGTGTGCCCACCATGAACACTAAATTTCCAAATAGACACAATAAAACACTCAGAAGGAAAAAGTAGACAAAACATAGAAACAAAGGTTTGACAAAAATTTGAGCCAAAAATAGCTAGACTAAGTTACCTAGGGCGACTATGTTCTGCACAGGTTGTTACAAATTTCAAATTTTGGTTATCTGTTATACTGTTTAAGGATATGAAGTCTATGTGCATATAGGTCTGACAGTGAATTGTTTTATAGAATTTACCCAATTTATGATTATGAAATTCAAAATGTAATGCACAACAATTTATAAAATGTTCAAGCAATAAATGGCAATTCAAATTAAAATTTCCAGATCTAAGATGCAACAATTGAATGATCCTAATATGCCTAAATTTGAAAATGATGATGTTGATGCCTTTTTGAAACAAAACAATGCAATTTTTCACTTTTTGAGCTATATGCAAGATTCCTAAATGAATGCAATGAACAATTTCAGATTTATATCCAGATTTAAATGACCTAATGCAGATTTTTAAATGTAATGGAATGCAAATCTGACCTAAGATGACTGAAATTAACCCTATTGCAACCTAAAATACAATATTGTATGCATTTTTTTGAATTTTTATGCGTTTTATGATGCAAAAATGAATGCCTAGATGAACAATGCAACACAATGCAATACTAAACCTAGATCTAGGATGATTTGATTTAGATTTCAGAAGGTTTATAATGTTAACATGTCAAGTTCACCAAAATGAAATAAAGAAAAGGGGAAACCCAAAGATTTTACCCCTAGGGTTTGGACGCTTTTTCTAAATGTGTTTCATTAAAGAATTGAGGTAGTGAGGGTTTGATATATTTGGAGAAGGTATAAGACTGACTTACAACCTGAAAGGTGATTCATCTTTCCCTTGACCAAACTTGAAATGAATTTTGGAATGAAATGCAGCTAATTGACTAGGCTAATGATGCAATTAACTATTCTAATGCAAATACAACAAACACAAAAATTCATAAACAAATTTTGACTTCAAAAATAGTCTAAGTAGAGTATATGCACCTATGATATAAGTTTGGAGTTGATTATGAGGACCAAGTCACCCTGGGTAACTATGTCCCAGTAGGTGGATTCTAGATCTAATTTCACAGTCCTCTGGTACCAGATTAGAGCCTTCTTTTTCTTGTTGTCACATTGTTAGATCTTCATCAAGTGTCGGGATAACTAAGCTTTTGTATTTTATCAAGGTGTAGGGTTTGATTGCAAAAATGAATAAATTACCTTCAATATCCCTCTAAACTTCTTCAAATCTAAAACATGCACATTCAAAAGAGAGAGGAAGGGTTGTGCCATATAGGGGCTTGCCTCAATCAAACCTTGTGTTGGTGTTTCCACCTCCATAATAGCAATGTCAATGAAATATAGTAAAATGAAAAATGATTGATGAATCAACACATACCTGCAATTCACCACTCAAAATTATCTTCCTTAAGGAATGAAGTCATGCACATCTCCTCAAAGCTTGATTTTTTTTGGCTTGATTTTCTTGAAGATCTACAAGGGTTAGATCTCACAAACAATATGATAGCCTAAACATGAACAAACTCACATACACTTTGACAAGATGCTTTGATATTGAATTACTACAATAAATCTATGAAATGTTGCTCTTAACCTGCTTGATAATGCTCTTGACAATAATTATTTCTCTTAATTTTCTCCTTAATGCTAGATATCTTTCAAATGATACAATAATAAAATGCCACCTCTGAAATATTCAATTTTGGAGGCAATATAGGAGGACTAAGTTTCCCTAGGCGACTAGGTCCCAACCCTATTTTGTGGGACTTAAGGTGTCAGGGAAAAAATGTTAAATGAATGCTTTGTTCTTCTACATGTAATTTGTTGGTAAATGTTAAAATAGGCCATGAAATGCATAATTTAATAAATGACATTGTATCAAAGAGGGGCAAATGTAGACACCGAAATCTGGTTTAAGCCTGCGACTTCAATATTCTTCATGGTCATGATTAAATAATGTCAATTATTTAATTATTCTCTAAGGTCTTCATTTCTTCTATTAATTAAATAATCTTAATTATTTAATTAATTCACACTTTTCTTTATTCCATCTGATTAATTAAATAAACACTTTTTATTTAATTATGTTACTAATTAACCTTATCCTTCTTCTTCAATTAAATAAATTCTTATTTAATTTACCTCTATCATATTTCAACTATAATTAAATAAATCCTTTATTTATTTAATTATTCATTTAAACCCCTTCATCACTTTAATTAAATAAATCTTATTTATTTAATTATTCTTCAAATATCAAATCTTTAATTAAATGAATTATTTAATTCATAAATCCAATTTTAACGCATTCCTCTATATTTAGATAATTGTGCAAATTATCTAAGTATTCACTCTTACTTGACTCAAAGATCTATTTTAAATCGCTCAGTTAACTCTTGATTTAATGTCTGAGTGGCTTTCTCGAGTTATCTCTTTGTCATATCATTCAGTCATCTAGTGCTAACTCAATTGCGTGTACATGCAGATTAATTAAATATTCCTATTTAATTAATTAAATTTTGTGCGTGCATTCGAACAAGAGCTGCTTTAATCAATCTTTATCTTTGTCATGCAAAGATAATTCTTTTGTTTTCAAATACCAAACTCGAATATTAAATCATTTATTTAATCTTTAATTCTATTTCTAATTTGTATCACTCATGTCACTACTAACAGTTATCATAATGCATGTCTAATCGGTCGATCTCAATAGTCGTTGATCTTTCGATCCTGGCCTGTCATTTGAATGATCAATTTTCTATAAATTGATCTATTCTTCATCATTCCAATCTCTCTCGAAATCTTATGACTTTTTGGAGCAACTATCTTGAATCTTCGATGTTTTGCTAAATCACTATTATAGGCTATACTTGCACGAACTTTTGAAAATCTAAGGGAAATTATACTACAACGGAAAAATGGAGAAGGGAAATTGAGATGATACATGGAATTACGTACATATTGGGTGAGATTGTTCATTTTATTTACGTTTTTTCTTTCCTTTGTTCTTTGTTGCTTAACTTAGATTGCATTAGAGTTTTAGATTTGCATTGCATGTTTGCTCTGATCTATTTCTTCTGCATTTTTCTAGACGTTACAATTGGTGAACCCGACGTGAAGACACCATCTTCGCGTATCCGTAGACTTTTTTACTTTGATTTTGTAGGTTTTTGTACAGAATGACGCATCAATTTGATGAAACACCACAATTGACATTCAGAGACGCATCAGTTTGACGAAACGACGCAATTGACTTTGTTGACCGCATTTGTGAACGGAAACGATGCATCTAAAAAGGAATCACGCATCTGTTATTTTCTGAGCCACAACTAACTGGTAAAATACTGCGATGCATTTGACAGAGAAAACGACGCATCCGATTGGTATATTTTTAGGTTTAGACTTTTAATTTACAGTTTCCTTTCATTTTTTATTTTCGCTAATCTTCTGTTTTCAACGTGTGTCTTGAGGAGTTAACGAGTTTTTGCAGGATGATTGACAAAGACAATATTGAAAACTACTAATAATTTTTTTTGTAGAACGCATGTCGAAAACCCTAGTTAAATTTTTGAAACGGACTGTTTGGTAGTGTAGCAAATCTTTCATTTGAATTAAAATTAACAAGTGTCTATTGTGTTTGGTGCGAAAGCACGATTGTGTAATTACCCTCATGATTTGGTACATCGAAGTATCCTCTCCCCTTGTGCATTTGTGCAATCTTGGGTGTAAGAGAAATGATTACCAACTCTAGAACTTGGGTCTGTTCTAGTGGGAAAAAGTACTCACCCCAGGACGACTCAAACCGGTAGCACCCTAAACCTGAGGGACTTCCATCCGGTATATAAAATTGGATTCTTGGGGAAAGCCCAAGAATCACGCGTATGGTTCTGACGAGATGGATTCGAAAGGGGACTCTCACCGCATGGATCATGCCCTACGAACGGAATGCCCTAATTAAACACCTTTGTTTGTAGTGTCCAAAATCCTTCTATTTACTGGTGCAGTAGGTCGGACCTGTGAAGTCGTCTCATATTCTTACGGTTCATGTGTAGAGATGAAGGTATGCCATGGGATGTTCATGGGTACTGTAGCTTGGCTCCCTCGAATGACGTTAATGAGTCGTGGAGGGGAGCCAAGAGGGGTCAAGCTACTAATCATCTGCCTTGAATAAGCATAGCTGGGGAAACCCAAGTGAGAACTTAGTAAATACTATCCTTCATAGCCTAGGATGTGCTTGTCTGTTGTCAAATTCAACATTCTTTGAGTCCAAAATCAAACTGAAAACACTTTGTCTTATGATTGTCTTTGTTTTCCAGAACTTGATCACCGAAAACAACGTCATTTTTATATCCCAATTCATTGAAAATACAACAGAGTCGCAACTGTTCACCAAAAAGTCGCAATTGTTCTATCGAGTCGCATTTGTTTACCTTAGAGTTGCATCTTCCAGATTAGCTCGCATTTGCTTTGCCAAAAACCGCATCTGACAAGGTGAGCCGCAACTGTAGTCTCGAACAACACATTTTCCACTGTCGCAGAAATTTTACTAGTGCGTAAGTTTGGGAAAACTGCATTTGTTACAATCTGAGTCGCAACTGTCATTACGAATCACATCTGTGAGAAACTTAACCGCATCTACCAAATTTAGACACTAAAATTTACCATAAACACGCAACTGATTGACAGAAAACCGCAACTGTGAAACATAACCGCATTTGATAAATTTTGCGACGCATTTGCCAGATTATTAGAAAACCAAAATTCACAGTCACTGTCCAGTCAACACTGTCATACCAGTCTTTGATCTGTCTTACTTGTCCTTGGATAGAAACCTAAAATGATTTTCTCAATTTTGCATCCTTTAGGTATCATTTAGTCATTACTATAGTCATTCTGATTCTGAGTTTTACTTTCATCTTTGAGTACATATTGCCTTTAGATTTAAATTTCTAGGAAAGTCAGTTTTACAAACTTTAGGATAGGTTCACCATCTACACTTTGGAAAAATCATAGTGTCAATGAAATCTATCATTGAACCTAGTCCTATCATCTTATTGTTTGACCTACAGAGATTTCTCGTAGCTCATCAGTCTAGTTAGGAAACTCAACTTTTCTTTGATCCTCATCCTACATTGGTTCCTTGACTTAACTAAATTGATGCCTTGGTTAGACTCTAGGTAGTTGGTCCCCCTGTCTCGGGTTCACATAATTGATTACCTTAGAAGTTTTCTTAGACTTTGCATCTTTAGATATTGTCATTTTAGACTAGTGTCATCCTAGAACATTCCTTATTTTGCATTTTAGAAGATCCCAAAAACATAGACTAGAGTCATACTGTCCATAGAAGTAGTTTTGCATTCCTTGCATATTGAGCTTATCTTACATGGTTGAAACTAGGTCTAAGAAAAGAGAGAGAGAGAGAGAGAGAGAGAAAAGATGTCGAACCCAAACGAATTCATCAATCCATTCTCCACAAGACCTCATAGGACTTTATTAGACAAATTCACCACTTGAAACACTCAAGGACACATTACAGTAGAGAAAATAGAGGCTGCGGCGCAGGACCCTGAGTTTGCCTTTTTTGTAGATGAGTACCTAGCAAACAATTGTCAACGATACTTAGCCAAATTGCTAGCTAAAGGCACTACCTTACCCATAGGATTCGATATTAGCACCTTACAAACTCAACCTACACAAGGGACAAATACAATGACTGCCAGTACTACTATACCTCAAGTAAATACAAGCATACCATCTAGCATACCTACATAGAGTACGAAAGTCCATACATCTCCATTTGGTACGTCTGGCATGACATCAAGATTTAATTTCACTGTAGGGGCATCATCGTCCACTCCCTCTGGTCCTCTTGTTGGGAGTAAAATATCTAAAACATCAGCTTCTATACCAAATGTCAGTGTCACGAGTACCATACCACAGTCAACAACCATACCTAGTGTTCATGTCACAAGTACCATACCTCAGTCAATGGCCATACCTAGTGTTCAAACCACTAGTACTATACCACAAATTACACAAACAAGAGGCATTCCCTCATTCCAATATGGCAATTAGAATCTATTCTCTCAGATCGGTAGCCATAATCCATTCACACAGACTCTAAGTCAAAACCCATTCACACAGATTCTGAATCAGAACCCATTCTCCCACATTCCAAGTCAACACCAATTTACACAGATTCTGAATCAGAATCCCTCCTCCCAGAGCGTTACTCAGAATCTGTTCACACATATCCCAAGTCAACACCAATTTATGCAGATTCCGGACCAGAACACGTTTACCAACATTTTGAATCCAAACCCACCTCATATACCAATGTTCAATCGAAACCCATCACGAGACCTTGGATTTTAGAATACATACACAGATCCACATAACCCGCCCAACACATCATTGACCCAGGTTGACGTCTTGCAAACACAAATGCATGCACTACAAACACAAATGGACAACATGGCAGTGTCAACTAAGAAATCCTTTTCAACAAATGACATATGCCCATTTCCCTTTGATAGATCATTGTACATGACTCCTTTCCCTCACGGGTATGTCATACTGAATCTCCCTATGTACAATGGAAAACAAAATCCGATAGAACATATAAGGGAATTTTCTACCATATGCATAGACGTCGCTTATGACCCCATGTATCTTATGAGACTATTTCCAAGAAGTCTTGTAGGAATTGCACTAGAGTGGTTTTCAGGTCTAGACTATGGCATCAGATCTTGGGGTGAACTGGCTGAAAAATTTGTTGAGCAATTCTCCTTCAACATAGACCATGAGATAAATATAGCAACCTTGTGTCATACAACACAAGACAAAGGTGAAACATTTATCGCTTTCTTCCAGAGATGGAGGACTATAGCTAGCCGGTGTCCTGTCGAGATACCTAAAAAACAAAAAGTTACTATGTTCCAGGAAAACCTTCATGCAAAACTAAGGAGTAACTTAAGGGTACATTGTTGTACATCTTTTTTCGAAACTAGTGGAAAAGGGGGTTATAATAGAAAAGGATCTCATTGAAAAAGGAGAACTTAAGACATCAACATCTAATAGAAATTCGAGCGTGCAAAATACCCCCAATGATAGAAATATATTTTGGTCTCGCAACAAAAATGTCACCAATGATGGGGTAGTTGATGCTAAAACTGTACAAGTAGGACCAATTATCACATTACAAGGACCTAACACTTTTTCCAACACACTTAATGTTGTCAATCAACCTCCCAAAATGGTCCAAAATACTCAACATCTGCAACAACAAAGGAGGTTTCAAAAACGTGAGTTCACTCCCTTAGGGGAACCCATCGAGTCCGTATTCAAACAACTGTTACAACATAATCTTATACAGCTACAAGAGCCAAAACAATACAATCCAGAAAAATTTAAACTAGTTTGGTGGGATGACAATGCCTTTTGTGATTATCATAGAACTAAGGGACATAACCTACAAAATTTTTGCCAACAGAAAAATATCATACAGGATCTTGTGAAAGGAGAATAATTGAAGTTAGTGGACAGAAACAAAAGTCATCAAACACTGATCATCAAATCTTTTCTGATCCGCTACATGACCATGGGAAGGGAACTGTTCCCAGTTTGAGTACTAAGACCAATATGTTAGCCAACTATGCAAGTATCAAGCATGATTATAATAGTGGCAAAACCATTCATCACCTTCGCATCGCCGATGAGAATATCAATGCCATTACTATCAATACAAATCCTGAGTGCGCGGTCAATACTCATCGTACTAAGATCACTATCCAAGGCCCTCCATTGTAGCAAACACCATAGCCTTCCAAGTCACAATATAACCTACTTGACCAGTTGGGGAAGATCCCAGCCCAAATCTCAATCTTGGAACTATTGCGTATTTCCCCTGAGCATCGATCTATCTTAGATAAAGCTTTACAAAACACCACAGTCCCCGATGATCTTGATGTCAATCATTTCCAGGAAATGGTGGGCTACTTGACCAATAATCATCATGCCACATTTTTTGAACAAGACTACGCAACTGAAAATACAAACCATAATGACCCTTTACATCTTGAAGTCCTTGTTGATGACACCAAAGTTAGATGATTTTTGGTAGATGGAGGAGCAGGGTTAAATCTGTGCACTTTAAAATTGATTAAGGCATTAGGTTTCTCAGAAGCATGCATAGACACAACCAAAAGTATTGTCATTAAAGCTTATGATGATGAGGAACAAAAATCAAAGGGGGTGGTAACACTTCCTATCAGAATTGGCCCTGCAGTAATGGAGACAAATTTCCAGGTCTTGGATCTCACCCTTCCTTATAACCTTTTGCTAGGCAGACCATGGATTCATGCCATGAAGGCAGTCCCTTCCACATATCATCAATGTCTCAAATTCCCTTACAATGGCACTGAAATAACTATAGATGGTGACCTAGATCCATTCCAATATTGTACCAATCTAAAAGAGATACCCCAATTCCAAGTGCCAATAAACCAAGAGGCTTCATCATCCAATCCATCTCCCTATGTTGATCCATCCACACTCACTCGAACATCTATTTCACCCTCAATTCCTACCACTCCTAGGGTTGAGATCCAAGACAAGGGTTGTGGAGAGTATTACATGAAGACATCTTATTTTGTTAGCCATCTGATTCCTCCTAAGTCATACGGTTTACCTACATCAGATAGGAGAAAATCTATGGTCACTATACACGTTCCTCCCACAACAACTTTCACTAAATGGGGAGAATTAAGCAAAGAGGCCGTAAATACAGAAGATGTCACCTCCTGGCTGTATAAAGAAGATGATGAAGAACCTCTCTCACTTGCTCACATTCCTACAGATCTATATGGAAAAGGTTTCACGATCATGCAGAGCAAGGGATATAATGGGCAGAGCGGTTTAGGCTTAAATCAAGATGGAAGGATTGAACCAATCTTTGTTTCTCAATGGTCAAAAGGCTTAAGGCTGGGGTTTCAACCAATTCATATTGGTGTTCCTAGTACCACATCACCCTTAATTGAGGAAGTAAGTGCTTCAAAAGATATTAAGACACCTCACGAACCATCAGACCAATATCACTGTGACTCCCCCGACTCCAACGACTATGAGTGGGATTCCCTATCCTATACCTCTTCCATGGACCTTGACAAGCTCTTTGGAGAACTTGACTTAATGTTGAGATCCTCACCGAATCCATTGAATTTTTTTCCACCAAAGAAAATGACAAAAGAGGAATGGTTTAAACACTACTATTGGGAATCACTTGATCCTACCTCTTGGAAATTTGATCCATCTGTTTCAAATAACCAAACCTTGGCATTAGGTCCACCTCTCAATCCACCTAGATCTAAACCTAAGAGTAAACAAGACTTAGTACAAGAGTTTTGTGACCATATGAATAACTCAGTCCTTACCTTGACCCCATTAAACTTTGATAACTCTGATGATGACATGCCCTTAGTGTATCCCCAACTCATTGATTGGGGCCAACAAGACACACCCGTCTTAGACATTTTTGAGAATGATGAAGCAATTACTGAGTTCCTGGGATTATGAGAAGGAATACCTAGCAGTGATCACAAGGTTGGTTTTACCATTGAATTGGACAACAAAGCATATTTTTGGGAATCTGTTCAACCCTCCAGTCGCAAAAATGAGAAAAAGAATAAACAAGATAAAAAGGATGAGTCTCTAGGTGAAAACCGAAAGGCGCCTCTAAACGATGAAAAAGTAAAAATAAAGGATGCATCCAAAGGAAAAAACCTCTCTGAGGTACCTATGGATGGAGGTTTGAATATTCTCCCCATTGCACAGGAAAATTCACCCATGCTCATTGAAGAATCAGTCGAAGTCAACATAGGCACAGAAGAGAATCCTCGACTAGTTTATTTTGCAGCGTCATTGACAACAAAAGAGCAACCAGAATTCCACAACTTCTTTGCACAAAGATAGATAATTTTTTCTTGGTCATATGCAGACATGCCTGGGTTGGATCCTGAACTTGTTCTACATCACTTTCCCTTACAACCAGGTGTCAAACCAATGAAACAAAAATTGAGGAAAATGCATCCACAAATTGCTTTACTAGTTAAGAACTCAAGAAACTATTGGACGTTGGTTTCATTAGATCAATCGACTATGCAGATTGGATTTCCAATCTTGTACTAGTCACTAAACCAACAGGGGGCATCCGCATCTACACCGATTTCAGAGATACCAACAAGGCTTGTCCTAAGGATGACTTCCCTTTGCCTAACATAAACATGATAGTGGACATGACAGTAGGGTATGAGATGTTGTCCCTTATGGATGGATTTTCAGGATATAGTCAGATCAGAATTGCAACTGAAGACCAACCTAAGACAACTTTCACTTGTCCTTGGGGAATGTATTGCTATAATGTTATGCCATTTGGACTCAAAAATGCTAGAGCAACCTATCAACGTGCCATGACCACCATTTTTGATGATCTAGTACACACTCTTATGGAGGATTATGTCGATGACCTTATAGTTAAATACAAGACAAGGGCACAACATTTACAAGTTTTAGACAAGATATTCCAAAAGCTGGAGAAGTATAAAGTGAGACTCAATCCCAAGAAATGTGTGTTTGGAGTCAAGTCAGGAAAGCTTTTAGGTTATATCATTTCCAGACAAGGCATTGAAGTGGATCCGGCCAAGGTGAAAGCAATCATAGACATGCCTCCACCAACTAATCTCAGTCAACTAAGGACATTACAAGGAATACTGCAATCCATCAGAAGGTTTATAGTGCAGTTAGCAGATAAGACATGTCCTTTTCAACATCTACTTAAGAAAGGGGTACCCTTTGCATGGATAGCTAGGTGCGGAGAGGCTTTTCAACTGATGAAAGAATATTTACTCACACCACTAGTCTTAATGCAACCTGTTGAAGGACGACCATTGATTATTTATATTACAGCAACCCAGTCATCACTCATAGCATTTCTTGCACAGAATGACGATGAAGGTCATGAAAGGGTAGTCTATTATATCAATCAGAATTTGGTAGGTTATGAGCTCAACTATAGTACCATTGAATGTGCCTATCTTGCAGTAGTATTTTCTACCCAAAAACTAAGGCACTATATGTTAAACCATCAAACAATGTTGATTGCTAAAATAGATCCTTCGAAATATCTTCTCAGCAAGGCAGCATTAACAGGGCGATTGGCCAAATGGGCTATGATACTTAGTGAGTATGATATCCAGTATGTGGAGAGAAAGGCTATTAAAGGACAAGTCATTGCTTATCAGTTAGCTGATGCACCAATATAAGAAAATCACCCATTAGTTGCAGACTTTCCTGATGAGTTTATATTCACCATAGACACAAACATAACATGGAAACTATACTTTGATGGCTCACATACAAATCATGGCTCAGGGGATGGTATACTGTTTATCACACCACAGGGTGATTCCATCCCTAAGTCATTCAAGATTTCATTCCCATGTACTAACAACATAGTGAAGTATGAAGCTCTAGTGGCAGGGTTACGCATGGCAGTCAAGTGGAAAATTAAGAACCTAGAGGTATATGGTGATTCTCAACTAGTAATCAGACAGGTAAATGATGATTATGAGACTAAGGATGAGAAGCTTGCTCCATAGAAACACATGGCTGATAGCTTTAAAGAGTACTTTGACAAAGTCAAATTTCATTAGATACCTCATGTTTTAAACAGGGCAGCAGACACTATGGCTACAGTTGCATCACTTCTAGACATTCCTAACAACGTGCCTAAGTTTGAGTTTTTGGTAGAACAGCTTTTGGTCCTAGCCTACGATATCCCAGATTCTAAAATGGTGTGTGACATTGTTGGTCCTAATTCCCCATGGTACAAAGAAATCTATGACTACCTTCATGTTGAAATCATACCCACTGGCCTGTCAAACAACCAACGTAGGAAATTCCTCTGCAAGTCAGCCAAATACACCATCGTCGGAGACACCCTATATAGACGCGCCTTAGATAATACCCTATTGAGATGTCTTGATTCTATGAAGCACAAGCAACCTTGCATGGGGTGCATGAGGGTATATGTGGTTCCCATTCTAGCGGTCCTACCTTAGCCAAAAAGATTATGAGACTGGGTTATTATTGGCCTACTATGGAAAAGGACTCATATGTCTTTGTAAAGAAATGTCGTCAATGCCAAGTTCATGGAGACTTGATACATGCACTGGCACAAGAGCTCCGTCCTATAACGTCACCATGGCCGTTTTCCCAATGGGGACTTGACCTCATAGGTAAGATCCACCCCACATCATCTAATGGCCACAAATTCATCATTACTGCCACTGAGTACTTTACGAAGTGGATCAAAGCTATTCCTATGACATACATTACCGGCACACAGATCTCTAAGTTTATCCTAAACTATATCATCTGTCGGCATGGTGTCCCTCACATAATCACTGGAAGCCCATTTAAGAATCAAGAAGTCTGCCATCTTTGTGATGAATTTCATATTCAACATCACTTTTCCACTCCATACTACCCACAAGGTAACAGCCAAGCAGAGGCATCTAACAAAACCATCATTAGAATCCTCAAAAATACTATCAATGATGTTGGTTGTGATTGGCATTTATAGCTTAATCCTGCCTTATGGGCCTACCGCACAAGTATACGTACTCCCACTAGCGCCACTCCCTATTCACTAGTATTTGGTTCTGAAGCCATTCTTCCTATTGAGGTCGAGATTCCTTCCCTGAGGGTATCCTTGAAAGGGAACATTGATGATGAAGAGTACCGAGTATCGAGACTCCATGAGCTAGAATTCCTGGATGAGCGAAGACAAAAGGCACTAGACCATCTCCAAGCATATCAGAATCGCCTTTGTCGTAGCTATAACAGGAAGGTCTTGAACAAAAACTTTGACATTGGTGACCTGGTTTTAATGGAGAACCCGAAGAATCAAGCAGAAAGAGAAAGACTAGGAAAGTTTGAACCAAACTAGTTAGGACCTTATATTGTTACAGAAGCCTTTGGATCGGGAGCGTACCAGCTCTCTACTCCTAAAGGGGAACCATTGTCCTCGCCAATCAATATTCTTCATCTGAAGAAGTTCTACGCCTAGCTTCTGAGAGCCTTGTCTTAATTAGCCAAAAATACAAAAAAAATAGAAAATAAATCAAAAAAATTGTTACCAAGGTGAAAACCTGGCACACAGGCATCTTGGTAACACAAAAAAAAAATTAAAAAATCTAGAAAATAGTAAAGACAAATAATTTGTCGAATAGTGAAAACCACTTTGGTGGCGCTTTAGATAAGTACCATGGTGAAAACCTGGCAAACAGGCGCCATGTGTAGTTGACTCTGCTCCTTTGTCTACTATTATTCTAATCTAGCATCCTGTACATAGTCCACGTCCCTATATACATAGTTCGTATCCCTGTACATACACCCTATCCTTGTATATACTACCTGTTCCCTATACATATGACTTATCTTTCTCCTCCATCGCTTGTATACACCATTTGTAATAAGTGGTAGTCTTTCCCATAACCTGGAACGATTGATATCGAGTGCATTTCATATCCCTCATTCTACCCTATTCATAATCAATTGGTCTTATACTCGACTGGGGGAAAAGACTTGACGTGCGTCATATTGATTCTTCCATTAGCTGTGTTGACAATGTCAAACCATAGAAAAATCTAAAAACATCACAAAATGACTTGAGAAAACATAAAAACATTGAAAAACTTCAAAAATACAAAAAAAAATAAAAACATCTCAAAAATCCAAAAACAAAGTCAGATTCAGTCGCATTTGTCAGTCTTTGTCATTAGTTGAACTACGTTGCCTCTACGACTGGACGTAGGAAAGGCCATATGTCGATGTGCCCCCGAGGCATTAGGTTAGTCCGTTTAGGTTTGTCTGTATAAAATCATGATTTAATTCATCTATCTATATGACAATGTCATAGGTCGTGTCGAACTACGAGGTATTTGCGTATATAATGTAGGCAAGGCCATCAATCGATGAGCCCTCGAGGCCGCACTAGGTCAGTCCATTAGGGTTCATCACATTCACTATCACACACGTCTTCTATTTGTAGTCAGTCTTGTCAGTCAAAGTCAAGTCAAACTACGAGGTCTCTATGTGTATAACGTAGGCAAGACCATCAATTGATGAGCCCCCGAGGCCGCAGTAGGTCAGTCCTTAAGGGTTTGTCATCACACACAGTCAATTGTCCACACATCATATCGTGTCATGCATCAATCTGGTGAACAAGTCAGCAATGTCTTTAATTCAAATCAAACAACTTGCCAAATGAAGCACTCAAAATAGATCAACTACTGTCTGCTATAGGATGTGTCCTTCCTGGAAACAAACATCATCAAAACAATCAACCTGTGTCTTATTCAGGATGAGTCCTTCCTGAATATTGATATCAGCAAAACAATCTGTCTTATACAGGATGAGTCCTTCCTGCATAATCGACATTGTCAAATGATCAAACATAGCCTTACGCAGGTTATCACATCAATGGCATCTAACTCAACGTCTTATACGATACATGTCTTTCTGAAACCAGGCTTTGTCATGCCTTATATAGATAGTCATAACATCGAAACTAGACTCAAAGTCTTATCCGGTATGTGTATCTCCTGAAATCAGGCTCTATCAATCAATCCTTCTATCAATCAAAACAAATTAAACAAACAAGATCAAGTTTTGGAAAATATTTTACTAGCTTGTTGACTTTATGGCTTATTTACATTATCTTTTCATTTGACTTTATGATGGGAATTAGGTTACTAGATTTCTCAAGGATGTCCCATGAGGGATTTAGAGAAACAACGATGTATCAAAATTTTGTATTCTTTGACTGTTGTCTGTCAACTGTCTGTTAAATTTGATTTTGAGTCATGTTACTAGTTTCCTCAAGGATGTCCCATGAAGTATTTAGAAGAATGATGACGTCTCATGACCCATCTTCTTTTTCTTTTTTTTTGTGGTTTGTCCTGACAAAAAGACTAGGGCAATTGTGCCCTTAGTATGAGTCAAGGACAATCCTTGTCTGCGACTATCTATTGTTAGCAAGTGGATGACCTTGCACACCTTGATCTATGCCATATCATGGTGTTTTTCTCCATTTGTATTAGTCCCACCCAATGATGATAAAGTGCAACACCTTTTGTGATATAGCGAAACATCAAAGATTGCTAATACTAACATCTATAATATTTCTTTCATTATTTCTCAATCTTTCTTTCTGTACTAACAATTCTTCTTTCTTGCATTATGACAGAGTCTTGTGACACACAACAATATAAATCATGCTACATACACATTCATGTTAGAAAATATCATTTCCAACTCATGCATACATCTTGCATTAGAAAATATAAAAACATATAGGCATTTATTATATTTAGGACATCATGGCATAATAGACATTTTAATCATAGATTACATATCATAAGCATTTCATGTACATAAAAAATGTAAATACATACACCACGTTACATCTGTATAGCATCACATGTAGAAAGTATTGTACGTATAACATCATTTTTCATCTCATAACTATAAAATGCATACATCAGATAGAATCAACATCATATCATAGGCTGCGTAAACACATCATAAAGTAGATACAATCATCCATCACAAGGCATATCATATAGACATAACATGTACAAATAAATGACTGCATGATCAATAAATAGAAATGCATATCATGAGAATTGCCCCCAAAATCATATATATATATATATATCCCTCAAAAGTGTCACATCACAATGTCATAATGTATCAATAAATATGGAAGCCCACAGGCTATATAATCATAATACAATGTCTCAGTACATATCAAGAAGTGTCCCTATCCTGAACTGCCACTGCTATCATGGCTAGAGTGTGCGGATGACTAATGCCAGGAACTCGATGACCTGTGACCTGAGTGGGGCCTGTCATATGGACTAGCTCTACGTGGCTTCTCAACACCCTCTATGCTAATTGTCCTAGAGTGGGTCCTAGTCTGGGACCTCCCACTGCATGCCTCTAAATAGCTCGGGGCCCATCTCTCTGGAGGAACCACTATCTCATATAAATCTCGATAATAAGCCTCCCTCTCCCCGGCTCTGACTAACTCTCTAGAAAATGCAACTGCTGGCCCAGTACATAGCGCTCTGATCTCTATGAATCTCTACTCGGTCTCCTGCCTCTAAGCTATGACCTGATCTCTTTCCATGATGGCTTTGTCCCTTTCCATCTGTAACAAATCTCTCTCAGACATCATCACCCTCATCTTCTCCTCTAAGGATGCAGCTTGGGCCCGAAGTGTGGCAGTGTCGGAATCAACTGCCTCTGTGTCAACCTATCTCACCCTTGGTACACCATCATCCTCATCCTCCAACTCCTCCAGAATTCTATCTCGGATCTCCCACTCATGATCATCATCCTCCTCATCATCATCCTAATAGGCACCCAGTAAGCCAAGGGCATCAATCTCTGCCTCCTCTCTGTCTGCCTCCTCCTCTGCAGGAACCTCTGGAACGACCTCCTCCGAGGGATGCTCCTCCTCTCTGCCAATCTCAACATGCACCTCCTCCCCACCTCTGCCAATATCTGACATGGCCACATCCTCCTCTCCCCGTCCCTCCTCACAAATTGGGGATAATGGTGGCCCTCATCCCCTCCATCCACGCCTACCTCTCCTACCACCTTGTCAACCACCTCCACCACCATCTCCATCATCACCACGACCCCCTCCACCTCTCTGACCTCTACCTCTACCATGCCTGTTGCGTGGTCCTGTCCCTCACCGCTCTATCAGCATAGCCTGATCTGGATTTGTAAGGGGAATCGGCCTATGCATGACCCACCACTGATCGTAAGCCTTTGTGGTACCTGGGTCTGTCGCACCATCTCTCCATCCCCACGGAACTACCTGCAATCCATAAATATCTGCCTCCGCAGTGGCTACTGGATCTTGACCCCATAGGGGGATCTCTCGCAAAGACCTCGCAAACTCGGCCCGTCCTCTCGGCACATCATGTACCTCTCTGAACTGCCGCAATACACGATCTGGAAAATGTCACTCAATAATGTGGACATGTGAAACAGTCCACCCAATCAGGTACTGAGTCTGGCAGCAAAAAGGCAAATGCTCATCCTCATTTGACCACTCTGCACATCCCAAGTACGGTCTCCATGTAAACTGTACCATAGTATCAATGGCATGTCTGAAATACCCTGTATCTCCCATGTGGTGCTGAGTGTTTTCCCCCGCATAACGGAAGGCATAAGGAGCTCTGTGTTGTACATCGACTGTAACTGGTGGCCGACAAATAGCAATGTGTTCCCACGCCCATACCATCAGGAGCATGGTACCACAACTCATGGATTGAGCCTCTCGATAGGCTATATCATGCAAGTGGAAGTATAACATGCCAAGGAGATAGGGACCCCACACATATATCTCTCGTCTCTCTAGCATACCTATCATCACCTCCCCCCAACCCATAGGAAAACCATGACCTCGACGATCAGGAAGCACTATCCCACCTATCAATGTACACAATAGACAGTCCAACCGCCTATACCTATGTGCCAATACACGCCATTTGATCTCATAATTATCAAGCCCTAACTGTCTAACGTCGGCATGAGGGTAGTATCTACACATCTTGGCGACACCCCTCTGGGTATCGTACCTCACCCTCGTGCCTCTGATGGGAAGTCTCAAAATCTTGTAGACATCCTCTAAGGTGACTGTCGCCTCTCGAGTAGGCAAGTGAAATGAGGAAGTCTCTGAGTGCCATTGCTCGCACAACGCTATCAGTAGACCTCGGTTTGCTTGAATCTGGGGCATGTCTGTCACATTTAGAAGACCTAGGTGCCATAAGAATCGTCTCTCTGCACTCCGCAAGCTATCTCAGAAGCGAAAAGTCATAGGTCTCGACTCTCGCATATATACAGTGTCTAAAACAACCTGTAATGGCATTATACATGCCTCATGTCAACATCAAACATCTATCCTAGTACAAAATGACAATCAAATGCTATTCAAATGTGTCATTATTTTGCAAATGCATCATTCTTTTGCACATGCATCATTCTTTTACAAATGTGTTACATAAAACCAAATGCGTAATTTAATTTCACACATGCGTCATTTTTTTTTCAATTACACCACTTTAATATGCAAGTGCGTGCAAAATTAAAAATGTGTCTGCCTAAATTAAATATCATGTGCAACTGCATAAATCAAATAACAACTGCATTGAAATAAATGAAAATGCATTAAAAAATAAACACATGCGGCTATTTTAAATACATATGCATTGTTATTTATCAAATGCGTTGAACTAAAATACAAATGTGTTGAACCGCAAAATCCCTACACTAACTATCTACGTGATTTTACAAATGCGTTGATCCGCATGCAAATGTGTCTATTGCACACTCACATGCGGCTTTTCACTAAAATGATGCGTAACACAAATAGAAAATAAACGCATAAAAACTCGTGCAAATTGAAAATTAAAAAGTCAAGTTTAAGGTACATACCGGGGGGTCCGCGTCGGCTGGCCGCCTGAAAGTCTGGATCCTGTATGCTCGGTGGTGGGTGTGCGGAACAGGAGACATCTTTGTTGTGGGTGCAGAGCAAAATCTCAAATCTCAAAGCTATGTGGGTTAAAATGAATAGGTTTTTACCCCAATTTCTATTTATACCTAGGGTTTTGGTGGCATTCTTTTCTACTGGCCACGTCAGCTTCCAATTTCAATCGACCCGTACCCGTTCATACCACTTCCAACTTCAATTCTGTCAACTCCACTGCATTTCTGGCTATCCAATGGACTAATCGGGATCATTTCCAAATTTTTCTGATTTTTTTTTTAAATTTGTCAATTTTCCCGAGGGGGCATAGCTTCACCTGTTTACATTGGGGCATGACTGGGGCATATTTTTATCGATTTTCTTTGACACAATGCCGAAATGGCATTATATCAAAGAGGGACAAATGTAGACACCGAAATCTGGTTTAAGCCTACGACTTCAATATTCTTCATAATTCGTATTCTTCATGGTCGTGATTAAATAATGTCAATTATTTAATTATTCTCTAAGGTCTTCATTTCTTCTATTAATTAAATAATCTTAATTATTTAATTAATTCACACTTTTCTTTATTCCATCTGATTAATTAATAAACGCTTTTTATTTAATTATGTTACTAATTAACCTTATCCTTCTTCTTCAATTAAATAAATTCTTATTTAATTTACCTCTATCATATTTCAACTATAATTAAATAAATCATTTATTTATTTAATTATTCATTTAAACCCTTTCATCACTTTAATTAAATAAATCTTATTTATTTAATTATTCTTCAAATATCAAATATTGAATTAAATAAATTATTTAATTCATAAATCCAATTTTAACACATTCCTCTATATTTAGATAATTGTGCAAATTATCTAAGTATTCACTCCTACTTGACTCAAAGATCTATTTTAAATCACTCAGTTAACTCTTGATTTAATGTCTGAGTGGCTTTCTCGAGTTATCTCTTCATCATATCATTCATTCATCTAGTGCTAACTCAATTGCGTGTACATGCAGATTAATTAAATATTCCTATTTAATTAATTAAATTTTGTGCGTGCATTTGAACAAGAGTTGCTTTAATCAATCTTTATCTTTGTCATGCAAAGATAATTCTTCTATTTTCGAATACCAAACTCGAAGATTAAATCATTTATTTAATCTTTAATTCTATTTCTAATTTGTATCACTCATGTCACTACTAATAGTTATCATAATGCATGTCTAATCGGTCGATCTCAACCGTCGTTGATTTTTCGATCCTGGCTGTCATTCAAATGATCAATTTTCTATAAATTGATCTATTCTTCATCATTCCAATCTCTCTCGAAATCTTATGACTTTTTGGAGCAACTATCTTGAATCTTCGATGTTTTGCTAAATCACTATCATAGGCTATACTTGCACGAACTTTTGAAAATCTGAGGGCAATTATACTACAACGGAAAAATGGAGAAGGGAAATCGAGATGACACATGGAATTACATACATATTGGGTGATATTTTTCTAGACGTTACACTCTTTATAATTTTATTGTCTATTAATGATTTTTTAATTAAATTTTTAGTAGTAATCATTTAATCATCAACAATTATTTGCATAGTTGCATCAACATTTAATTATAACACAGTTGAAATTTTTTGTTTGTTGTCCCAAAGGGATTACCTACCTATAGCAATTGTCAATAATTAATTTTTATAAGATAGGATTTTTATTTAATCAAGTTTTATATGCACAACTTCTAGGACAACTTGAAAATTCCCAATTGCACATATAATTTCGGTACCATACAAGTAAAATATGATTACCTAGTTTGACATAATTAAATTTAACACACTTTAGTAAGTAAGTTGCTTGATAAATGATCTTTGGTCTGTTTAGTCGAATGCATGCCCCTTCTGAATTAATTTAATGAATATAAATAGAGTTAGACAACTAAATATTTGATTCTAACCTAATCCTCATTCAATCTTAGCCATCCATCATCAATCTATCCTAGCCCTTATTTTTTCCTCTTCAAGACTCTATATCTAGAGGCTCTCATCCTTCATAAAAAATGAATCTTCAAGCTATCATACCCTCATGCTGTCATTTTGATCTCTCATCTTTGAATATTTCCAAGTGTAGAGAATGGGGATTTGTCACCCTCGAGGCTCTAATTCACGGGATATTCCTAAGGAACAAATTTCCCTTAACTACCTCAGGTTTTTTAATAGGTGTTGCTAAAATCAGGTGAACCAACCATAGAGGTTTCAAACTGCAAACTAGACTGCTCACTATCGGAGAATGGTAGTGTGGGAATTGGGAACTGGTATCTCAAGGACATGCTGGCATCCTGTATGGATAGAGGTCTGATAAACAACTAGAAAACACAAAGGGATTACTTATGACCCAACTATTGATTTTTACAGTTTGATGGAGAAAATACAAAAAAGCAAAAAGTACAACAAGAAGAATACTAGAAATCTATTCTAGTACAAAAATGACAAAGAAAGAGAAAGAAAAGATACCATTCCAATCATGAAATCCAACTCTTCAATTTTAACCCCAAATGGACGGACCAACACTTGCACACATGAAAAATAGAAAAAATGTTGGGTTTTTTTTTTGAGTTATGTCTCAGTCAAACCACCATTTCGATGTTCCCACCTCCATAAACAGCCAGATAAAAAATGATATAAATAAATCAATAAAGAAAGGAAAGGAAATGACACTATCAAACACAGTGCAAATAAAACCTAAATGCTACTTGTTGATATTCAAAATATTTCTACTCTATTTCTCTAGAAAAAGACAAATGATCTGAAACCACCTATCTTCCAAGGTCTCTATAGTTGGTTCTCAACTATGCTATTATCATTTAGTGGTCCATGCAACCATAATATTCAAGGGGCTTGCAGGTAAACAAGTACAAACTAGATAGTACAAAGCAATTTAACGTTGGGGAGTTTAAATAAACATAAAATATTGATCAAGGCTTAGGACAGCAAAACATGAACATAGATTCCTTTCAATTCAGACATGCAATTCTTATAATGAGTGCTTTTCCTAATTAATTAAAACTGTATAACAACACAATTTATGAAATAATTTATACCATCGCATTCATTCTCAATGCAAATTTAAAGCATACAACCATTCATCATCAATTTTTTTTAGAATCAATTTTTCAATCATAAAATACCATAAGCTCATTACTAGGATTAACAGATCAATAAACATTAAGAAACATCATCCACATATAATACAATAAATGGTTTTAAACTCAAAATATTCTATTGATTTTCATCAAATAAGAAAAATTTATGCACAACAAAATGCACTGGCATATGAATAACCATTGTTTATTGACATTATCGTTGAACTAACAAACTTCTGAAATAAAACTGCTTGCATTAAAACTGTAAAATTGTTCAAGTATCTTGCATAAAGCTATAAAAATGAAAACTTGTATCTAGTTTCTAGGTAGCCAATCTGACTTCAATCAATCAACCTTTACAATGAGGAGAGAATTCTAAGTTATAGAAAAAATTAACATCAATCTCTCCTAGCAAAAATCAAGATCCACAAATTTGGGCCCAGATCTATAATTATAGGGATGCCCTGTTAAGTTTGAGTCTTATCTCTACTGAAATTGCAGGAGCTGAAAGGTACGCCTTGTGTCTACGTAGTCAAAATTTGACGTGGAGTTCTAACTCTGCCTTCTGTTGATCACCGCGCTCAATTTTTGGCTCACCAAAACTGATCTGGAGTTGTCCATCTATCTGAAAAATGACTTGGAAGTGTTGTTGTCCAAAGGGCGCTTGAAACTGGTTGACACATTTGACTTCATCCTTTTCAAAAAAAAAATGAATATTCTCATTTACCTTTTACCAGTTTCCTTCAAGAATCCATTTAATTCATCATAGTTGTCAAATAATTCATTTATCACCCTTTCATCAGGGCCATCAATCTAATCTACCCTAAAATTTTCTCTTTTGAACTCTTCAGTAGCTATAGAAATTGTTTCTCGCATCTGACTAATATCTTTTTCAGCCCACTAAGTTTCAAACCTTATGTTCATTAGTTTATCCAAGAGAGTCCCTTCAATCCCACCACCTTCATTAAGTACGTACTCCAATCGTTTACCCCAGTTATCATTGATTTCTTGCAATGAAATCTATCATCCACTCTGAGGAAAATCTTCAATAGTAATTTGTATGATAATCTCCTCAAACACACATGTATGCTGCCTTATGTCATATTGAGCTTTTAGGAGAATTGTTCTTTATTCAATAAGCACTTTAGATTTATAGGTAGTGATTTTTATGGCCTTCTTAAGATACTCAGGATCTTCATCACCTAGAATCCTTAACTATTTCAACATGTCTCTGGATGTTTTATCAATTAATTTCAAACCACTATAATACTTTATATACTTCTCTTCTTCTCCCCACCATTCTTTAGCTTTTTCTTCAATTTTTCCAAGAAGAGTAAGAGCCTCATTATATTGCTTGTATCCTTCCTCCAGAATTTCCCCAATCCGTTTCTTAAAATTGTTGAACCAGTTATCAAACCAAGTAGCCTTTTGTTTCATGACATTAAACCCATCCATCTCTTTGTGGCTCATTAAAATGGGGATTTCCAATGGTGTTGGTTGCTCAGGAGTGGATGTAATCAATTTTATCAGAAAATCCTTCATCTTTCCAACTTGAGCCTTAAGTTCATCCTTAGCTTTCTTATCCTTGATCAACCATGATTTGGTGGTGGTGGCAACAATATCAATCAAATTTATTTGTTGATTTCTTGTCTATTTACCTAGATTGACAGTGCTTAGCTAATAATCTATAGCTTATAATTCGTTGTCATCTTTATCAGCTATTGGGGTAGAAAGTTTTGCTATCAAGTCTCCATCATCAATCAACTTTGTAGAATGAACAACACAAGGTTTCTTCTTTGGTTTCACCTTGTCTATCTCCTTTACCATTTCATCCATGTTACGGGTTGGGCCTGAACCTTTTGTCTCTTTTCCAAATTCAATTTTAACTAGGGAGGAGCAATTGGATAAGTTACTAACTATTGAGCAGTGAGAGGTATTGATGAAGGAGGTGTATAAGAAACTACCTCCACAATCTACTTAGAAGAAATCCTTTGTTACTCATCTTACTCTTTATGCAACCTTTCCTATTCCATTCTCTAATTTTGAGCTCTTATTTCATCTATCTTTTTTATTTCTTCTTATTTTTGTGTAGCTTCCTCTTCATCCTTCAACCTTTGTTATCCTAAATCCATAGCATGAAGTTCTTCTTCTTCTACTCTCTCCTACTCGGCTTTCTCCTTTTGTTCCAACTCTTGTGCAATAGCTTCTTCTTCAACCTTCTTTTTGTGCTCCAACAACTAATCTCTGAGAATTTTCCATTATTTATTTATGCTCATCCTAAGTCAAAACATCATTCATTGTGGCTTCACCCCAAAGGCTTCCTTCTTCAAATCCAGTCTCCTCTTCTCTAGGTTCCTCCTCAGCCTTCTTAAGATATTCTTCCCATTCTGGTCTTTCTCCTTCCTGAGATAGAGTTTTCTCAAAGTGTGAGGGGATAGGTGAATTTTTTACATCGATCACAGGAGGCCTTTCCTCTTCAACAGTTGTTCTTGAATTTTATGGCACAGTAGGAGTGGTATCCTTGGTTTGCAGAGGGATGGCAGAAATACCTTCTTCAGTAACTTCCTCCCCAAGATATTGAGTAGCTAAAGGTGTGGCGCCAAGACCTGAAATAACCCCTACAATTGTGGCTTCATAAGTAACTTTAGCTTTTTTCAAAGCTTCATTAACCTACTTTATTGAAATTTCTTCTTCTATTGGGGAAGACTCTTTCATGGTTGCCTTTGTTGCTACAACACCTTTCTTCAATCTCTTGTATTGTCTTGTCTCAGTAGAGGAAGTAGGTTCACTACTAGAATCCCTCTTCCTCGAAGCTTTATCCCTTGGTTGCTTTAAACGAAGATCAATCCATTTCAAACTTCTATCCACCACTACTTGTGACACTTTATGGATATCAGTTTCCTCCTTTTCCATCCAATTGATGGGCTCCAAATTCTCGGTAGCCACTTTATTCATTTCATAACGAGGATCAAGAGTGATCCCGTCATCAGTAGTGCCTTCGATATATCCGTTTTAACCTTAAAATCCTTCATTTGGGGAATTTTCAATCTTTCATATCCCCTTTTCCTTACTTCAAACTAATCTTGCAGGTTGGCCCAAAATTCTTCGAGAAGTGGTCGATGATGGGAAAACTGTGATACATATACACCATACATTTTCCACTTTGGATCAAAATGTCTCCTCAATGTATACTGTTGGAAATTCATGGATTGAAACTCTTTTGTTGTTGTTTTGGCTTCTACTGAAGAGGAACAAGAATAAAACCCTAATTGCATTGGGAAAGAATGGAAACTAGCCTTATGCTATGTAGAAAATTTGGCATTCACCTCTACGGCCTGATGAGAAAAATCCATCAAGACTCATCTATCACCACATCTTAGCAATTTAAAAGGGTAGTTGTCATACCCAAAAATTTTGAAATAGGTGGACTTGGGGTATTGGATAAACCAGTATCCCCATTCTTCAATAAACTCCATGGCATATCGTGATAACCTGAAACCAATATCATCTATGAGATAATTAGTAATAGCATATAAAAATTCATCATTGACTCTTTTAAAATGTTGCTCCACCTTCTTAAGCTTCAGTTGCTCATAATATTCCTAGACCTTCTTCTAATCTGGGCCATTATCCATTGACCCTTCAATATTTAACCCGGGAAATTGTCCCATCATTGTAGCACAATATACCACGTATGAAGATATATAAAATGTCTTGGTTTATGTTATGTTCAATAGTTGGTCATGAATGTTATCTAAAATTATTTTTCCGCAATCCAGATATTGTTTCCCCTCTAGAATCAATTGAATGAATGGAAACATCCAGTGTTCAAAGATACGGGAGTTTTCCTTGCCAAATATTCTTTCCAGCAATGTGATTATGTCCCCTATGTCCTCAAAAAAGTCAGACCTCTTAGGGTTAGGTGGCACCTTCTTTACTGATTTCTTTTCTGTCTTAAGCCACCTTTTATTAATCACCCTTTTTTTCCCATCCACATTTGTTGCCCAGAGTTTAAGTGCATCAGCTTTAGTCATAATCTCAAGATTAGGGTAAGGAGGAGGATCAAAGACCAGTCTAATCATTGTTGGGGTCAAATCAATGCTCACATTTCCCTAGGAATCAATACATTTCCTCTGAGTTGGATTATAATTATGTGCAACAATTAAAATGAACTCAAGACATTGCACAACAATAGGAAAACTAGCTACATGAGGTAACCTAGACTGTGTGATCCTCTTTTCCCTTGGGGTGGCATCTTCTGAAAAAGCATCTTTATGAAAGTGGTCCAAATCAATATGTCCCACAAGCGTGTCAGTGATATTCATAACATCAAACCTAAACTTAGATGGTACTGGGGTCCCTTGGAACTTATACTTCATTGTAACATGAACTTGTTCTAGCTTTAGCCTCTTGGCCTTTGTCCCCTTTGATGTTCCTTTAGTGCACACTTTCTCCTCTGAATCAAACATTTTTTAATCACCCTACAATATTGAAAATCATCAGGAAAAGAAGAGACATGTGAAGAGTATATTAGCACAAGAATTCATATTACATTTCTACTCGTTCAAGATAAATTCCCATTCTACAAGTTAATTCAACATTTTTCAAGTTTCAAGTTTGGGATGGAACCAAGAACCTGCCATTGTAAGCACAGTACATGAATTGTATCAGAAGTCAGGGTTAGGGAAAACCTTGAACCTAAACTTAATATAATACTCTTCAATTCTACCAGACATCGGAATCGGGTTGTGGTTAAGCACCTATACCTATAGTGATGAACAAAGTTTAGTGGCATTTTGTGGTCTGATCCCACAATGTGTTCGTGAATTAGGATCAAGCCTTCACCGAGTAGTGATACTTAACAAATAGAGTCAATGAAGGGTTCTCTCTAAGTTTTGATCTCGATGATGAATCAGAAGTCAAAATTGAGAAACAATTTGGCACCAAATCCATAAGAGTGAACAAGTGAAGGGAATGTCTCGAGTTCCTATCCCGCAATGATATTGGGAGTCAAAGTCAGGATTTTGTTAAGGACTTGACCTTAAGTTTGTGCAATGGGAATAGGTCAACTCTGAGTTCTGATCCTGACTCCTTTTCAGAAATGAAGATCGGATTGGCACCAAGTAATGGAACCTAACAATATGTCAAAGGTTCATTGTCAATCCGAAATTTTATCCCTATAGTAACTCACAGATGGGAATCAGGATATATAAAGTGATACATTTTCCAACACCCTTAACATATTGAGGTAACAATCTGATCCCTAATACCAATTGTACATCAAAATTTGGAATCAGAATGAGTGAAAGAGCAAGACCCAGACGATGGTAAAAACTCAAGTGCAGTTCTGATTCCCAATTCTGAAATAGATGTGGGAATCGGGAATAAAACAGTCATCACTAAATGAAGGAAAAATAGATATAACGGTATCTTCAAATCACACCTTCAAGATTGGATTGGTTGGGGTTCAATATTTTTGATTTATAACAATCAAAATTTTGAATTTATCAATTGAAACGCACATTCGACGAGGTAGTATGGAAAAAACCCTAGAAAACTAGGGCACATCAGGATTGGAAAAATGCACAAACAAAAAGATAAAGCAAAATGCAAGAAAAGAAAACACACAATGAACCAAAGGGTTTAAGAAAGGAGAGAACGCAACAAAGGGTGTGAAGAAAAATAGAAACAAACCAAAAAGAACAAGCCAGAAAAGAAGGCATGAAAGAAAACATGTGAAACAACGAGCGAAGAAAACACAGGAAAACCAAGAATGAAGGAAAAATGCAAGGAAAAACACCTACCTCCAAACACAACCAAAAAATCTGATAGCACAATGAGAAATCGAAGCACCTCCTAAAACCCTAACTCTTGGAAAAACTCTAGTTTGCTCCATCAAATTGTACAAGACAGAATGAATGGAACATGAGGAGCATGGGAATAAAAACTCATTCGCACGTATGAACGGTTAGACATTAATGTGGGTTGGTCAGGCCTCGGGATCAGGGAGGAATTCATCAATGTGCAATTGCAAGAATGAAGGTAACCGGGAGTCAAGATCGGAACTCGACATGACACCTAACTTTCAATGTATGTAAAGTTCAAAATCTGAATCCCAACAAACAAAGACAGAGTGGGAATCGGGATTAGGACGAAACACAAAACATGAACTTTGCAAAAGTTCTTAATTCAAGTTTCATTCTGAAATCTGATTCTGAAAAAGACAAAGAGAGTCGAAATTTAGGATCAGAATGGAAATAAGAACAATAACTTTGAAAAATTTCTTGGTTTTAGGTTCCAATCTGATGTCTGATTTCGACACAAGAAAAAATGCACAAGGAAGAAAAGCGAAAGTCAGGATTGGGATGGAAATAGGAACTTACACCTTGAATGGTGTAAGGTGACAGTTTTGACCTAAAACCTGACTCTGATAGAACAAAGAAAACACAAGGAAAAGTGTGGGGGTCAGGATTGGAACATAAATAGGAACTTGAACTTTGCAAAGTAACAAGTGTGATGTCAATTTGAAACCCCCACGAAAAACAAAGGAAAACCAGGACTTAGGAGAAAAAAAAAAAACTCCTAAGACCCGAACAAGAACACCAAGGAAAAAAGAAACAAAGGGGGCCCATTTTGACCAAAAAAAAAATGGGGTGGTTATGCAAGGCATAACAATTAGCGACTCGGCTGGGAAAATGGTTTACCCATTTTCAAGATACTGAAGAATTCAGTCACCCAGAACCTCTGGTTTATGAACCTTTTAACTCAAGTATGATCATTTACATCAAACAAGGTTGAGCTGGAATCTCAAACGTAAATCAGCAATAACAACTTCACATCTGAGTGTGTGCATGTATGGTGCATCTCTTTCCCTAAAGACTCCACCTATCCTTGAACAACTGTATTAAGATTCAAGCTACCTGAGTTGAGTCATTTTAACTGTCGTGGAATGATATCCCGGGCATTGCTCCATTGCCAACCAGGTGTCTATAGCCCCAACAGAGACCTCTAGTTCTCTCAAAGCATTGCTCTACTACCAACCAGGCATTCATAGCCCCGGTAGAGATACTTGAATTACCCTTATAATATTGAGTTTTCCATCATTTATGCTTCTCTTTTCTTTTTTTTTGCATGGGCTTTACTTAGAGTAATTATTTTCTTATCTATTCTCAATACTCAGATGTATTAATCTGAAAATCAAGTTGAGAACTATGGTGGACCTCATGACAGTATTAAGACTTGTATTTTTCACCTGAATCATGAATACAGTCACCCTAAGACAAATAGGCCCTTATGAAAATAGATGATTGTATCTAGTATGTGACATATTCAGCAGCGGTTTATGAGATCACTTAAAATGTACCTATTTTTTCCTAACCTTTCAAATTGTTATTAAAATGGACATAAGACATAAGTCTTAAAACAAAAGAGCTCAACAGACATACATGAAAATACGTATACCAATTTCTCTATCATAGTACCCTTAATATACTTTGAATAACTACCCCTCCACTCAAAAATGGAGAAAATGAAGGTCCCCAAAAATAAAAAATAAAAGAGGAAAAAAAAAACAAACAAAAAATAGTGGAACAAAAGAAACAAAGGAAATGCGAACAAACTAGAAACAAGAAAACAAATAACTACATATATACAATCAGACGGATGATCAGACCTTCATGGGCCAAAATAATGTTTGAGAAACTGTCCATTGATAGGAAATGGGATAGGTTCTCTTGTTAAGGTGCCTAACTAGAAGGCATTCTCACTAAGGATCTCAATGATCTAATATGGACCCAACCAAAGTCGGTCAAACTTTTGATGATCACCCTTCCTCTCTTTGGCTTTGTCCCATAGCAGCACAAGGTCTGATATTCTGAAGGCTTTGATTTTGGCTCTTTTGTCAAACTAGCCTTTGAATACATCCTGATGCTTGGAAAATTATTGTAAAGCAGCATCTCTTCTTCTAGATTGAGTAAACTAGTTAGTCGAACCTCTATCTTATCATAATTAGAATAAAATTCTTGCATAAACCAGAGAATGTATAGTTGTAGATGAATAGGGAAGACTGGGTCCTTTCCATAGACTAACTTAAAAGGCTAGTTCCCTAAGGCAGCTTTGATTATAGTCTTATCTACCCATAAGGAAAATATCAACTATGTGTGTCAGTCCCTAGGATTACTTTCTAGCAACTTTTTAATTACCTCCAACATTTTTTTATTAGTAGACTCTGCTACCCCATTTCCCTGTGGATGGTAACTAGAAGAATACTTCAAAACAATTTTATGTTCATATGCCCATTGAATAAATTGTGCAGAAGAAAAGGAAGGGTCGTTATCACATGCCAAAACAAATGGTACTCCAAACCTGGTAACGAAATATTTGTTGAGGAATCTGATAATGACATTGGTGGTATTGTTCTTGCAGGGATAGCTTTAGTCCAACATGTGCAATAATCCATCACCATCAGAATAAACTTGTGACCTACATAAGAGTTTGGATTAATTACCTTGACAAAGTCTAATGCCCATTGGGCAAACGGCCTTACCTCGTATACAAGTTGTAGGGGCATCGTCGGATTGCATTATCTAGATGTTTAAGTTTGACATGTATGACATGTCCTAACATGTTGATGAACGTCCTGAAATACATGGGGCCAATAATCAGCTGGTCTCAAAATTTAATGTGCCATGGCGTCGGCTGAACCATGCCTAGTACCATGTCTGTCATGAAACTTAGCAATAGCCTATTTTGCCTGATGTTGATCTAGGCATTGTAAATAGACACCTTCAAATTTCCTCCTATACAAGGCTCCTCCTTTGATCATATAATGAGCACTTTTTAGTCTCAATGCTCTCCTCTAAGTGGTATTCATTCCATTAGGACATTTGTTGTTCAGCAGCAAGAAAATCATATCTACATACCAAGGATACCTATGAATGATTGTACATTATACTATTGGCAAGTAATCTTGGTGTCAATGTTAGCCATAGCCTTAGATAAGCCTTGTCCTCAGACCAACTTCATCGGGTGAATTTCAAGGTCGAACTCCTGTAGAATTTCCATCCATTTTCCCCTTCTTTCTCCTAGCTCACTCTACATTAGAAGGGACTTCACTGTAGGGTTTGGAACTATGGCGATGATCTGGCTACGGAGAATGTAGTGTTGTAACTTCTTAACCGCTCATACCAGTGTGAAGGCCTCCTTCTCCAAGGGTGGATATCTAATCTTAGCATTCTTGAATGGAGAACTTATAAAAGCTATCGAACTTTTGTCCCCTTCACCAAGTTTCGTTGTGTCAAAATAGCAGCACACGAATGATCAGATGCAAAATAATAAATATAAAAAGGAATTAAATAGTCAGGACTGTTTAAAACAAGTTCCTTTGAAATAGACTATTTGATTTGTGATTAGGTGGCCTTAGCCTCATTACTCAATTCATTTTTTGCATCCTTCTTCATCATCTCATTGACGAGTTTGACGATCTCTGCAAACCCAGTTATAAACTTCCTCACGAAGTTTATCTTCCTGAAGAAAGATCACATCTCCTTTTTGTTGCCAGGCATGGTCAATTTTAGAATGGACTCCACTCTATCCGAGTTGATTGAAATTCCTCTCTTCGATATTATATGCCCTAATATTTTTCCTTTTGAGACCCCGAACACACATTTCTTCGAGTTGAGAGATACACCATAGCTTATACATTTTCCAAGGACTTTTGACAAATCTACAGCATGGTCTTCCCTGTTCTTAGAAAATATAATTAGATCATCCATGTAAATGATAATTTATTCACCTACCAGATCCTTAAATTCAACATCCATTGTGCATTTAAAGGTGGCTCCATCGTTAATGAGACCAAATGACATCCTTTGGTAGGTAAATGTCCCCCACTTGGTAGTGAAAGCAATCTTCATTTTGTCTTCATAGTTAACCAGTACTTGATTGTATCATGAATAACCATTCAAGAATGACATCATCTGCAAGCCATTAACTATCTGTAGCACCTCGTCAAGAGAAGGAAATGAGTAGTTATCTTTCTCTAAAGCTTTATTGAGGTTTCTGAAGTCGACACACAATCTGATTTCCCCATTATTTTTACGAATAGGTACCGGATTTGCAACCCAGGTCAAATGCCTTACTAGAAAAATTATTCTTGTTGACAGTAGCTTTTGTACCTCTTTAAGAATCAAAGGTTCAATCAAGGCATTCACTTGGCGTTGCTTCTGACAGAATGGCATAGTTTCGAGTTTCAAAGGGATAGTGTGTGTGATCACTAAAGTATCAAAGGTTTTCAAATCCTCATACCCCCAAGCAATTGTTGTGATATATACTTTCAGTACTCTCAAGATTTTGTCCCTAATTTCCCTAGGAAAAGTCTTACCAATGAATATATTTCTCTTTGGGCCCGTATCTTCCAAGTTATATGATTCATACTTCCCTCCATCACTATCTATAGGCAATCTTTCACAGGCTCGAGGATCGGAAATGAAGATTCTTTCCAATGCTACCATTCCCTTGGGAATGTTGTTGGTTTTTAGATTAATTAGTCCCTCTATGTCACAACATTCTAGGTCCCAATCTCCCTGATCTCTATTAGATTCATTGATGATATGTCCTTCAAAGACATTTGAACTTGCCAAGAAGGAAAGTATATGTTTATCATCATCAAAAACTTGGAAATTTCAGACATTGTCCGAGATGGCTAGGATCGACACTAATTCCATGGAGGACCTCTTTAACTTGGAATATTGCATGGGTTCCAAAGTACTAGCAGCAACAACAAGTGCATCTACAATCTGGTTGTCTTCTCTGGGAATCAACTTGATTCCAAAAGAAATGAAATCCTCTATCAAATTCTATACATTGTTCTTGTATGTAGCCAACCTTTTGTTATGGAACATGTATTGGTTTCGAACTTGTTTAACGATTACCTCAGAATCTCCCATGATTTTCAGAGCTGTAACTTTCTTCTAATGCACAAACATCAGTCCCCTAGCAAGCACTTTGTACTCTACAACATTGTTAGTGTAGCCAAACTGTAACCTGTAAGAAGCAAAGCAGGTTTTCCCTTTCGAGTTAGTTAGTTGTACTCCAACTCCACTTCTAGTTTTAGATTTGGAACCATCAAATTTGAGGGTCCACAGTTGGTCTCGGGCTAGGGTTTCTTTCTTTGGGTTAGCTATGGGTGATTGCTTAGGAATGATAGGTGGTGGCTCAAACTAGTTTGAGATATTGTGATTGGGAGAATGTTGTAAATTATGATTGTTAGGTACTTCATCAAGATTTAAAACATGGGTGGAGACTGTTTCCTACACTTTATCATGACCAACAATTCCACATCTCATTTTCTTTGTGAGCAATCCCCTAGGAAATAGAAGGTTAGCAGGGGTGGAGGTATTAGATGATTCCTGAAGTTCTTCAGCCTCATTTCATAATTCAGAGAATAGGATCTAAGCTTGACCAATTAGGGGTAAGACTTCCTCTTGGGTATTGTTATCCCTTGTCAAAATAGTTGTGTCCTTAGCTTCAAATGGAAACCGATTCGGAGATGTTTTTGGGATGGTGTCTAGAAGCCTCTCTTAACTGGTAGACATGATTCAAAATGTTTAAATAGGGCTAACATGATAGCTTGGAATGGTTCTGGTAATGGTCCCGACACCAATTTGGGAGTAACACGCTCCATAGATCAACATCTTCTCTAAGGACCAGCTTATCTTGTTGCAATTTTTGAATTAAAACTTGTTGGTTGACTATGGTCAGAGGGTCACTGTGCTCTAAATACTGTGAGAAATCAAGATTAAGCATTGAAAAGGTCATAATTTCTTCCCTCCTATAAACTCCTATCTCGGTTTCAAAATAGGCTACTTCGTTGGGATGGTCATACTTAGTGATCATATGCTTCAAGCGAGGTTCACTTTCAATCCTAATATGAGTTGCTACCCCTTTCCACGGAAAGAACATGTGTGAGAAATCTAGGGAGAGGTAACCTCCTATAGTCTTCATCAAATCCCTGCTTAACAACATGTCATATGTTTCAGGAATATCAGCAACCTGAATATCCATATAATTTTGGATCTGTGGGTCTGATCCAATCTGCACATGCACATTTTTTAGTTCTCCTACAACATTGACCTCAGTTTTATCTAAATGGATAACTTTCTTATGAGTTTGAACTGGGGCTAAGCTCAACTTTCTTACAAATATAGAAAGGAATAATGTTACTTGAGGCTCCAAAATCCAAAAGGAAGTTATGTAGATTCTTCCTGAAAAATTCTCAGACTCAAAAGAAATGGGGGTGTCCCTATCCTACCTCTATACAAGGTTGTGTTCATGTTAGTAGTTGGAGTCACCTTATTCTTTCCTTTCAACCAATCTGCCTCTTCCAAGGCTTTTAACAAGATTTCACGCTAGGCGGAGCACCACTTTAGGATGTCAAAGAATGATAGAGAGGTCATTTGTTTCTGCATTTCTGAAATGAAATCGAATTCCATTTTATTATTCATCTGGTGTTTAGGAATGAAAGCAAAGTTACCTTTGTTTAGAAACTCGGGTGGGCCTTTTGGCAGAGGCGGATTGTTGTCAACATTCTAATTAGGGGGGGCCATAGTATTGGGAGGGGTAGATGTGGTAAATGGCCCCTTGTTCTAATTTCTTAGAAAATGGTCTCCCATGGCCTGAAACACGTAAGCATCATAGGTATTCGTTTTTGGTTCATTTTCTCCTTGCATAGGAAACTGATATTCTTCATCGTATGTTTCAAAATCCATAGCAGTATCGACTGATCCACCACCTTTTTTAGGATTACCTTGTGGTGGTTGGGAATCAACTTGTGTCATCTTGACCACTTTTTCCATCTCTGAATAGTTAACTTCAGAATGTGCGGCAGTGTCATGCAACCTGCACTAATTAGTTTTGAAGTTCAAATCTGCAATGTTTACAGTGTGTATTTTATCTTCATTAGCTTGATAGTTATGGGGAACTCCCCCATTGTTTGGTCTAGTGTTCCACTGCCTATTTCTATTGGGTCTTTGATTGTATCCCCTATTCTAGCTCTTATAGTTTTGGTTGGCGAAGTTTTGATTCTGAAAGTTCCTTTGATTTTGGTTGGTATTTTGGTTGGAGTAGTTATTTTGGTTGGAATACCCTCCCTGATTATGGTAACTCTAAATTTGATTTTGGTTTTGAGGGGGGTTCAGCTTAAATTGGGCCATTTTTTTGGTCACTTGGGATATATTTTTCTTCAAAGTTTCTAACTCTATTATCAAATGAGCAGTGCACTCACTTTCTGCAGTTGTCATAGCTAATGTCTGAGTCATGGGGTTAGACCCTTCAGTGTGATTATGAGGATTTTGATTTTGTCGAGAGGAGTCTAAATCCCCGACATTCACCCATGGTAACACAGGTGGAGGTTGTAACTTAGCCAAAGGTCCATAGGAAGATTGGGACATCCCTGGGACTGTATTGAATAGAGGAGTTGAGTTTGGCATCATAGGATATCCTAGGGGAGGGAAGACCCCTCCCAAACTGCCTGATTGTGAACTTATCTATTGCTACAGTTTGATGTCCATGTGATATACCTTAGACAATGAATCAATGTCTAGTGCAAGGTAGGTTCTTTATAGAAATAATCCAATCAACAGGTCTATGGCCTTTAGGTATGCCTGGATGGCGATATTCTCAACCACCAGATATGCTTCTTGTACTTGTCTATACATCCTCTAGAACTTTGTATTAAACAAAGGAAATGGTTCGTGCGACTACTTCCTAATTGTGGAAAATTGGTGGTATAAGATAGTAGGGTCAACATAAACCCAAAATTGGTTAATGAAAGCATCTTCTAAATTTTTCCAACTAAGAATAGATCTGGTATGCAAGTTCAGGTACCAATTGTAGGCCATCTCCCAGTGAATAGGGGAATAGTCTACATGCAATGTCATGATGGGATATTTGAGCCTGAGTGCAGGCATGTTTGAATGCCTGGATATGCTCTTCAGCACTTCGTGACTCTCGATGGGTGTACCTGGAACAAAACTTCTCTAGATTCTTAGGCATCTCATGTATGCCACCAGGGATGGTTCCCAGTGGCGAAGGATTATTCACAAAGAATGTCATTCGTGGTGGTGGATTGGGTTGTCCCAACTTTGGTATTGGTTGAAATCCAGGAGGAGTGGGTGGTGGTGTTAGAATCTGATGGGTTTTGGGTCTAGTAGGAGATCGGAGTTCAAGTAATGGCTTTGGATTGGTAGTAGATCTCAGAACTCTTTCAAACCTATCTAGTGAAAAGGACCCAATTCGCTCTTGTTTGTTCCTATGGGCCCTCCTTCTAGCACCAATTTTGTTGATGGTCAAAAGTAACACAACAACGTTAAACAACATATTTCTCCTTAAAAAAGACAAATTATCTAAAACCACCTATCTTCCAAGGTCTCTATAGTTGGTTCTCAACTGTGTTGTTATCATTCAGTGGTCCATGCAACCATAATATTCAAGGGGCCAGCTTGTAAATGAGTACAAACTAGATAGTACAAAGAATTTTAACATTGGGGGGTTTAAATAAACAAACAAAACATGAACACATATTCCTTTCAATTCAGACATGTAATTCTTATAATGAGTGATTTTCCTAATTAATTAAAACTATAGAACAACACAATTTATGAAACAATTCATACCATCACATTCATTCTCAGTGCATATTTAAAGCATACAACCATTCATCATCACTTTTTTAAGAATCAATTTTTCAATCATAAAATACCATAAGCTCATTACCACGATTAACAAATCAATAAACATTAAGAAACAACATCCACAAATAATGCAATAAATGGTTTTAAACTAAGAATATTCTATTGATTTTCATCAAATAAGAAACATTTATGCATAGAAAAATACACTGGCATATGAATAACCATTGTTTACTGACATTATCGTTGAACTAACAAAATTTTGAAATAAAACTACTTGAATTAAAATTGTAAAATTGAAGTATCTTGCATAAATCTATAAAAATGAAAACTTGTATCTAGTTTCTAGGTAGCCAATCTAACTTCAATCAACCGGCCTTTATAATGAGGAGATAATTCTAAGTTATAGACAAAATTAACATCAATCTCTCCTATCAAAAATCAAGATCCATAAATTTGGGCCCAGATCCACAATTATAGGGACGCCCTGTTAAGTCCAAGTCTTATCTTTGTTGAAACTGCAAGAGCTAAAAGGTATGCCTTGTGTCTACTTAGTCAAAATTTGACTTGGAGTTCTAACTATGCCTTCTACTGATCACCATACTCAATTTATAGCTCACAAAAACTGATCTGGAGTAGTCCATCTGTTCAAAAACTAACTTGGAAGTGTTGCTATCCAAAGGGTGCCTGAAACCGGTTGAAACATTTGACTTCATCATTTTTTTAAAATAGAATATTCTCATTTACCTTTTACCAGTTTCTTTCGGGAATCCTTGGAATTCATCATAGTTGTTGAAGAATTCATTTATCACCCTTTCATCAGATCCATCAATCCAATCTACCTTAAACTTTGATGTTTTGAACTCTTCGACAGCTATAGCAATTATTTCCCGCATCTGGCTAACATCTTTTGTATCCCACCGAGTTTCAAACCTTATGTTCATTAGTATACCCAAGAGAGTTCCTTCAGGTCCATCACACTCATTAATTAGTGCTCCAATCATTTACCCTGGCTATCATTGATTTCTTGTAATGAACTCCATTATCCACTCTAAGGAAAATATTCAGTAGTAAGTTGTATAACTATCTCCTCAAACCCACATGTATGCTTCCTTATGTCATATTGAGATTTTAGGAGAATTTTTTTGTTTTCAATAAGCACTTCATATTTATAGGTAGTGATTTTTATGGCCTTCAACAAATACTCGGGATCTTCATCACCTAGAATTCCTGACTGGATCAACATGTCTCTAGATGTTTTATCAATTAATTTCAAACCCTTCAAATACTTTTTGTACTTCTCTTCTTCTCCCCACCATTCTTTAGCTTTTACTTCAATTTCACCAAGAAGAGTAAGAGCCTCATCATAATGCTTGTATCCTTCCTCCAGAATTTCCCCAATCTCTTTCTTAAAATCGTTGAACCAGTTATCAAACCAAGTAGCCTTTTGTTTCATGACATTCAACCCATCCACCTCTTTGCAACTCATTAAAACAAGGATTTCTGATGGTGTTGGTTGCTCAGGAATGGATGTAATCAATTCTATCATAAAATCCTTCATCTTTCCAACCTGAGCCTTAATTTCATCCTTAGCTTTCTTATCCTTGATCAACTATGATTTGGTGCTAGTGGAAATAATATCAATCAAATTTATCTCTTTCTTTCTTGTCTATTTACCCAGATTGACAGTGCTTACCTAATAATTTGTAGCTTGTAGTTCTTTTTCATCTTTATCAGCTATTAAGGTAGCAATTTATGCTATCAAGTCTCCATCATCATTCAAATTTGTAGAATGAACAACATGAGGTTTCTTCTTTGGTTTCACCTTGTCTATCTCCTTTACCATTTCATACCATGTTACGGGTTGGGCTTGAACCTGTTGTCTCTTTTCCAAATTCAATTTTAACCAAGTAGGAGCAGCTAGTTGGGTTACTACCTATTGAGAATTAAGAGGTGTTGATGAAGAAGGTGTAGAAGAAACTACCTCCACAGTCTGCTCGGAAGAAATCCTTTGTTGCTCATCTGGCTCTTTTTGCAACCTTTCCTGTTCCATTCTCTCATTTTGAGTTCTTATTTCTTCTATCTTTTTCATTTCTTCTTCTTTTTTGTAGCTTCCTCTTCGTCATTCAACCTCTATTGTTCTAACTCCATAGCATGAAGTTCTCCTGCTACTGCTTTCTCCTACGCATCTTTCTCCTTTTGTTCCAACTCTCGTGCAATAGCTTCTTCTTTAGCCTTCTTTTGTGCTTCAACATCTAATATCTGAGCACTTTCCATTATTTCTTTCTACTCATCTTTATTCAAAGCATCATTCATTGTAGCTTCACCCCAAAGAATTCCTTCTTCAAATCTGGTCTCCTCTTCT
Source organism: Sequoia sempervirens (assembly GCA_007258455.2). Classification (NCBI taxonomy): domain Eukaryota; kingdom Viridiplantae; phylum Streptophyta; class Pinopsida; order Cupressales; family Cupressaceae; genus Sequoia; species Sequoia sempervirens. The sequence continues at coordinate 554,989,865 of VDFB02271358.1, read as the reverse complement.
CCAGGTTCCTCCTCATCCTTCTTAAGATATTCTTCCCATTCTATTTGTTCTCCTTCCTGAGATGGAGTTTTCTCAGAGTCTGAGGGGATAGGTGAATCTATTACATCGATCACAAGAGGGATTTCCTCTTCAATAGTTGTTGTTCCTAAAGTTGATGGCACAGTAGGAGTGGTATCCTTTGTTTGTAGAGGGACAACAAAAAGACCTTCTTTAGTAACTTCCTCCCCAGGATATACAATAGCTAAAGGTGTGGCACTAAGACCTGAAATAACCCATGTAGCAGTAGCTTCATAAGTAACTTTAAATTTTTGCAAAGCTTCATTAACCTGCATTATTGAAATTTCTTCTTATGTTGGGGCAGGCTCTTCCATGGTTGCCTCCATTGTTGCAACACCTTTCTTCAATCTCTTGTATTGTCTTGTCTTAGTAGAGGAAGTAGGTTCATTGTAGGTTCGCTGCTAGAATCCCTCTTCCTCGAAGCTTTAGCTCTTGGTTTCTTTAAATGAAGATCAATCCATTTCAGACTTCTATCCACCACTACCCATGACACTTTACATATATTAGTTTCCTCATTTTCCATCCAATTGATGGGCTCCAAATCCTTGGTAGCCACTTTATTCATTTCATAATTGGAAACAAGAGTGATCCCATCATCAGTAGTGCCTTCTGAGTATTTTTTTTAACCTCAAAATCCTTCATTTGGGAAATTTTCAATATTTCATATCCCCTTTTCCTTACTTCAAACTGATCTTGTAGGTTGGTCCAAAAGTCTTTGAGAAGAGGTCGGTGATGGGGATACTGTGAAGCATGTAAACCATGCATTTTCCTCTTTGGATCAAAATGTTTCCTCGATGTATGTTGTTGGAAATTCATGGACTGAAAATCTTCTATTGTTGTTTTGGCTACTACCAAAGAGGAACAAGAATAAAACCCCAATTGCATTGGGAAAGAATGGAAACTAGCCTTATGTTGTGCAAAAAATTGGCATTCACCTTTGCGGCTTGACGAGAAAACTCCATCAAGACCCATCTGTCACCATAACACCTTGGCAATTTAAAAGGGTGCCTGTCATACCCAAATAATCTGAAATAGGTGGACTTGGGGTATTGGATAAACCAATATCCCCATTCTTCAATAAACTCCATGGTGTCTCGTGATAACTTGAAACCAATATAACCTGTGAGCTAATTAATAATAGCATATAAAAATGCATCATTAACTCTTTTAAAATGTTGATCTACCTTCTTAAGCTCTTGTTTCTCATAATATTACCAGACCTTCTTTTGATCCAGGCCATCATCCATTGACCCTTGAATATTTAACCCGAGAAACTATCCCATCCTTGTAGCACAATATACCACATATGAAGACATATAGAATGTCTTAGTTTTTGTTACTTCAATAGTTGGTCATGAATGTTATATGAAATTATCTGTTCCCAATCCAAATATTTTTTCCCCTCTAGAATCAGTTGAATGAATGGAAACATCTAGTGTTCAAAGATACGGTATTTTTCCTTGCCAAATACTCTTGCCAGCAATGTGATCATGTCCCCTATGTCCTCAGAAAAGTCAAACCTCTTAGCATTAGGTGGCACCTTCTTTACTGATTTCTTCTCTATCTTAAGCCACCTTTTATTAATCACCCTTTTGTTCCCATCCACATTTGTTTCCTAGAGTTTAAGTGCATCAGCTTTAGTCATAATCTTGAGATTAGGGTAAGGAGGAGGATCAAAGACCAGTCTAATCATTGTTGGGGTCAAATCAATGATCACATTCCCTTGGGAATCAATACACTGCCTCTGAGTTGGATTATAAGTCTATGCAGTAGTTAAAATGAACTCAGGACATTGCACAACAATAGGAAAACTAGCTACATGAGCCAACCCAGACTGTTCAATCCTCTTTTCCCTTGGGGTAGCATCTTCTAAAAAATTATCTTTACGAAACTGGTCCAAATCAATATGTCCCACAAGCATTTCAATCATATTCATAACATCATACCCAAACTTAGAAGGTACTGGGGTCCCTTGAAACTTATACTTCATTGTAACATGAACTTGTTCTAGCTTTATCCTCTTGGCCTTTGTTCCCTTTGATGTTCCTTGAGTGGGCGCTTCCTCTAAATCAAACATTTGTTAATCACCCTGCAATACTGACAATCATCAGGCAAAGAAGAGACATGTGAAGAGAAAATTAGCATAAGCATTCATATTAAATTTCTGCTCATTCAAGATAAATTCCCATTCTACAAGTTAATTCATCATTTTTTGGGTTTCGGGTTCGGGATGGAACCAAGAACCTGACCATTCTAAGCACAGTACATGAATTGTATTGAAAGTTGGGATTAGGGAAAACTTTGAACCTAAACTTAATATAACACTCTTTAATTCTACTAGAAATTGGAATCGGGTTCTGGTTCAGCACCTATACCTATAGTGATGAACAAAGTTTAGTGTCATTCCACGGTCTGATCTCGCAATGTGTTCGTGAATCGGGATCGGGCCTTCACCAAGTAGTGATACTTAACAAACAGAGTCAATGAAGGGTTTTCTCCGAGTTTTGATCTCGATGATGAAACAAAATTTGGAATTGAGAAATGATTTAGCACTAGACCCATAAGAGTGAACAAGTGAAGGGAACATCCTGAGTTTCAATCCCGCAATGATATCAGGAGTCAGAGTCAGGATTTTTTTAAGGACCTAACCTTAAGTTTGTGCAATGGGAATAGGTCAACTCCAAGTTTTGATCCTGACTCTTTGTCAGAAGTCAGGATAGGATTGGCACCAAGCGATGGAACCTAACAATATGTCAAAGGTTTGGTGTCAATCCAAAATCCGATCCTAATAGTAACTCGGGGATAAGAATCAGGGTATATAAAGTGATATATTGTCCAACACCCTTAACATATTGAGGTAACGATCTGATCCCTAATCGCAATTGTACATCGAAAGTCAGAATCGAAATGAGTGAAAGACCAAGACCTAGACAGTGGTAAAAACACAAGTGCAGTTCTGATTCTCGATTCTGAAATAGATGTGGGAATCAGGAATAAAATAGTCAGCAATAAATGAAGGAAAAATAGATATAACAATATCTTCAAATCACGCCTTTAGGATCGGATCGGTTGGGGTTCAAGATTTTTGATTTATAATGGTTGGAATTTTGTATTTATCAATTGAAATGCACATTCGACTAAGTAGTACGACAAAAACCGTAGAAAATTAGGAAATGACGAGACAAAAAAATGCACAAACTGAAAGAAAAACCAAAACACAAGGAAAGAAAAACACACAATGAACCAATGGGTGTGAAGAAAAATAGAAAAAAACCAAAAAGAACAAGCCAAAAAAGAAGGCAAGAAAGCAAACACGTGAAACAACGAGTGAAGCAAACACAAGCAAACCAAGAATGAAGGAAAAATGCAAGGAAAAATATCTACCTCCAAACACAACCAAAAAACTAACAGCATGGTGAGAAATCAAAGTGCATCCTCAAACCCTAACTCTTGGTGTCACTCTGGTTCACTCCGTCAAACTATACAAGCCAGAATAAATGGAAAATGAGGAGTGCGGGAATAAATACTTGTTCACATGTGCGAACGGTTAGAAATTAATGCGGGTTGGTCAGGCCTCGAGATTGGGGTAGAATTCATCAATGCACAATTGCAAGAATGAAGGTAAGCGAGAGTCGAGATCAGAATTCAACATGACACCTAACTTTCAATGTGTGCAAAGTTCAAGTGAAGCTCCAAAGTCTGAATCCCGACAAGCAAAGACAAAGCGGGAATCGGGATCGAGATGAAACACGAAACAAGAACTTCACAAAAGTTCTTAATTCAAGTTTCGGTCTGAAATCCAATTTCGAAAAAGACAAAGAGAGTCAGAAATCAGGATCAGAATGGAAACAGGAACAAGAACTTTGAAAATTTTCCTAGTTCTGGTTCTAGTTTGATGCCCGATTTCAACACAAGAAAAAATGCATAAGGAAGAAAAGTTGAAGTCGGGATTGGGATGCAAATAGGAACTTGCACCTTGAAGGGTGTAAGGTGGCGGTTCCAACCCAAAACTAGACTCTAAAAAAACAAAGAAATCATAAGGCAAAGCGTAGGGGTCAAGATCAGAACACAAACAGGAACTTGAACTTTGTAAAATAACAAGTGTGAGTGTCAATCTGAAACCCCTGTGAAAAACAAAGCAAAACCAGGACTTAGGAGAAAAAGAAACAACTCCTAAGACACGAACAAGAACACCAAGGACAAAAGAAACAAAAGGGGGCCCATTTTGACCAAAAACAAAATGGGGTGGTTATGCAAGGCATAACACTACTCTATAAGACACAATGATGCAAGTAAACAAAAATGGAGCAATATCTATTGAATAAGACAACTAAGAGGGGGTGAATCAGTTGTCACAAATTAAAACTTTTAAATCATTCACCGGAACTAATCCTTAACACTGCTTAAATGATTCAACATTAAGTGCAAGTGCAGAAACTAAAAACCATCACACAAACACAACACAAGATTTACTTGGAAAACCAAATAATGGAAAAACCACGATGAGGATTAACTCACACTATAGAGAATATCAAAACCGATTACAAAAGGCTTACTACCTAATAAATGAGGCTCACTACCAAAACAAGGACTCACTATCCAGATCAAGACTCACTGTCCAACAGGGCTAACAACCCAGAGGGCTCATTGCCACAGAGATATAAAGAAGATAGAAGAGATATGTTACAGAGAGAAGACAATATCAATGCAACAGAGAAATCCACCACAATTTTCTCAATCACTCATAGACATGCATGAATGATAGAGTACACCTTCTACTCACTGCATCTGGAAACTCAACATTTAGGCTTTGCACTAATCTTCCACACTCACCTCACACACACTCACTAATTGGAATCAATATCACATCTATCTGCTCTATTTCTTCCCACTTATCTCTCTTTTTTACATCATTTCACCACTAACTCATCTTGCATTTATACCATCTTCAACTTTGAAACATATCCAAAGTCGACCATCCAACATTAAATTCAAATTAGGTCAGTTCCAAAACATCCTAGGGTGGAATTAGAATGAGGGTGACCCAAAAACACACTTAGTGAGGACCCAAATAGATCCAACACGCTACATCAATTCCGAAGATAGTGTTCAACACAAGGTCAGCCAAACCAGTGTGAAACACATAGAACAATTAAGCACGAACCTTCTAAATATCAAAATTATCTTCAATACAAACATAACAGCTCAAATCTAGAAGCACAAGTCATAAGACTTCACCAAAGAGAAATCCAAACCAACAACTTTTCTCCGGGACCTCAACCAAAACACAGAAAACCACACTATAAAATGAATCAGGAGCCAAAAATTTGGATATAGCAGCTTCCAACAACCATGACCAACATATCTAAACCACACAAACATAGGAGCAAATCTCGAAGTGAAACGCGAAGCAACCACTGAACACATACAACCTTTCTTCAATACAATTTTTGCAATATCCTCAACATATACAACCAATAACTTGCAACCATGACATTAATGACAATAGCAACCAGTTGATAATCAATTGACTAATTGACATCAATGACAACACCTTCATTCTTTCCATTCTTGCAACAATCTCCCCCTTTTTCATTGATGGCAATACATGATGTGAAAAACCATCAAAGACAACATACTAGCTCTGAATACACTTCTCAAGATTTTTGTTTTTGTTTTTCCCCTTAGTAGATAATATTTTCACATTCTTCCTCTCCCCCTTTGACATCAATTGCAAAGTAAAAATATTTTTTACATTGATTTTCCCTTTGACATAGAAAATAGAATACTCATACAATGACAACACATGACACTACATGCTCCATCTGAGAGGTAGCCACCAAAACATCAGTCCAGAAGAAAGATAGATCCATAGATCCACCAAACTAATACATCTCCATATGCATCTATTTTAAGAAAGGAGGGGAAATGACCCCTAACTTCTCCCAGAGATACTCAAAAGTATCTTTAGGAAAAGCCTTTGTAAATATATCAGCAATCTGATCCTTCGTAGAGATATACTCAAGCTTTACTTCATTCTCCATGACCTTCTCTCTTAAGAAATGACACGTGATAGATATATGCTTTGTCCTTGAGAGCATCACTAGATTCTTTGAAATGTTAATTGGACTTGTGTTATCACAAAATATGGAAATAGGATCATCATACACCACTATGATATCTTTCAATATATGTTTCATCCATAGAACTTGTGTACAGCAAGATGCAACAGTAATATACTCAGCTTCAATAGTAGACAAGGAAATTGAATCTTGCTTTTTACTCAACCATGCCACCAATCTATAACCAAGAAAGAATGCACCACCACTTGTACTCTTTTTATCATCTAAACATCTAGCCCAATCTACACTATATAAGCACTTAATGTAAAGTTAGCATCCCTAGGATACCATAACCCATAATCCTGAGTGTCATTCAAATATATGAATATTCTTTTAACAGTAGCAACATGTGTTTCATTAGTATCTTCTTGAAATCTAGCCACAAGACAAATTGCATGCATAATATTCAGTCTATTAGCAGTCAAATACAATAGTCCACCAACCATAGATCTATACTTTCTCTAATAAGCCTTAGGTGAATCATCATCTTTTCCCATTTTGCAACTACTCACCATAGGAGTGCATACTGGTTTTGAACCATCCATCCCAAACTTCTTCAACATCTCTTTTACATACTTAGATTGTGAAATAAAAACTCCTTTCTTTGTTTGATTAATTTGCAGCCCAAGAAAGAAATTCATCTCTCCAAACATAGACATTTCAAATTCTTTTTGCATCTCTTCTACAAACATCTTACACATATTTTTTATTTCCTCCAAAATAATTTTATCAACATATACAACTACAATCAAGATTTTTCCATTTTCAATTTTAAAATACAGATTGCTATCTATCGTACATTTTTTGAAACCTTGTTGAATCAAATACTTGTCTAACCTTGCATACTAAGCTCTAGGAGCTTGTTTCAATCTATATAAATCTTTCTTCAATCTGCACACCATATTCAATTTATTTGACAACTGAAATCATTATGGTTTTTCCATGTAGACCTCTTCTTCTAGCTCACCATTCAAAAATGCAAACTTGGCATCCATCTGATAGACCTTGAAATATTTATGAGCAGCAAATGCTAAGAACATCCTTATAGCTTCCATTCTTTCCATCAGAGCAAAAGTCTCCTAAAAACCTATGCCTTCTACTTGTGAGTAGCCCTTACACACAAGCCTTGCTTTATTTCTAACCACTTCTCTATTCTCATTCAACTTATTTCTAAATACCCACTTTGATCCAATAATGTTTTTGTTTGCCGCTCTTGGGACTAGTTCCCAAGTTTGATTCTTCTCAATCTGCATAAGTTCTTCTTTCATAGCTTCCATCCAATGTTCATCTGTACATGCTTCACTTACAATCTTCGGTTCAATCTCAGAAAATAAACATAGATTTACTTTAGCAATAGCTCTACTTCTTGTCAATACTCCTTTTGTCTTATCTCCAACGATCTAACTTTTTGAATGATTCTTCTCCACATATCTAGGTGTCTTAAGGGACACCGCTAGAGCTTCTTCTTCTCTTTCATTTTCTTCATTCTGCTTCTCTTTCTCGTCCCTTTCCTATTCTTCCACAATTTCTTCAATTCTTACACAATTAGGTTCATCAGATATATATCCATCAATATCAATTGAATTCTTCATTGTCTCATCAACCTTGACATTTACACTTTCTACAATCTTTCTCAATATTTTATTGAAACATGTGTAGGCTTTTCTTTTAGTAGAATATCCAAGAAAAATGCCTTTATCACTTCTTGCATCAAACTTTCCTTAAGTTTCTTCATCTCTTCTGATATAACATTTGCTTCCAAATACCTTGAAATACTTAACAATAGGAATTCTTCCAAACCATAGCTCATAGGGAGTCTTTTTATTGTTTTCCCTTGCTTGAACTTGATTGAATACATAAACAATAGTATGAATAGCTTCTCTCCAGTAGACTTTCGGTAAACCAGCCTCAGTAATCATTGATCTAGCGGCCTCTTGAACTGTTTCGTTCTTTCTTTCAACAACTCCATTTTATTGAGGAGTTCTCAGAGAAGATAACTATCTTTTTATTCCATGCACTTCACAAAACATATTAAACTCATGGGAGGTGAATTCTCCACCTCTATCAGACCTTAAGCATTTTATCCTCAAATTCACTTCATTTTCAACCATAGCTTTGAATGTCTTGAATCTATCCAATGCATTTGATTTCTCTCTAAGAAATGTAACCATGTATATCTAGAATAATCATCAATCAAAAGCATAAAGTACATTTAACCTTGTATACTTCTCACTCTTGTAGGAATATAGAGATCTATATGAATTAAATCTAGTAGTCCAGTTGTAGATTGTTCCTTTAATCTGTAATGGCTTCTAGCTTGCTTTCCAAACTGACAATTCCTACAAATAGCATTGGCAGGCTTTGTAATCCTTGGTAAATCTCTCACAGCCTAAACTACACTAATCCTCACAAAATTATCAAAATTCATGTGACACATTCTTTGATTCCATAACCAACTATCATTAATCTAAGTCATAAAGCATCGTCCATCAGCACCTTTATGTTGATAGATATTTCCTTCAGATTTCTTTCTTGCAGCAATCATTGTTTCGGATCCTTTTCTGAAATCACATCTCTCATCCTCAAACACAAGATTATATCCTTTACTGCACATCTATCCAACACTCAAAACATTATGCCTTAAACCCTTAACATAGTAGACATCATCAGTATTATGCTTACCATCAAAACTCACTGAACCTATCCCACAAATTTTAGCACCAGTATCATATCCAAACATAACCAAGCCTCCATCATATTTTTCAAGTTTGAAAAACTTACTCTTATCACCAGTAATGTGATGTGAACAACCATTTACAACAACCCAATAGTTCTTTTCATGTTTAGCATGTAGGGCAGAGATTACAGTACCTTCATTTTTCTCCTTCTCCAGAGGGCAATCCTTCACCTATTTTTTAGAATTAGCATAAGTAGGTTCATCCTTTATAGCCAAGAACAAGCATTCATTTTCATCAGGATCTTCATAATCAGAATCCTCATCAGATATACTAGCATTCTCATTCATATAATATTCTATGTTGATATTCTTACCTTTATTTTCTTTCTCATATTCTTTTTTATTCATCTTAGCTCCTTCTAACATTTTGCTACATAATGACCTATTTCTCCACAACTAAAGCATTTAAAGGGTAACTTACCTTCATACTTGCCAGATCCTTTCTTCATCTTTCTCACAAAGTTAGCATCTACTTCATCAATATTTTCTTCATCCGGATCTTCAGCTTTTGTATCCTTAAAGGCAGCCCCTGATTTGAATCCATTTCTTAAATTTGGCTTCCTCGTCTCATAAGATGTCATAGATCCCAACAATAGATCTTTAGTGTAAGTCTTGTAATCTATACTTTGTTCAATAGCACACCTTTTCACTGTAAGCATCGAGGAGATTTCTAATAATCTTCTTTATAATCCTGGTTTCATCTACAGTAGCACCAAGTCCTCGCATTCCACCTAATATCTCACCAATCTTTGTACATAAGCTTTAACATTCTCATCTTCAGACATATGTAGGATCTCAAACTGTGTTTCCAAATTCTGCAATTTTTCCTCTTTGACCCTTTCATCACCTTCATGTTCCCTTTCCAAAGCATCCCAGACTTTCATAGCAGTCTTTGAATTATGAACTTTAATCAATTTGGAATGTACAAGATTGTTCTTCAAAATATACTTCGCCTTATTGTTCGCTTCATGTGCCTTGATCTCATCAGTTGTACTCAGACCATTAGCAAAAGGAGTGTAAGGATTCTTGTAAGCTTTCTCCACATCATGTCCGTAATACTCCAGATATTCTTCCATCAATATTTTCTAGATAGCATAATTAGTTCCATCAAACATCGGATAATCATAAGTAGCTTTTTGAGCCATCCTGAACCTTCCTTAAGTAGTTAAGCTCTTATCCAAGGAACCAAGCTCTAATACCAATTGTTGAATAAGACAACTAAGAGGGGGGGTGAATCAGTTTTCATAAATTAAAACCTTTAAATCATTCATCGGAACTAATCCTTAAAACAACTTAAATGATTAAACATTAAGTGCAAGTGCAGAAACTAAAAACCATCACACAAACACAACAACACCATATTTACGTGGAAAACCCAATAAGGGAAAAACCATGGTGAGGATTAACTCACACTATAGAGAATATCAAAACTAATTACAAAAGGCTCACTACGTAAGAAACAAGGTTCATTGCTAAAGCAAGGACTCGTTGTCTGGATCAGGACTCACTGTCCAACAGGGCTAACAACCCAGAGGGCTCACTGCCATAGAGATTCAAAGAAGATAGAAGATATATGTTACAGAGAGAAGACAATCTCAATGCAATAGATAAATCCACCAAAATTTTCTCAATCACTCATAGACATGCATGAATGATAGAGTACACCTTCTACTCACTGCATTCAAAAACTCAACATTTAGGCTTCGCACTAATCTGCCACACTCACTGATTCACATCAATCTCACATCTATCTACTCTATTTCTTTTCACTTATCTCTATTTGTACATCATTTCACCGCTAACTCATCTTGCATTTATACCATCTTCAACTTTGAACATAACCAAAGTCGGCCATCCAACATTAAATTCAAATTAGGTCAGTGTCAAAACATCCTAGGGTGGAATTAGAATGAGGGTGACCCAAACACATGCTTGGTGAGGACCCAAATAGATCTAACATGCTACATCAATTCTTAACATAGTGTTCAACATAAGGTTGGCCAAACCAGTGTGAAACATATAGAACAATTAAGCACTATCCTTCCAAATACCAAAATTATCTTCAATACAAACATAACAACTCAACTCTAGACTCGCAAGTTAGAAGAATTCATCAAAGAGAAATCCAGACCAACAACTTTTCTCTCAGACCTCAATCAGAACACAAAAAACTGCAGTTCACAACTGGTGAACATAACTCATACTATACAATGAATCGAGAGCCAAAAATCTAGATATAATAGCTTCCAACAACATTGACTGAGATATCTAAACCACACAAACATAGGAGCAAATCTTAGAGAAAAACCCGTAGCAATCGTTGAACACTTGCAACCTTTATTCAATATAATTTTCTCAATATCCTTAACATATACAACCAATAACCTACAACCATGAAATTAATGACAACAACAACCAATTGATAACCAATTGACCAATTGAAATCAATGACAACACATTCATTCTTTTCCATTCTTGCAACAATATCACCTTCTCTTCTGCTAGTACTCAAGGCCAAGAGGAGAAGATGATGAGAGGCTACGCCTTGTCAAGAGGATGGAGCTTCGTAGATCTTAAAAAAATAATAATAATACAACAAGAAGGTGTTGTGGAGTCTAAGAAGGGAGCTTGCAATAGCTAGAAGAGGCAAGAGTGATCAAGAAGAGAGTGAGAATGAGCTTGAGAGAGTGATATTTTGCATGAAGGAATGAGAAAATACACATGAAGGAGTGAAAGAATGAATTTGAATGCTTGAAATGGAGATAACTAGTCATTTTTCATTGGTCAAGGGTCGACAGAAGATGTTAGCTTTGTAGCAAACCAGAAACATAATGCCTATGCAAATTTTAGGGGCAAGAATCCTATAAGGATAGAAGTGTAGTGCACGGACGTCTATGTGGCGCATGTCCGTCCCTGATAAAAATTCCTCCACCAATGCAAAAAGATAAGGCCATGCAGAAGAAATAAGCTAATGACGGTGGGTTTGTATCATTAGAATTATAATTTCTAAGGTAAGGGTAAATAAATGGGGAATTTTCCTAGGGTGCAAATTTGCACCATTACATTTTTCCCTTACTTTGGCGAGCATATGTGTCAATTCGGATGCAAGATAAAGTAGAAAGAGATTGAAGAGAATATACCAATAGCATTGAGGAAGAAAATATTCAATCCAGTGCACCTGGACATGAAGAAAAGAGAAAAGGCTTGACAGATTCTCAGTCCTACAAAGCTAGTTGAACATGAAAGAGAGGAGGCTTCACAAGTTCTCGGTCCTACAAAGAAATTTTTTATCTCACCATAAACATGTTAGGCTACAAACAAAACATGTTGGGAAAAAAATCATAAGACACACAAGATGGTATGATAAGACACAGCCTGATCAAATACACTAGTCATGTATATAAGCATGCGGCTGTTGCAAACTACATTGCAGGACAGTCATAGAAAAGACAGTTCTAGCCAAGCTATACCCAAGCTAGAAGCAAAGATATACGATGTATGACACCAAGACACAACAACATCAAATATCAGATAAAATACATACAATTTCAAGATATCAATGAATTTAATTGAAGGAGAAGCTTTCAAAGGGGTTTCCTTTGGTACCAAAATCTTCAAGACACCAAGGGATCCACTCAAGGGAACACTCCAATTGAAAGACACCACATTTTCCACAAGTTATTCTATCATCAAGGAATCTGTTGGAAAGAATGCTCCTTCTCAGAGAAATTTTTCACTCTTTCCTTTTAGAAAAAGTGATCCTTTTTCAAAGGAAAATTTTTAGACTCTTTCACATATAGGATTCTTTTCAAAAGAAAATTCATCCATGAGTCTTGAGAGAATACAAAATTTTTGAAAATGACAAGCTTCAATAAGGGATTCTTTCATCAAGGAATTCATTTTAAAATTTTACACCAAGGAATCCTTTTTGAAATAATTCACCACATTAAAAATTAGAACATGGTAGCCCCCCTAGGATGATATGTGTTGTGCAAAGGAGCACATGAAATCCTAAGGAGAGAAAGGAGAGGCAAAGATGTTGCAAAACAAGATACATGATGAGATGTATTCATGGTATGTTGTCACACATGTGAGGGACAACACATAAGAACCACAACATCAAGAAGTAGACAAAGACGGAGATATAAAGAGACACGGGGGGATTTGAGAACTCGAGGTCAGATATGTTTATAGATACAAATAGATATAACATAGTGTATGAATGAATAGTCATCAATCCCCAAAGTTCTCAGAACATGAAGAAGAGCACATGAAGATAAAGTAAAAATTAAAAAATTGGGTGAACATAGAAGAAGGCCTAAATTCCCCCAACACTTTGCATCATCCCCAATATGGAAAAACAATTTCACAACATATAGAAGAATGATGATACATATAGAAGTGCATGAAAATTTTCTCGCACCTATATCCAAGCACCTACAAGGGTAGCAAGGGTCCTTTAGGCAGGATCACAAACACAAAAATACAAGCACAGGGGAACACAAACACACAAATGTACACTACATATAAAGAAGAGGTACCACCCTAGTCCTCATCAACCAACAGGTCATCCTTCTCCCAATCTAGATCATTGTAGGGGGAGGAAAATAGGCCTGCAAGGGCAGGATAGCAAGAGCGGTACCCTCTAACTCACCTACAACAAGGGCCAAGGAAGAAGGCCCCTCAAGGTCTTCTTCACTGAGCTCTTGTGAGGAAAAATTCATTGATCTTGCAAAGATTGAGGATAGATCTGGGATATCATTCACCAAGTTAAACATGCACTTCATTGGAGTGCCATGTGTCAATCAAGTGGGAGTAGGAGGCATCTGAGAGCCACTTCCAATCTTATCGAGAGGGGCATTGACAAACTCAGGGGAAGTTGGGGCCACCTTTGTCACAAGGATGGTGTAATCCAAGACAAAACCAACTTCTCAAGAAGGTGAACCCTTCTTCTGACCTCCACTTGCAGTGAGGTCATCCTCCAACTTGCACTTCAACGGAGGATGTGGAATCCCCATAGAAGAAGCAAGAGCCAAGGAGGAAGAGGACAAGGACACAACAGACACCACCATTGGGTTTGGCATGTCTATGGGTTGAGAAAAGGGAGGGATGTCCAAGAGAGACATCAAAAGAGGGGGCTCCAAAGAGGGATCGATGAAAACCTACACCCTTTTGGGGTGAGCATCATCAAGACCCATCGGGGGAGTCGAAAGCATAACAAAGGCAATTAAAACTAAGGTACAAATAATAAAAGGAAGTAAAACAGTAGAAGAGGATACAGAAATAGGGGCCATTGGCTCCCCCTCTATCTTCTACAGGGAAGCATGTTCAACGATCAAATCCTTTCACTTGCACTTGCACTCACGTGCAAGCCGGTTACATCGGCTACGAGCACTAGAAGACATGGCCTAGAAAGAGACCAGAGGTTGCTACTCATCCACAAGAGTATCCTTCACAACTATTTCCAGTGGAAGGATGGTCTCTTGAGTAGGAGCAGGAGGAGAAAGCACAAGATCAAAAGCAACCATAGGAAGAGAAATAGAAATAGGTGCCTCAGTGATGGGCCTCTTCCTATTCCCTACCTTAGGGGTAGGTAGAGGAATAATAGGAGGCTATGGAGGCCAATACATAGGAGCAGCCCCATGAGGACCCTTCCCCTTTCCATAGACATAAGTCTAGAAACCATGGGAAAAATAGGAAGCTCGAAGACTTGATGCTTTGCTTTTCACCATGTGGGAACCATCACATTTCCCATGTGAGGCATGGGAGCAGGATTCAAAGGTGTTGCAATAGAACAAGAAGCAGAAGCAGGAGAAGATGACACAGAAGGAGAAGTCCCTTAAGCGTGAGCAAGCTTCTTCTTCCCCTTTTGTTGGGCATAAGATGCAACTTGTTCTTGCACAATCATGGAAGCCTTCACAAAGATTGCAAAAGGGTACAACGGATAACTAGCCTTCGGTGTTGAGCCCCCAGTCTTATATTTAATATAAGCCTTATATAACAAATCTCCCCTAGGAGGAAGAGGTCGAACTGGGGCAGGCCAAAAATGATCCAGTGTGAATCCCTCGCATGAAACTAGTGATTTATAATCAGTGTCATGCACTACATACACAAAACCTTCATGAGGTAATTTTAAATATTTATGAACCACAAAGGCAACAATGTTCATAGAGGATAGCCAAGGGATACCTAGCCTTACTCAGAATAGGTCAAAATTTGGAATGATAATAAATGAAACATTAATAACCTTGGGTCCTACCAAGACTAAAAGATAAATAGAGCCCATAGGGGAAACAAATAGTCCATCATGCGTATAGAGAGTGGTCTCTAACTCTTTGTATCTCTCCTTGTGTAAACTATTTATAAAAAAATTATCCTTCGTTATCATATTAACCTGACTTTTTAGATCAACTAAGACACGAGTTGCAACGTTTCCATTGATCTAAGCATGAATGTATAGTGGAGAAGGCTCTTTATTAAGAGGCTCATCATGCGAGGTGAATGTTATGTCAAGTGTACTACTCACAATTTTAGGAGGGATACATGTGAACAAAACCATGTTCACGTACTTAAATGGAACTAACTCAAATGATGTGGAAGATTGTGTTACTAAATTGCAGAATGAGAGGGAAATGGGTTAGTATGGATTTACAATTCACTGTTAGCCTTGGCCACAAATTTATTAGAATTATATTTCTTTCCATCGAGACAGATAGTCTTGTCATCAATGCAATCCTGAATCTCATGATGCACACACATGCATTGCTTAGTGTCATGTTTGTGTACTTGGTGGAATTGACAGAATTGATGCTCATCATATCACTCAAGATACGCCCCAGTCAGAGGTCGAGGTTCTGGAAATTTTAGAACTTTATCTTTTAATATTTTTTTTAAAATAGCAATATAAGACAAATAGTTTTGTGAAATGCCTATAGCGCCCTAGGCCCTTGTCTTTAGATGTAGAGACCATATTTGCAATAGCCTTTTTTTTCTAGAAACCAACACTACAGACTGGTTATCAGAATGGGAGAATGAAGAAAAACCCCCAAATTGTGCCACCATCTATTGGTACTCACACAATGTGGCACACAAGTGTACAAAAGAAGGATATTTCATTAAGGAAAACTTTTCTTTCCATGAATTTTGTAAGTTGCCAATGAAAAATTTCTACACATCTGAGTCTGGAAAAGGATAATAAATTTGATATAACAACACTTGATATCGAGTGATAAAATCAGTCACCTTTTTCTAGTCCCCCTACTTACATCAAACAAGATTTGAAAAGGTCATCTTTGGTTTGATGTTAGCTTGGAATTGTCAGAGGAACTGATTTACTAATTGATCAAACGAGAAGATAGATTTATTTGGTAAGGAACAGTACCACTCAAGGACAATGTCCTTAAGGGATCTCAGAAAGAGCTTAGCCATTAGAGCATTGTGGTGGAAGAAATCAGTGCACATAGCATTAAATTTTGAAACGTGTGTCTAAGGGTCTCCACGACCACCATACTTTTAAAATTTTGGAATCTCCATCCCCTGAGAGATAGGAGTGTTTAAAATAGCAATAGGTAAAGGACTGTGGAAGAAGATAGGTTGAAATATAGGTTGATAAGTAGCACTGGATAAGTTTTCTAGTTGGTTTTGCATCTGACCCTTGTTTTGCAACAAGGCATTTAAGATAGGGTTAGAAGATGAAACAGGACCAGTGGAACCACCACCAGAACCACTAGATCCACCAACCCCCATTCCAATAGAGACCCTGCCACCTCGACCAACATGGGCTCCAATATTTCCACTAGGAACATTAGGACTGGAGGAGCTGAAACCCAAGGGTACCTTGTTTACTTTAATGATGGGGGTCAATCGAGGACCGGAGGTGGTGTTGACCCAAGGGCTAGTCTCATCCATACATATTGATGCCTTAAGCATCGATACTTCTATATGTCTTTCAATGGTCTTAGATCCAAGGTCTCAAGCAATGCGTTACTTAGGATTGTATGATGAGACATGAGTATCCACTATTTCTACAAGGCCCTAGAGGAATTCTAGACCTACTTGGTCCTTGTACAACATAGTTCTCAAGTCAATAACAACCTTATCAACCCTAGCCATAGTCATTTCTTTCTCCAAATACTTCTCGAACTCTCCAATTCTTCTATCTAGCAAAAGAAGTTTCTCTACAGGAACCTCGAGAGCATCATCTTCCTCCACAAATGAAGTGGAAGGAGAAGCAAGAGGGGTAGGAATATGAGGAGCTTCCTCGAAAGGGTTGGAGAAACTTTTATTTGTTCCTAAAATCATTCATCAAAGGTAGGACCGGTAGTGACCTTCTTAGAATCCATCTCTATATGTTGTAAGCTCCTTTTAACAATGTGCCTCGAGGTTGTAGACTAATTTGCAATACATTAGGACACGAGAGAAAGATATCTGACACTAACAAATGAAGACAAGACTTTCACATCAAGTTCACCAAAAATGTAGAGAAGGGGGATTCGTCACCCCCGGGGCTCTAAGTCATGGGAAAGCCCCAAAGAATGAACTGCCCTAAACTACCTCAAGTTGTTTAATAGGTGTTTCAGAAATCAGGTGAGTTGGCCACAAAGGTTTCAGACTATAGACTAGACAGCTCACTGTCGAAGGACAACAGCACAGGAAATAGACTCTAGCCATCGCGTTGGCATCCTTTATGGAAATAGGTATGATAAATAGCTAGAAAACACAAAGGGCCTACTTATGACCTGACTATTGAGGTTTTACATTTTTCTAGAGAAAATACAGAAAGAAAAAAGTACAACAAGAAGAATACTAGAAAGCTATTCTAGTACGAAAATGATAAAGAAAGAGTAGGAAAAGATACCATTCCACGCGTGAAATCCCTGCACTCAATTCCTTTGTCTTTATGAACTGATCATGCCATCTAATTTTTTTATTTTGGACAATTTGTGTATTGTATGGCTTCCATTTTTATTTCATCAAGCACATTTAGGTTGTGTAATCTTTCTTGTTGAGTTGTGGATAAGTACATGCCTAATGTAACTATTTCCCTCAATGTTTTGTATTTAAATTCAATAGGAAGTATTGCTTTCTTCCCATGCACCAATTCATATGGTGTAAACCCGATTGTGGTCTTCCAAGTTGTCTTATAGGCCCAAACTTCCTTATTCAACCTAGTTTCCCAATCCTTCCTATGAATTTGCATTGTCTTTGTGAGAATGTTTTCAATTTCCCTATTTGTGACTTCAACCTGGCGATTAGCTTGAGGGTGGTAAGGTGTTGAATTTCTATGTCTAACCTCATACTCTTGAACCAATTTTGTGATCAATTCTGATGTAAATTGGGGTCCTTGGTCTACGACAATCTTCCTTAGAACACCATAACTGTGGTTGCAATGGAACTTCATCTAATTTTGTTTTCCTTCCCATTCTTTGACACCTATCACAACCCTTAGTATATTTCATTGCATTTTTATGAAGAGTTAGCCAATAGTAGCCAGTGTTGAGAATCGTAAGAGTTGTCCTCTTTGCTACAAATTTCCCCCCACGGGGTTCATCATGGAATGCTCTGAGGATATCATATACCTCATCTTCTCCAATACATCTCCTCATTATGTTGTTTTGGCTTGTACAGAATAAGTATCCAGCTATCCAGGAGTAAGGAAAACTTTTATGAACCAACTATCTCTTTTCTCTTAGTGAGAAATGGGTTGGTGTGTGTCCTGCTACAAGATAGTTGGCAATATCTACAAACCAAGGTGTATGTAGAGATAGAGAAAATAAATTCCCATTTGGGAATGAATCATCAACATCTTCTGATTTGGCTAGTAGTCTTGATAGAAAATCTACCACTACATTTTCCTTACCTGGCTTATCCATATGGTAATGTCAAATTCTTGAGGCAATAATAACCACCTGACAAGCCTACCACCAACCACTGGTTTGTTCATTAGATACCTTATGGTTTTATGGTCAATATGTATGAATACTGGATATCTTGTAATATAATGCATGAATTTGTTTATTGCATATACTACTACAAACATCTCTTTCTTTGTCACTGTATAACTGAGTTTTTCCCCTTGTAGATTTTTGTTGATGTAATATATGGCATACTCTTTGTTTCCTTCATTTTTTCCAAGTATAGCTCCTATAGAAAAATCAAAAGCATTTGTATGGATATGGAAAGGTAAGGTCCAACTAATTTGGTCCTCTTAAGATAGTGGTTTTGGTTAATTTTTCCTTGAGTGCTTCAAAAGAGTATTGACAAGTAGTCGTCCCTTCAAATTCTACATCTTTGCACAGTAAAACAAATAGTGGAACTACAAGTTTTCTAAAGTCATAAATAAATCTCTTGTAATACCTAGCATGATCTAGGAAACTTTAAACATATTTTTGTCTTTGAGGCATAGGGAGTATTGAGATTACTTCAATTTTGTTTGGGTCCACTTGAATTCCTTTATTTGACACAAAATGTCCTAATACAATCCCTTATGTTATCATCATGAAACATTTTTCATGACTCAGGGATAAGTTATGTTCTTTACACCTTTTAGCACCCTCTCTAGATTTCCAAGTGCTTCATAATATGTATTCCCACAAGTAGCAAAATAATCCATGTAAACTTCCATGGAATCATGTGCAAAATATGAGAATATACTCAGTACTACCTCTAGAAGGTGGTTGGTGCATTACACATCCCAAATGGCAAGACAAAATAAGAATATGTGCCCCAAGGGCATGTGAAAGTTGTCTTGTCCTGATCTTATGGGGAAATCCTTATTTGGTTGTAGCCACTAAATCCATCCAAAAATGAAATGTACTTCATTCTTGCTAATGAATCAATTACTTGGTCAATGAAGGGGAGTGGAAAGTTGTCTTTCCTAGTTGCAACATTTAGTTATCTACAATTTACACACGCTATCCACTTTCCTCCTTTCCTTGGTACAATTACTAGAGGTGACACCCATTGACTATTAGAGATAGATAAAACCTACATTAAGTAATTTTTGCAATTGTGATTTAACTATGTCTCTGATTGTAGGGTTCATTCTCCTTTGTGGTTGCCTTATGGTTTTAAAACCGACATTGACATAAATCCTATGCATGCACAATTCAAGGTTTATCCCCTTCATTCCATGGTAATCCCATGCAAAGGTTTTTTTGTGTGCTTGCAGCACGTTCATGAGTGAGGTCTATTGTATATCAATTAATTGACTATTAACATTCAATGATTTACCCGATGTTATCTATAAAGTCTTGGATGATATTTGAATTGATGAGATGTCAAGTGTTGCTATGTTTGCGACACAGTAGTGTAGTAACAAGGTGTGGAATATTTTGGAAATTGACTTAGATGATCTATTAGGAATCACATTTTGCAGAGGATCCTACAGACATGTTAGACAGACCTAATGTTATAGGTCCCTACCATAGTTATTTTGCATGATGCTTACTATCATTTCATCTTCATCTTGGTTTTCTAACAAAGGATTGCATTTAATAGTCATCAGGGTTTGCAAGGAATACCGATCCTCCTCACCTAGGGTAGGCCAAATGGTTTGTTCTAAGTTTGCATGTGGTTGGGCTGGTGGATAAATGACCAATTTCTTAGTCACATTTCCATTAGAGATAATCATATTCCTAGACCTGCAACCTATAAAGGCATCTTTTGTTTCCAACCAAGGTCTTCCCAAGATGAGAGGTAACCTGCAAGATTAGCTTTTGGTTGCATTACCATGAAATTTGTAGGGTACTCCCATGAGTCCAGTGTTATTACCAAGTCTTCAATTATACCCTCAAGTTTAACTGTGGACCTATCTACCAGTTGTATAATAGGTGTAGGTCTAACTTCTATCAACTATAACAAATTCATTGTTTCTTTAGTCATTACATTAATAGTTTCTCCCAAGTCAATTAAGGTGTACTTAATGAGAGTTCCATTTATCTTTACATCCACTACAAGACTCCCAAGGTATGCATACCTGGGGAAAAATATGTTTCCCAACATAATGTTTGCAAGTTATCCTAGGACATGCACATTTTGGGGATCTTTTCTCTTCCTTCCTACATTTTTAAGGCATAGGTCTCTCACTATTTTAGTATAGATAGGAAACTCTTTAATGTCTTGGATAAGGGGTATCTTGATGCAAACATCCTTAATTTTTCCCAACAGGTCAGTTTCAACTTGTTTTTGATGCCTTTGAACTACTAATATTTTAGGGAATGGAGGCTTTGGACTTTGATTAGTTTGGTTAACCTAGTTTGACTTAAGTTCCTTAAGTTGGTTGTCTATTTATGTTGGGGTTTTTTCATCAACCAATTAAGTGTTTTGAGGGGATGAAGGCCCAATCAACATTTTCCCTGATGATGTGGACATCACTCACCTCTACCCCATAACTAGGGTATTGAATAACTTTATTAGCATAAGCCTATTAAACAAGCTTATTATTAGGGTTAGGTGCAGCTTGGGCTGGTAGCTAAGGTGCTCTAGGGGGTTGTGGTGTTGGATTTTTTGGATTTGGAATAATGGCTTACTGTTGTGGCTACAAGGGTTGTTGTGGCTACTAACAATTCATGTTTTGATTTTTCCATTGCTAACCTCTTTGCCACTAAGGTTACCATTGGTTTTATTGGGGTGGCCATTGAAAATTATATCCTTGGTAATTTTATGATGGCCACATTTTTTGTTGTTGTTGATTCTAGTTGGTTTGAGGAATTTACCATTGTTGGTTTTGCATAAGATCGGGGATTCCAATTAGGAAGATTTTGATTATTACCAGGAAATGGCATGTTGTAATTCAAAGGATATTAGGGCATACCTTGTCTTGGATGCCATGGTTTCCTTTCAGATATGTAGAATACTTATCCATCTTCACCTTCCAATGCATGAAATTTTTGCATTCCTTGCTTGTCTTCAGATATACTAGCCACCTGCTTACACTTGCAATTAGTTTTTCTCTGTCTACAATGTGGGCAGTATTCTGTAAGAGTTGCTTCTGCCTCTTCTTGCTTCTTTTTGATATGGTTGATAATATCCTCCTTCATATTTGACAAAATATTACTCAATTCAATTCTTGAGACTCCATTAGATGGTTTTTTGATGGAAGATGGCGTGTCTCCTCTAACCTTCTTTGAGAGAGATCTTGAATAGT
Organism: Sequoia sempervirens; assembly: GCA_007258455.2. Classification (NCBI taxonomy): domain Eukaryota; kingdom Viridiplantae; phylum Streptophyta; class Pinopsida; order Cupressales; family Cupressaceae; genus Sequoia; species Sequoia sempervirens. The sequence continues at coordinate 554,967,802 of VDFB02271358.1, read as the reverse complement.
TCGTGCATTCCTTGGAGATCTCCTCAAATGGTTCTTGAGAGATATCTCCTACCCCAATGAGGTTAAGTGCATCCATGCAATCCTCATTAATCCCCCTTAAGAATATTAGCTTAAAAACTCATCAAAGAGTCTATTCTGGTGGGATTTCTTAAGGAAAAACTAAAATCTTTCCATGTAGTCTTCCAGGGATTCATCCTCCTTTTGTGACATCCTAAAGATGTCATCTCTTTTTATGTTTATTCCTCTATAATAGTTTTGGTAATTCTCCAAGAACTTTATCTTCATGGTATTCCAATTTGGAACATCTCTTCCCAAACCCATAAACCATGTCAGAGTAGCATCCTTCAATGTTTTTAGGAACAATTTGAGCCTATGTGTATCTATAATATAATCATAACTTTTACATAGCACATCAAACTCAAAAAGGAAGGTATATGGATCCTCTGTGACCAACCCATAAAATATAGGTAAGGCTTAAAGGGGTATATTCTTCAAGGTAGTTGCTCTCTCCTAGTTGGTAATGGGGAACTCAAAAGTCACATGCTCTATGGGTCTTCTATTGTAGCATCACCCATGGAGATGGTTTTTGTATGGGAATTCTTCTTTGTATTTGACGTGGATATTGGTGTTAGGGACAATTCTTCTTCAAGAATACTCTCGCTCTGTTCACTTTGATCATGAATATCCTCTAAAGCTTCGTGTGTTGAGGGGATAAATATTCCCAGAGCATATCGCCACCTCCACATACAATAGTTATAACTTTTGGATCATATACTCCTGCACGGTGTTAGTAAAACATTTTTGTGTTGATGGATTAAAACCTTATTATCCTAATGCTGAAATAAAAAAAATAAACTATGAAAGCTTGAAATTACACAAGATAACCCTGAATGTAGCACCGTCCCTAAAAATGACACCAAAAATGTAAGGCCTCTACTAATGGTCAGTCAACTTGGTGCTAGATACATAATTTAGAGGAGTTCCTAGCTAAACAGTTCACTAAACCCTTGTAAAGACTTCATTTAATTATCAACTAGGACTTCATAAAATTTTGATGATGTTGACATTGTATGTGCATTCATGGACTCTATACAGCCTATATCAATGAGTATAGGTAGTTTACACGTGTACAGGAAAACGGTAAAGGTTAGAAAAGTAAATAAAGTGTTAACTTGCAAAATAGGGGAGATAACTTAATCTTCTACTGATGTTATGGGTGTAGACACTTAAAAATGTCTTGAATGATATCATGCACTCGAATATAATATACTAACACCATTTTGACCTAAAACCCATCCTCTTTTGTTTGATTAATCAAATTAGCCTAGCTATTTAATTAATCGCATCAATTTCATCTATTAACCTGATTGACCCAATTAGGTGAATTCATCCCCTTTCATGCTAAAATTTATTCCTATTAAATTGAATAAATCAAACTATTTAATTCAATCCCCTAAAGTCTCTTATTTAATTAAATAACCCTAAATTATTTAATTAAATATCATAACACTTTCCACTTTTTCATTAAATCATTTATTTAATGAATATTGTTTAATTCTCCTAATTTGCTTCATTGAAACTTTATTTAATTATCAAGTTACTAATTAATCTAATCTTCCCACTTGCAAGGGAATATTCCTCCTTTGCACATTCCTCCAAAAGGAATATTCTCATGGAATATCCCTTCCCCTTTGCACAATTAAATTTGGTTTTAATTAGCTCAATATCTATTTTCCTCACCCATGAGAATATTCTCTTTCTTCACTCATTTGAAAAAGAGAATATTCCATTTTCATAACAAACTCTCAATAAAGCTTATTGTGTAAGTTTTGAAAGTGTGTTTGTTTGGATAAATGTAAGCCCTTGATTAAATATCATCTTGCATCATCAACCCTTGATGGGAATCCATGATCCATACCTCCATTCTCCTCCCATTTTGATCCTTGATTGATCCTTTTGATCTTGGCCATCAGTTTCATTTTACCTATTCTATAAATAAAGCTTGAATCTATTGAATAGGGATCCATCTTCTAATAGTAAACTCATGTTGTTAAAATCACTCTCATCTTGCACTCATATTTCCTATTTTAGAAGGCATTTTAGGTTAATTTCTTGCATCATATTAGCTTAGATTCCATTAATGGCTTCCATGGTAACATAGATGCATCCATTTAACATATTTTGTAATTAGAGTTTTAATCTTCTAAGCTTAAAATTCATTTAGAATAGCTTTGCATACACCCATATCGATCATCTTAGCACATATCATGTTAATTTAGCTTTTAAATCATGTTTTCATATACATCTCTCATCGCTTTCGTCGACTCTCTTGAATAAAATCAATCGAAGCAAGCTCATTCATCCATAGGATTGGGAAAGGGTCACCATTCCACGTCAATGCAACACCACTCGCCCGATAGGATAAGTTTAAATAGATTAGAATAGGTTTTTTATGAAGACTTTGTATTTTAATATGTTAGTTTTAATGGATTCCTAGTTTAGTTTTTATTGAATTATTTTATTGGGATTGATGTTTAGTGGCTTAAATACGCTTTGAATCCTCATGGATCAAGTGTAGTCAGCCTATACTAAGTCGTCAGTTACATTTTGGTGCTAGAAGGAGGGCATGAACTAATCAATCTAATAAATTTCTTGTTAAATCTTTGTTTTGTTTGTGTTTTCAGGTACAACGACACTATTGAAGATTCAGTGATTCTTTTCATGATGCGTTGTTATATAGTGACGCATTTGGGTTTTTGTTTTAGCAAACGCATAATTAATTTAGCGACACTTAATTTGTTTCATCATCGCACTTTTAAATAGCAATGCCAAGCTAATTTTTCATCACGGCGTAAAGTTTTATTTAGCAACACATTTAACGTCATTGTTTACTGTAGAGTGGCACTTTCAATTTTTCAATACAGTGACGCACTTTCTATATAGTGATGCTATTGATGAAATTCAACAATGCAATTGATTTCAGTGTCGCGATTTACTGATCAACAAAATTGAACCCGAATTTTGACATGTCTTTTAATTTTTTGACTTTATCTGATTGCTAACATGTCACTGACTTCTCGTTTTTGGTTTTTAGGCTAACTAGTTTTGCAAGTTTGGACAATAACATTTGAAGTGGAGGATTGTATCATTGTTTAATTTTATAATTGTAACAAGTGTTTCGACACTCATGGGGCAATTATAACCCATTTATGATGCTTTATTTCACATTTTAGGACCAAACTAGATTTCCTTTGGGTTTAAAATGAATGTTCAAATTGGTTAAAATTGAACCCTCACATCATTATGCTTGTTTATTTAAAATTGAACACAATCTACACACTTCAAATTGGTGCTTAAAACGAACTCATTTTTCTATGATGGATTAAAATGAATATGTGCTTGAATTGCTTAAGTATGCTTGTTGTGCATATCCAATCCCCTTATGCTTCATGCGATATTGGGTGAAGAGAAACATGCAAGTATACCTTTTCTTCTTGGAAGCGCTTATTATCTCCCCTTGCGCCTATTGGAAATCTTGGGTGACAAAACATGTGTTACCTTTAAAAGGCCTGCCTCCCAACTTGTGAGAGGGAACGACCCAAGCATTGCTTTCACTTCAGTTCGCTATATAAATACTTGGTGTGACGAAATTCATTAACCAACTAGTGTAGTTACACTGTACCAAAGATCGTCTCCTTTAGTATTTGTGTGATATGTCAAACCCTTAGATTTTTCTAAGGGTTGGGCGGCCTCTTAATTGAGTGAATTTTCTTCATGTATAGCACTAGTTTATCCCGAAAGTATGAATTACGAACCTTGTTATTAGTGGCTCACCATTTCCTTCGAAGTGTATTTTGAGGTAGTGCATTGGAGTAGCACCACTCCAAGAAGTTACTTACCATGTCCGATTTTTAATTGAGACAATAAAGCAAATGGGGAAGGGACTCCTTTGCTTGGTGTGTCAAGACGTTACATTTCCTTGACATAGCCTATTTGTCCATTTCATATTCATGGATTAATCATCTCTTAGGGGATGATGGTAAGCCTACTAATAAATACACACCTATATAGGATTGTTCATGCTTCTGAGTCAGTTCAACACTTGCTTGGTTCCAAAACAATTGCAAACAAACATCAACAAATATTTTCAAATTTTCAAACCCTTTGGTCTAAGTATGGATACCCTTTGAAAAAACATTGATATTGATGCTTTTCCTAAGGATTTCTATTCTTAGATACTTCTAAATATTTTGGTTTACATCTCAATCCATACTTCCAAAGTTAACCTAGGTAAATATGCCCCTAACTTCATCCTTTTTCACAAAATGGACTTTGTGAAATTGATGATGTTTTTGACATAAACATTTAGTTTGAAACTTAAGCAATACAAAGCGTTTTTGGTAAAAATAAACTCATTTAAACAAGATAAATTGAAAAATTAAACCCCACATGACCATTTGGCATCTGATTACTCCAATTGAACAACCTAACCTTATTCCTGCTATCATTCAACCAAAATTTGAACTAATTGAGGGAGAAAAAATGGATATAATTAGTAGTTTGAGAAGTTTCACTTTTGAAACAAAGGAAACACCCATCCAGTGGAGAAATCCAACAAACGTCTTAGACGAACAAGAGGATCAAGCTGATATTGTGGCCGCAAGGCCCATATTACCACTTCCTACATGGCAATAAATATCCTCTTTTCCATAATCTTATGCTTCTCTAAATGATCTCTCGTAAAATCAAAATCCCCAAGAGAAGGTCTACATGTCGTCACTTCAAAGTTAGGCATCATAGTCAAAAAGCTATCAAGAGACACCTTGTGAGTCCTTACTACAATAGGAACATTTTGGTAAGGAATTTTTATAGATGCATTTCAATGAATGATGTAGACATGTATGCTCAATATGAACCCCTCATTTAAGTCAACATTGGTCTTTTGGATTGAGTACACTTTAGAGGTCTAGCATGTTTATCACTACCTTGGTCTTGTAAAACAAAAGGATCACTCTAGGTCAACATTGGGTCAAACATTTTTCATCCACCCCTTATCAAAATTCAAACTTCACTTCACCAAACTTTGCAAAAAATTTGAACACTCCAACACTTTGGACTTAGACATCTATCAACCCACTAATCCCTAACTTAGATACTTTGTATGTGAAATGAATCATTTTTCATGCATTTGGTTAAGTTAGTTATCATCTTTGAACTCGTTTATCTTGAAGGTCACAAGTCTACCCTAAAGATTCACAAGTTCATTAACATCTTTTATCCAAACATCAAATAATCAAACTTAAGTCAAAAGTGTTGTCCCAAAATGTTTGCAAAGATCACTTCCCACATCATTCACCTTTTCATCTCCCATTATCATCATTGCTCCAAAAATACTTAGAGCATCCCTTTTACCAAGATTTGAGTCAACTAGAGAGTTTAAACATTACAGATCTCAAAACAACTCTCCCATAGGTGACCCAAAATTTATGGTAAAGACAAGATCACAACACAATAGAATCATGGAAAAATCCAAAGTCACATTCACCTCAAGTGATCCCAATCCTCAAGAATTTGATCCAAGAAGTCAAGTTACCCCATCACAACAACCCTCATCTCCATCAGGGCCATATGAGATATAAGACATTATGAACAACCTATTTTGGCTTACTAGGGAAGAAATCATGGAGTACAAACAAGAACATCAAGCCTTAGAAAACATAGCTCCAATTTCCCCATATTTTGTTGCGCAATAATTGACACAAGGCTTGACTCCATCCACCATTCAAAAAACTCCATCACTAGGGAAAAATCAAATACCCATTCCTAGTATTACAACTAATCTTGCTAAAGACTTTGGCCATGCTCTTCTATTCGAAAGAAACACACTTGTGGGTACCCTCAACACCAATCCTTCTCAAAACACCACTTAGACACCAACATTTGGCGCTCCCCTCATTCTTGAGAATCCTCTATATCAACATAAACCGCTTACACTTCATGAATCCATGAAAACCTCAACATATCAAGGGTACCCCTCTTCATCCATCCCCACAAGTACCACAAGTGTGCCCAACATCATGCAAGGAAGTATAGATCAAGTGTCTCAAATAGACCCAAGAGGTAAATTTAATCCCCTTATACAAAATCAATCTTCAATGCAATATGGGACATCTTTATCAAATCCCCTAATGAGTTCATCCATCCCATTGGTTTCCCAAGACACATCTATCCCATCCATCACCAACCCAACTCAAAATAACCCCTTGGTCACAAACCCCACCAACCAAGGTAATACCTTGACCACATCCCAAACACAAGAAAATCCCCAAAACATTAGTCAAAGGAATCCTTTCTGATCTATTTTAGGATCTAGGACAATTGCTTACAAAATGCTTAACATTTTATATCAGTTAACTCTAAACTCTAAATGAACGAATTAACATAACACAAATGCTTAAATGAACAAAGCATAACCATGATGATGAACTGAAAGAAAGAGAAAAGAAAAAGGAGAACAAACGCAATTGATAACGGAGTTTGTCTGAATGGGCTACGTCTCTGGGTCCCTCTCCAATAGAGTGACCAATCTGATTATGCTCCAAAAATCAGTTACAATTGCTTCAAGACTATCTCCCTTAAGCACAGTGGCATGATGTTCCTCTGGTGTGCGTAAATATCTTTAGAATCTCCTAAGCGTACTCTCCTTCTCACCACCTAGACTTGAAAAATCAAAGGCCTACTACCCCCCTTTTATACATAAAATATGCCTAAAAAGGCTTAACCATTTCAATAAATGAGTAACTCCCACTAGCCTAAGTCTTCAGGTCATATACAACCTCTTTTTTCATTTAGACCCTCTTTTGGTTTGGTGGTTAGGGCCTTAGTTTGGATTTTATGCCCCTTTTTTTATTACATTCAGCCTACATTTACTCTTTATATAAAACTGAATCCACATATACATTAAAGACCATCGGTGGTCTGACGGTGGGTCGATGGTTCGACCCCCGTCGGCCACCTTTCCTTCCCCAAACCAAATCTTTAATAATTCAAAACTAAACCGCGACCATATATGGATAGATACAAGCATGCGAGTGGAACAGTATGAGGAATGACTTGTAATGTGTAGGGTGGGGGTTCGACCCCCACCAACTTTTGTTGGAAATTTCAAATGGTCCACCGCCCACGCCGATGAAGAAGGGTTCCACATGGCACATCGAGAAGGTGCCACATGGCACGATGTTATTCGTTGTTCAAGATACATCAACACTGACGCAACAACTGTACGCTGACCAAGCTGTCACATAAGCATGCCAACTGGATGCCACCTGTACCCACGCAAGCAATACAAACTGCCACATGTCCGTCCCATAGCCTGCCACATCAACTTTCATATTGTACGAACTGCCACGTCAACATGTTGACATCAGCATTTGTACGGTCAAAGTCAACCCATCATTGCAAACTTTGACTGATGATATCTCAGGTGTACGATATCGGATTTCGACGAAATGAATGTCGTTGGGTTCATCTCATCGAGCTCTTTGTTTTGACACCATTTTTGACAAATTCTGAGATGGTCATTTTCTTTGCTTCCTAGATGACCCCTGGTGCCAGTTTGACCCAGACTTTGACCGACCGTAACTTGGGCTTACGAACTCCTTTTGAGCTCGTTCAAGTTGCATTGGAATCAAGATTTTGAACTCTTTATGATGGTGTTGAATTTGGAGCATTGGGGACACTACAAATTTCACTTAAAAATATCCCGCATATCACTTTCAATCAATGGACTCAAATTCCTAATGTGCCACTACCATCGTAATACCTAATGGCATCATCATCGTCTTTCCCCATGATCCCTCTTATCATGCAAAATCAAATGGGACCTCAACCTTACATTCCTCCATCCCAATCCACCATCTTGCAAGGAATGTTAAACCAAGGGAACCCCTAACCTCTCATCAACAACCCACAACCCATGCAAAACATCAACCCATCGTAGATGTCCCAACAACCAACAGATCCTACATTGCAACCATATGCTCTAGCCTTGAAACAAGCGCAACAACAACAACAACAATCCAAACAAACAACTTTAGAAACACAACAACAACATCAAGCCCACCAAGCATCCTTAGCGGCACAACAACAGTAAGTACAACAACCAACCCTTGTGGCCCAACAACAACAACAAGCCTTACTAGCTTAGCAATATGCCCAACAATAACAACAACAACAACAACAAGAAGGTTCCTACTATAACCCTCAACAAAACATCATCAATACAAACACATTAGGGACATATATGTCTCCACTACAATCACCTTCAGAATATCCTACTCCACCATACACACCATACTTGACACCTAATCATATCAAAATCCCATGTACATTCCATCTACCATCCCATAATATGCAACATATGTTCCTCCACCAAACCCACAAGATGATATAGCATCACAACTTAGGGCATTAACACAAGAAATGTAGGATATCTGGATGGAAAAAATGAAGAAGCCCCATACACAAAAAAACTTATGTCCCTATCCATTCCATAGAAACATCGCCATGTTACCTTTTCCTCCCAGTTTTGAGGTCCCTAGATTTGATTAATACAAAGGGATAGGAAATCCTATGGACCACATCAAGGAATTCAACATCATGTGTATGGAGGTTGCCTACAATGAGTCCTATTTGATGTGTATCTTTCCAAGAAGCTTAGCAGGCCTAACCATCGACTGGTTTTCTTAGTTGCCTCTAGGTATCAAAACCTTCTAGGAAATCATCAACAAATTCATAGATCATTTCTCCTTTAATCTTTACATAGACATAAGCCTAGAAGATTTGTACACTCTCAAACAAAACAAAGGAGAATATTTCTCCAATTTCTTGCAATGATGGAGGCAAAGGGATAGTAAAAGAAAGTGGCCAATTCTTGATGAACAAGTGGGGATTATCATAGAAAATCTAGATCTAGATCTATCCTCTCACTTAAAGATGTAGCGCATTACCTCTTATGATGAGCTTGTCCTAAGAGCCATTAACATTGAGAGAGCTCTAATCTCACAGGGAAATACTCAAGCCTACAAAGGCAACCACCCATCAACCATTTCAAACAACAAGCCTCATGTTTGGGCTAAGAATAATAATGTAATGAATGATGGCATGGTAGATGCTAAGGTGGTCCTAAGTGCTCCTAGGCCAAACAAAAATCCAATAGCTAACATTCAACCGACTGTGCAACAAACAACACCATCACAAAACAATCAAATCAACAACACCGAAATGCAACAACGAAAAAAACCCAACAAAAAAAATATCCAAAATGCAAGTACACGCAATTGTTGGAACCCATTGAAACCATCATGAAGAAATTGGTAAAGTCAAATTTGATAACGCTTCCCAATTTTGAAAATTACCGAGAACCACAGGATAAACCACCCTGGTACAACAAAAAGATCTTTGTGACTTTCATAAAATCAAAGGACACAAAACATCGAACTACATGAGGTTCAAAAATGTTATCCAAGATATTATCAAGAATAGAGACATATCTGTTGAGGTACTAGCTAGCAATCAGGATCTCAAGATATATAAGAACCCTATTCTAGATCATAGCAAAGGAGACAACACTAGAAAAGCTAAGGATTACACAAACGTGTAGTATACCTATTCTAATGTAGTTGCTTCTTGTGATAGTGTTATCACTATCATCACCATCAAAGGGCCTAGTGCAGAGTGTGGAGTCACCACACGACATGGAAAATTCACCATCCAAGGAGTCCCATCTCAATCTAGGGCACAACCTACTTTGCCAACATCAAACCCTAGCAAGTATAGCCTCCTAGATCAACTTAAGAAGACACCCACATATATTTCTATCTTGGAACTATTCAGGCTATCCCCTACACACGGGTAAATCTTAGAGAAATCTTTATCTTCATCATTCGTCCTTGAGGATATTGATACAAAGTAGTTTCAAGCTATGGTAGGGAATATCACTAATCATCATCTTATTTTCTCAAAACAAGACCTACCATCGCAACCATCTCATAACCATGCTTTACACCTTGAGGTCGTTATTCATTAGAACAAGGTTAAAAGAGTCTTAGTAAATGGAGGTGTTGGTCTAAACATCTACACCCTATAGTTGATTAAAAACCTAGGATATTCAGAAGATGCTACTGAGAAATAAAATAGTTCAACCATCAGAGCATATGACGATCAAGAGCAGGTATCACAAGGCATCATTCGCACTACCCATCCAAGTGGGACCCATCATTGTAGAGACCACATTCCAAGTGTTAGACCTTGATCTTCCCTACAAAATCCTGTTTGGACGACCCTAGATTCATGCCCTGAAATTTGTAGCTTTGACCTATCATCAATGTGTAAAATTTCCTTTTGAGGGAAGAGAAGTTACCATCCATGGAGATCCTGGACCTTTTTACTACTGCAAGAACCTTGAGGCCAAGTTTTACAAGATACCCCAAATCCCTAAAAATGATGAAGGGATTACACCATCTTCCTCATTTGTTGACCCACCATCCCTTGCATCTACCTCAAAAATGAAAACACCCATTGTGCAAAACATTCTCGACATCAAAGCAGTGATCCAAGATGATGGTTGTGGAAATTACAAGTTAACGAAGGATACTTCTGTATTGGGATAGCAACCTCTTTCTCCCAAATCCCATGGGAAACCCACATCTAGCAACAAAGTCCCCAAAACAATAAAGATGGCAGCAACCACCTTCACCAAGTGGGGGGATTTGAACAAAGAAGATGTCAATGAGGAGGATGTCTCCAAATTTCTATATCAAGATGAACGACCAGTCCCCGCTCTTCCCATGGAATATGACAACAAAGGTTTGCATCTAATGAAGGGATGGGGGTACAATAAGAATGAGAAACTAGGTCAAAATGACAACGGTTTGCTAGAACCCATTGTTCCTGAGAAATGCCCAAAGAATCTCATCTTAGGATGTACTACTAGCAAGGTTACCCTTCTTGGCAAGGTACTTCCACTAAACAAACTAAGGCTTCCTCTTAGTTACCAACATTGTGTGATACTACCCTAGATGACTTCCCCCTCAATATTGTTGACCTATTTGAGAATAACTCTCTCTTCATGATATCCACAACATCCTTCACCTTGAACGATCACTCGATTGAAATTAGCCTAGTCTACCCACAACTCATTGACTAGGACCATCAATTCTAGATTTATTTGAAAACGATGAAGCAATTTTAGAATTCATGGGACTCTGTGACAACTTACCATGGGTAGATCACAAAGTTGGTTTTGATATAGAACTAAACACAACGGCATAATATGGGGAGATGATTGAATCCTTCAATCGCAAAATAGACAACATGCAACTAACATGTAGATCTTTAAGTGAAAACCACACTATGGCACATTCTGATCCTAAAATAGTAAAAATAAAGGACACATCCAAGGGTGAAAACCTCTTTGAGGTGCCCAAGGATGATGGATTCAATCTCCCCTTAGTGTAATGCATCCAAAAAATTCAACAATGCTAGAAAAAAATGCAAATCCAGTAAATGTCAGAACTAATGAAGCACCCAAGATCACTTTCTATGTAGAATCCTTGTTGGACAAAGAATAAAAAAACCTAGCAACATTCCTAAAAGAGCGAAGAGCTAACTTTGCATGGTCATACACAGATTTTCCAAAGATCGATCCAGAAGTAGTTGTGCATCATTTAGTAGTTTACCCCGAAGCCAAACCAGTGAAGAAAAAATTACGGAAGATGCACCCTTAGTTAGCACTCTTGGTGAAACTTGAGTTACAAAAGCTTCTTGACGTCGGATTCATCTGATCCATAGATTATCTTGAGTGGGTTTCAAACCTAGTACCAGTCTCCAAGCCCACTAGGGGCATCAAAATATGCACACATTTCATAGACTTGAACAAAGCATGCCTGAAGGATGATTTTCCTCTTCCTAACATCGACATTATCATGGATCTAATAGCTGGACATGAAATTATATCACTCATGGATGGTTTTTCAGGCTATAATCAAATCATGATCGCCGAGGAGGATCAACACAAAACTACATTCACTTGTCTATGGGGAACATATTGATGGAACATGATGCCATTTGGGCTGAAGAATGCAAGAGCAACCTATCAAAGAGCAATGACCCTCATCTTTCATGACATGATCCACAAAATAGTCGAAGACTATGTAGATGATATTTTGGAAAAATAAAAGAAAAGTAGTGAGCACATAGAGGTTTTGGGACCCATCTTGAACAAACTCGAAGAGTATAAGGTATGGCTAAACTCTAAAAAGTGTGTCTTTAGGGTTACATTAGGGAAGCTTCTTGGCTACATTGTATCACTGAGAGGGATAGAAACTGATCTAGCAAAAGTGAAATCCATCCTAGACATGGAACCACTGCAAACATTGAAGCAAATGAGAGGGTTACAAGGAAGGTTGCAATCCATTAGAAGGTTCATAGTGCAACTATCAGACAAAATTCACCCTTTCTCACATCTTCTCCATAAAGGAATAACTTTCAAGTGGGATGAGAAGTGTGATAAAGCTTTCCAATAGATCAAGGACTACCCATTGACACCTCTAGTGCTCATGTCGTTGATACCAAACAAACTATTGATCATGTATATCTCAACAACATCAACAGCACTAGGTGCTCTGCTAGCACAACATGATAAAAACATAAAAGAAAGAGATATCTATTACATTGATAGGACCTTGGTGGGCTATGAAATGAAATATCCATCCATTGAGAAAGCATGCTTAGCAGTGGTTTTTTCTTCACAAAATTTCAAAAACTACATATTGTTGCATCAAATCAAACTTATTGCAAAGATCGACCCGCTAAAATACCTATTATCCAAAGCAACTCTCACAGGGAAAATGGCCAAATGGGTGATGATCTTGACTAAATTTGACATAGAGTATGTAGAGTGTAAGGCAACCAAAGTACAAGTGATCGCAGCCAATTGGTAGAAGCACGTATCTATACATAGAACCCTTTGGTATCTAAATTTCATGATGAATTAGTGTTCCTTGTCATTATAACTGATCAATGGAAAATGTACTTTGATGGATCATTCACCCAACATGGATCAAGGATGTGTATCCTCTTTATCACCCCTCAAGGTGATTGCATCCCAAATTCATACAGACTATCATTTTCATGTACTAACAACATTGTTGAATACAAATCCCTAATCACATATCTAAGGATAGCAGTTCAATGGTAGATACAAGAGTTAAAATTCTATGGAGACTCAGAGCTGGTTATCAACCAAGTCAATGATGACTACCAAACCAAGGATGATAAGCTTACTCCTTACAAGAAGATGGTAGAAAGTCTCAAGGACCTTTTCATAGATATAACTTTTGAGAAGATTCCTCACATGAACAATCAAGCAATAGATGCTATGGCAACAATTGGATCATTATTAGACATGCCACACAATGTCCTTCAATGTGAATTCTTGGTAGAACAACTGCTCGTGCCAAATTTTGAAATCCTAAAATTTGAATTTACGTGTGTCATTGTTGGTCTTGGTTCCCCGTGGTATCATGATATATCCACCTACCTTAGAAGAGGAATCCTCCCAGCTGATATCACCTCCAACCTTAAAAAGACCTTTATTAAAAAGGCCTCCCGATTCATGATCCTATGTGATACCTTATACCGTTGAAGCATTGAGGGGACATTACTACAATGTTTCAACCAAGAGGAAGCCTTGACCGCCTTAACAAAATTACATGATGGCATATGTGGTTCCCATTCTAGTGGTATGACTTTAGCTAAGAAACTATTAAGGATGGGGTATTATTGGCCAACCATGGAAAGAGAAGCTCATCAATACATACAGAAGTGTGTCCAATGTCAGTAGCATGGAGATCTTATTCATGCTCCATCTCAGGAGTTGCAACCAATGGTCACACCTTGGCCTTTCTCACAGTGGGGGCTTGACCTCATAGGAAATATTAATCCAACCTCATCTAATGGAAAAAATTTCATCATAACAACCACTAAATACTTTACCAAGTGGGTCAAATCCATTCCTATGACCTACATAATGGGGAAGCAAATTGCTAAATTTATCCTGAATTACCTCATCTTTTGTTATGGTGTTCTGTAAGCCCTTATCTCAAACAATGGGACACCCTTGAAGAATCAGGATGTGAAAGAGCTATGTCAAAAATTCAACATCCATCATCTATTCTCTACCTCGTATCACCCCTAGGGAAACAGTCAAGTTGAGGCTACAAATAAGACCATTCTAAAGATCCTAAAGAAAATGGTCAATGAAGCTGGTCGTGACTAGCATCTGCAATTAAATCCCACCCTTTGGGCATATTGAACCGGTATCTACACACCTACAAGTGCAACCCTATTCTCCTTGGTCCATGGATTAGAAGCTATCTTTCCTATTGAGGTTGAACTTCTGTCACTGCAAGCCTCACTGAAAAATCTAATCACTAATGAAGAGTACAGAGTATCTGGGCTAAATGAGCTGGAATTATTGGATGAGTGATGTCTTGATTCCCTTAATCACTTGCAAGTATATCAAAACTAACTAAAATAGATCTATAACAAGAAGATCAAGTGTCGGTCTTTCCAAGTAGGGGATCTTGTCCTATAGCAAAATCAGAAAAATATTTCAGATCAAGATAGTAAAGGAAACTTTGAGCCTAACTGGTTAAGTCCCTTTGTCATCACAACAAGCTATGGATCAGGAGTGTACTAGCTATCAACACCTGAAGGTGAACCCTTGTAGGAACCAATCAATAGTCTACATCTTAAAAGGTTTTATACCTAGTCTTGAAGGGTGTAAATCTGAAAATAATCAAAAATCCAAAAAACTAAGAAAAAGGATTGAAAAAGTAAAGAAAAAAATCATCCTCTAGTGAAAACCACTTCGGTGGTGCTTTGGGAAAGTACCTTGGTGAAAACCTGGCAAACAGGTGCCTTGCATAAATAAAGCACCTTCATCTATTCTTTGGCTCTTTATCCTATCATTCTTTGCATCAAATCCATCCATCACATCATTAATCCTATTTATCCCATCACTCATACGTGTCTAGGTCATAGCTTGATATTATGAAGTATTGTATTCCCCTTTAGTACTACTTGGCATATTCCTAAGGTCAGCTTGTCCTGCCTATATTGTGGTAGTCTATTACGTCATGCTAGGGGAAATCTGTTATGGATCAGATCAGGTTCTTGTATATCTTAAGGTCATTGCAAATCTCTTGAAAATCCCAAAAACATTCATCAAAATCCAAAAACACTTGCAAAATCATCAAAATCCAAAAACACTTACAAAATCAAAAACATCCAAATTCATGTACAGCTAAAATACAAAAACATTCAAAAAATTATAGTCAAAATATAAAACATCTGAAACACATCAAAATCCCTAAACAGTTCAAACATCAAAAATCCAAAAATGCCACCATGTCGAACTACAAGTCTTTGAGCTTGAGCGTAGGCAAGGCCATCATTGATGTGCCCCCGAGACACCCCAGGACAGTCCTTTAGGAGTCTATCATAATAAACTGACATTCCATAAAGTGTTCATTTATCATCACTAATAAGTTGATTCGGTCAAACTATGTGGTCTTTACGTGTATAATGTAGGCAAGGCTCATCTTTGATAAGCCCACAAGGCCCCTAGGATAGTCCTTTAGGTTAGGTTCTTGGTCAGAAAACTTGGAAAATCCCTAAACATTCAAATATCTAAAAACCCCTAAACATTCAAATATCTCAGAAAATCCAAAAATATTTGAAAACTTAGAAAACACAAAAAAATTGGAAAATCAAAAAACCCTAAACAGCCTCAAATAACGAAAACCAAAACATTCACATAAAATTTTGAAAAAAACCAAAACAACCTCAAAACATTTTCAAAATACCAAAAACATTGAAATATTCTAGAAAACCCAAAACCATCCATCCCATTTCGCTTTCACCCACAATAAACCTCCACCCATAATAAATCAATCATCACCTTCAACCGTTGGTAAAACAAGTAGAAAGCAAGTATCGCAAATCATAAAGTGAGAACCTAAGTGTCAAAATCTAAAGTCTAAATCATAGGTAAACAATTCATTTAAAGTTTGTATCAACGGCTTATCACACACCTCATCCTAATCAAAACATTTGATAAACATGTCCTAGGATGCATCCTTCCTATAATGGACATCAACATCACAAATCACCTTATCTAAGTTAAACTAGCAAGAGATATAGATAAAATTGATTGTTTTTCTTTGATCTTTTCTTTTGATTTATATTAGTGACCCATTTTGAGGACCTCTCGATGATGTCTCAATGATTTAGAGAGAAAGGAATGGGGCATCGATCATTATTTTTCATTTGTTGTGCTTGTGGATATTCTTGTTAAATAATATTGGCGCATACTTGCTTAGATGAGTGTAGGGAAGTTGATTGGGCTAAATTGTTAACTATTACGTATATTTTGGTTTGATATATTATGAACTACTAAACTACATTCTGACGAGGTTTTTTTATTTCAAGATGTGAACAAGAACTATCCTATTTGTTTGTAGAGTCAAAGTCCATTAAACTAGATACAACGTCGTCCTGGTTTTCAATACCATGATGTGTTGTGTCTATGTGTTATATCAAACATAAGGAATGATGGAAACTCCCAATCCCAAGATATGAGTGAATCATCATCATCATCTCTCATCACCATATCTAATAAATTTTTGATGAATCATAGGCTTGTTGGACTTTTGAATCAATCTCAAAATCAATGGTCAAATACATTCTTCTTATTCTTCTATCTTTACTAACATTTCTATCCAAGTATCAAATTTGTGTGATATATCAAAATGTACATGAGGCTACCCATGGCCAATGATTGTCTATACATCATCAAATTTTTCTACATCAAACATTTGAGCTTTCTAGTCCCATTTGAGTTGAACTAATCATGAATCTTTGTCGAGAAATCAACCCAAAATTCAAAATTTTCGCTAGATTTCTCGAGGGGCAAGGGAACCAGCTTATTCCTTCAATTGAGGCAATAGTGGGGCATCCAAAAAATAAGATTTTTTTTTTTATCTGTGCATCATTTTTAATCTGAAAAAGCGTCAGTCTTTGAACCAACGTAACAAGTACCTCGCTTCAAAGAGGGGAAAAGTGTAGACACTTAAAAATGTCCTAAATGATATCATGCACTTGAATCTGATATACTAAGACCATTTTGTCCTAAAACCAATCATCTTTTCACTCGATTAATCAAATTAGCCTAGCCATTTAATTAATTGCATCATTTCCATCTATTAACCTAATTAACCTAATTAGGTGAATTCATCCCCTTTAATGATAACATTTTGTCCTATTAAATTGAATAAATCAAACTATTTAATTTAATCCCCTAAAGTCCTCTTATTTAATTAAATAACCCAAAGTTATTTAATTAAATATCATAACACTTTCCCCTTTTTCATTAAATCTTTATTCAATGAATATCGTTTAATTCTCCTAATTTGCATAATTGAAACTTTATTTAATTATCAAATTACTAATTAATCTAATCTTCCCACTTGCAAGGGGAATATTTCTCCTTTGCACATTCCTCCAAAATATTCCCATGGAATATTCCTTCCCCTTTGCACAATTAAATTTGGTTTTAATTAACTAAATATCTATTTTCCTCACCCATGAGAATATTCTCTTTCTTCACTCATTTGAAAAAGGGAATATTCCTTTTTCATAACAAACTCTCAATAAAGCTTCTTGTGCAAGTTTTGAAAGTGTGTTTGTTTGGATGAATGTAAGCCCTTGATTAAATATCATCTTGCATCCTCAACCCTTGATGGGAATCCATGATCCATGCCTTTGTTTTCCTCACACTCTAATCGTTGATTGATCCTTTTGATCTTGGCCATCAGTTTCATTTTACCCATTCTATAAATAGAGCTTGCATCTATTGAATAGGGATCCATCTTTTAATAGTAAACTCATGTTGTTAAAATCACTCTCATCTTGCACTCATATTTCCTATTTTAGAAGGCATTTTAGGTTAATTTCTTGCATCATATTAGCTTAGCTTCCATTAATAGCTTCCATGGTAACATAGATGCATTTATTTAACATATTTTGTAATTATGATTTTAATCTTTTGAGCTTAAACTTCATTTAGAATAGCTTTGAATACACCCATATTGATCATCTTAGCACATATCATGTTAAAATAGCTTTCATCATGTTAATTTAGCTTTTAAATCATGTTTTCATATACATCTCTCATCGTTTTCATCAAATATATTTAATAGAATCGATTAAAACAAGCTCATCCATCCACGGGATTGGGAAATGGTTGTCATTCCACATCAATGTAGCACCATTCCCCCACTAGGATAAGTTTCAATGGATTAGAATAGGTGTTTTATGAAGCTTTGGTATTTTAATATGTTAGTTTTAATGGATTCCTAGTTTAGTTTTTATTAAATGATTTTATTGGGACTAATGATTAGTGGCTTAAATACACTTTGAATCCTCATGGATCAAGTGTAGTCAGCCTATACTAAGTCATTGATCACAATGGGTATCTTCAGCTTAACACTATAATTGTTAATCTCTAAACCTTAATTCTACAATTCACTAACATAATTGACTATTACTTCTAACCACTTGACCTCTCTGGAGAATGATTCAAGGACATATATAGAGCATAATTCATGATACACAATATCATTCATGTGCATGTAATTGAGAATCTCTTTGAAATGAATGCAACAATGTAAACATCTAAATTAACAATAGAAATTAAGGTGGGTGATTTGTACCTCGAGTGGCCCTTGCTCGAGTTGTTGTACGCACAAGAGAAACTAGATATGTGCTACTTGAATCAACTAATCATAATAGTAATCTGGAACAACTTTATTGCATATATAACTGAACTCTATAATCGAACAAGAATATTCACATATTTCTCATTCATGAGTGCATAACAGAAAACTAACAATGAAGTATTGTCTATGAAACAAAACTATAGCTATCAAAACATATATCTTCTAACTAGATCTTCTCCTCAACCACCAATCCAACTATATAGGCTCAGGAGGAGTTTTAATTGCATAAGGAATAAAAATAGAAATTGAATGTAGATGTCCACTCTCCTTCAAAATAGAGAGACAAAGTCTTTGCAACTGAAACTATAAATAAAAAAGATAGAAGACAAACAGGATTGACACTCTGCCCTAACGATCTGATAGAGATGTGCTCTATGAGAACAATCACACTAGCTTCCTTATCAATACAGACTTCTTCTTCCTCATGTTGTCTTATTAGATGATCTGGTGACTCACTATTAACCACTTCAATTATCGCCTTCATTATTTCCTAGAACTATCATGTTCTCAATGTTTTGGACTTTCCCCTACAATTTTCCTGAAATCCTTTGGCTACAGGTTGGTCAAATTAGTTGTTGCGGGTTGTCATTCTTTTGGCTGCAAGAGGTTAGTTTCATATAAAGTATACACATCATTAATCAACCATGAATTAACATAGAATCATATCAAATTTCATAAACATTCACACATTTATCCATGCAAACATCATCCTATCATAATTATATCTCCACATGGTAAATTCTGGTTCAGGATGCATAAAGACATAAAATATATATAAGGTTCATGATTGTCTATGAGATAAGCATCTTGAAATGTTAAAAAAACATAAACTAAAATGAAGAAAACTAGATATTTCTTAGGCCCATCAGCATGAGGCATACCATATCCCATGGCAAAGTAAGCTCTGTCGAAACCACCTTGTACTTTGGTAGTTTGTTCACCCTCCTTGAAAAAAAGATTTGAACTATCTTTCTCTGGAATTTTCCTATGCTTTTTCCATTTTTTTCCTTTTGTATTCATTCTCATCACCTACACAATCACATCTTCATCAACCTCAAAGGAAATTCTGCCAACTTTAACTTTCCTTGAGTCCCAAGAGTAGGTGAACTGAATGGACAAACTTTTTTCATGTCCCTTGAGGCATTCGAGGAAAGGAGCAACCCTATCTTCACAATAAATATGCCAAACAGTGGCATCAAAGGAGAATTATTCATAAGAACTAGGTTCAATACGAACTCCATCCCCACCCATCCTCTCCTAGAAAAACAACAAAGTTTGCAAAAGGATAGTAGATCTTCTCTAGAGCTTACACAAAATCCAAGTGTTCGAGCAATGAGTGTAATCAGGAGAGAAAAAAAAAGATAAAAAACCATGCCAAAGTAGTAATAACTACCTAACCTTGTTGAAGAAAAAATATAATTATTTCAAATCATCCTCCGAAGCAAGAGTCGATCATATCTCATAATGTTAGTGGTACAAGTAATAAAAGTTTTCCTCATGCAAATAATCACAATCACAAGAAAATTTAAACTCAAAGCTTTTTGGGCAAGATGGACGATCATGCGAGTCTTGTCATTCCTAGAAAAAGACACCAACTCCTTTTCTGCACTTCTGCAGACCTCATACAAGTGTCTCGTGGAAAGGCAGAAAGCTATAAAAACACCACCATGTGTAGACTTTTGAAGGACAATTCCAACTAGGATGATTATACTAGTCTTGTCATGGATGGGAAAAGACTTCAATTTCAATTTTGTGATTCTGAGGACCTCATACACATGTCCTGAGGAATGGAGAAAAGCCAACAAAATTGCACTCTGAGAAGATTTATAAAAGGTTTTAATTAATTCAGCAATTACAATAATGATTAAGCTCAAATATTTTTGGGCGATATGGGAGATGATTATATAAGTCTTATCAAACCTCCAATGAGAGTCATAATTACCATAAATGTGGCAATACATTTCCACCTTCATATGATCACATTTCCACCTTCATATGATCAATCCAAACGTGGAGGAGCTACATAGTAGGGTGGGACACCACACAACATTTTGGACCCATCTAGAATTAGGTCTCGTACCCTTTTGCAGAGTCAACATCCACATCAGTATGTGGCAAAAAGGAGACAAAGTATTCCCATTTTTAAACTCCAACAAGAAAAATTTTAAATTTTCCCTCTTCAGCATATAATCCTCCACCAAAGGCATAAGCTTTGGGTTAGGGTTCCATTCCTTCATACCATTAACTATCATTAGTAGAGATAGTATAGTTCCACTCCGAAGTAAGGAGTTGTTTAACATAATTTTGGAAGCTAGAAAAATTGTGCCAACACCGTAGAGATTTTTGGTCCATCCCCAAATGAGCCATAGCATCAACAACTAGTTTTCCTCACAATAAGTATGTTTAATCTCAATTTTTTACAAACCAAGAAGGAGTTTTTGGATATCGTTTATAATATCCTCAAGCACCCAGCCTGATTGAGCAGTACCTTTCATTACATCAATGATTATTTTAGAGTCTCCCTCAATGAGTAAATTCTTGATGCTAATAGCAAGAGAAATTTTGAGGCCCCACAAGAGAGACATGATTTCTACCCAATTATTCATGTTGGTACCAAGGCCTCCAACATACCTTGCCACAACAACTCCCGAGGGAGTTCTTAACATACTACCCCCACTAGCCATGCTAGGGTTGCCACTAGTGGCACCATCAAAATTAAGTTTGCACAAGCCAAAATGGGGAGGATTCCATTTAGTGTGTAATCTTTCCATCTTCTTTGTCATGTCAACATTATAAAATGAATTAGGAAAACCCCACTGAGTAGCATTTTTTTATTCCAAAGGGAGAGAAGGGGAATCTAGATAGATTTAATGGAAAACTGAGATATTCTTTGAAAAAAGTTTACAGAAAGCCGAAAAGACCTCCTCGGGACTTCTTTGAGGGTGGTTTTAATCACTTACAACACTCTAGGAAATAAGGGTTTATTGCCTCTCTTGAAAATTACAAAACTACTCCAAGGTTCCTTTGTAACTAGTTCTTAGTCGTGTGGGATAACACAATGTTTGTTGTCAACATGTTTTACAAGGGCCCTGGATTTTAAGCTTACTAGGAATAACATGCAATCATAAAATGATAATTGTAATACTAAGAAATAGATTGTATTTCATATCTACAACAGATTTGTCATTAATTTCAATGCTCTTTCAGATATTCATAATTGATTTTAAAATAAAAGTCAAAAGAGAGAGTAACAAGAGAATTTGAAATAAAATCAAGTTAATAGAAAATGATAAAATATGTTTCAAAAATAGTTTTTGTATGTTTAAATGAAATCTCCAAACCGTTGTTAATATAAATAGAAATTTATGCATTCATGAATAACAGTAATGCAATCTTCTGAGGAAACACAACACACATAATATTTTCATATCTCATCAAATTAGAACACCGTCAAGCACATGTAGATCTAAGATGAAATATTACTTAATTCCACAATTTCTAACAAGATTTAATTAACTTGGCAATTTAAATTGAGCTAAAAAATTCATACCATCACCATGATTCCAAATCAAGATGCATGTAAAATAGGTGTAACCCTTTGATTAATCAATAATTTAGATTTTTACAAAAGTAAATAGGAAAAATCCATGTTGAGATTCTATTGTTTGTTTGCAAAAAATTACATCAAAATCAAATGCTTTGAAATGATCCGAAATCAAAAATATATAGAGATCTATCTTCCTAAAATTGTGGATATTAATAAAAAGCTAGCTGGGACTAACTCCAGTGCTTGATTTCTAACTAAAAGAAAATTGAAAATTATATAAAAGTGAAAATGGGGTACCCAGTTGGAGTTTAGTTCAACATGTTAAAATTCAAGAAACAAAAGCAAACTAAGAGAAATTAAACCATCTAAGTGAAGTGTTCCAAACTTCCAATGCTAGCCTTTCATTTTGCAACTGGGCATGGGTTCTATGGCAATAGTTATCAAGTCTTCAATGCTATATCATATTTTCTATATCTGAGCATGATAATTTTGCAATTGTTTATTAAAACATTAAAACACATCAACAACAGTGACCATTTTCTTGTCTCCAGCTATTTTGGGAGGCTATCAGTGAATGCTGACACCACTTCATTCATTCTCTCCATTGTTGGGCCTTTTTAAAACCGCATTTTTACTTTTTGATCAAATGTTGTTTTCTCCATTTTCTAATGTATACTTTAGAAGGCTTCCAATTCTTCATGTAGAGACTAGAGTCGGACCTTCTTATTCACCATTTTTCCAATATCCTCTAGTGTCACATGTCCCTACATTTGTCCTTGCAATTCTTCCACCATCTTTTCATGCTCTCTTACCATCATATGGGTATCCCAAAATGTGCAACCCAAATCTTCTATTGTCTGGTGAATGTTATTCATTGTTTTCTCTTCGTGACTTCTATCTTTATTCAGCTTGAGCTTGAACTTATTCAAAACTTTCACCCAGAACTCTAATGCCTTACCCATATTGGGATTTGGTCTTGCTCTCCTTCTTCGATTATTGTAGCTTTCAAGAGTTCCTCCATGGACGTTTCATTCATTTTTTGTAAGATTAGGATGCAATCCTCCCTAACCAGTAACTCCTCGTCAATGCTCAACTCAATTTATTGAGTAGCATTGTCTTCATCACTAATGGAGTGATAAGAATTTATTAGGTCCTTTAACACTTTGTGTGCTAAAGTTAAAGAATCCTCCTCCCATTATTGTTTTGTAGGGATCCACCCATTCGGGTCATAATGCATGACCTCAACTTTTAAAGCGGCCTACAATGCAGATTTGAGATGTGCAGCATCAACAGGTCTAATTAAATTATTAATATAAGCTATGAGTTGTGCTACTTGGGCTTTCAGCTCTTCTTTGGTGTTCTCATCCTTCTGCATCCTTTTCAAAATTGCAGACATAGACATTTGCAAAGCTTGTTTTTCCCCTTCTAGAGTTTGGACTCCCGAATTGACTTGTAAAATCTAATAATCTTCAGGTGTTATCTCAAACTCAAATTTGTTGACCAGTGGTACAACTATATTTTTTATTTTATTGCCATGTTCATCCACTATTATGGTTGATATTCTTTGGGCTCTTTTCTTGCTATGCACTAGAGATTGGAGAGCCTCTGATAATATTCGTATACCTTGTTTTGGGCTCTCTATGTACGCCCATTGTCTTCTTTGGATGGTATGATTTAACCATATTGTCATAGTAGCGGATGTTTCCCTTCTGAGGGAGGTGAGGACTTTTGTGTTGTGGGAGCCTTTAGCATTGTCTTCTTGTTTGACCTCCCTTTGTCTTGATTCTTTCACAACATCTTCTTCTACTAGGACTCTCTCTTCATGTACTTCCTCTTATTTATGAGGTTTTTCCTCATGTACCTCTTTTTTTCGATCAACCTCCTCCTCTAGATGTTTTTCCTGTATGTTCTCCTGATTAGGTACTTCTTTAGCATGAACCTCCTACATATGAACTTCTTTAAGAACCTCCTCTTTTGTAGGTGGTTCCTTTTGTGCTTCTTCTTCTGTTGAAGTTTCTTTATCTATTTCTCATTCCTCTAATGTTGTATTGATAGGAATATATTCCTCATGAGTTGGTTCACCTTCTAGAGGAGGAGGAGGATGAGGTGGTGACTCAGGTGGGGGAGATGGAGGAGGAAAAGGAAGTGGAGAATCATGAAGGCGAGTGGATGAATATGTCTACTCAACTTACCTTTGAGCAACAATCTCTTTGATGGCCTCATTGGTTCTTTTCTTATGAACCAGGGTCTCTTTCTCCTTAGTCTCTTCTTCACTCGAAGCCATGTGAATGGGGTCCCTTCCTTTTCTCTTTTTTCCTACTACCTTAGCAGTTTCACTCCTAGTCTTTTCCTTAGTTGGGGAAACAATTGTGGATGCCCCTTCCTTCGTAGCTACAATAGATGATGTTCCTTCTTTAGTAGTTACAACAGATGAAATTTCTCCCTTCTTCTCAACCTCCTTTGTAGGTGTTGGCAATTTCATCATAGGTAATGGTCTCTTCACCACCAAAGAGAATTAGCTATAACCTCCTATGCTCTGGTCTTGATATCATCATTTTCATTGATTGAGTAGTCTTCATTGAAAATAGGTTGATTATAAGTTTTTTGGCCATGATATGCAGGGTCAAGGATCTTCTCATCATCTTTTTTCTCCTTGGAGATGTGGGTATTTATACAATGCTTGATTAAATGTATTGTCAACAGACAATAATATTTCATCTAAACCTCATAGTCTCAATTTTCCAAATGGTCTTCAATCTTTGGCTCATGAATGAAGTAAGCACCCATTACCTTATTGATTTTTCCAGTTGGATCAAATTTGGCCCTAACATCATTGTACAGTGCCAAATTATACTTATACATTTCCACATCAACTCCTTTAGCATTTTGCATATTGGCACATGAATACACCCCTACCTAGATGGGGAAGAGTTGAATCTGAACTTATATTTCCCAACAATAAGATGGTAGACTTCAGTTATTTTTTTACAAATATCTAATAAAACCATCTTGTTAGATAGATACCTAGGGATTTTATAGGGCATCTTATGAAATCCCACCACTCTAATGTAACAAAAGGTTTTAAACTAGATATACCAGTTTCCAATTCCTTTCAAGGACTCCATTGCTTCATTGGATATTCTCTTGGAAAAATCTCCCTCTAGTCCTCTGATAATGAGTAAATGAAGTTATCATTAACAACATGAAAATGACTTAAGCTATCCTCTAGCTTCAACTAAGGATAATGTTTATGAATTGCAACTTCTCTTAGCTGAAAGGAGCCGACTCTATCAAGTCCCAAGAATGAGCCTTGAGAAGCCAACAAATACACCAAGTAAGAAGTCATAAAATTTGGAAGTTGTGAGCATCATGCTCAATTGATAATGAATGGTGTCACTTATGATGGTGGCCCAATCAATCTTCTTCTTGGTGGCATCATTGATAGTTTTAATGAACTTCACCATCCATGGGTAGAAGTATTGAGTGTGCTAGTAGCCAAACAACCTACTTAATGGGACAATCAAATCCTTGATGTCCTCTTTGAACTTAGCTCTATATTGGACCTTGGCCATTTTGACAACTACCTTCCTTCAAGGATGGACCAGCATATTATTATTAATGTAATTGAGGTTCTCTACCTCATACTCATCAAAGTGTTTTATGGCCTTCTAGTTCATTTCTATGGCCTCATATTCAGGTTGAGCTGGAATCTTGAATGTGTTCTCAATCATATTTGTAGTTACATCCAAGACAACTTCTCTTGATGAGCCCATCACTTTTCTAGTCTTATGATTGTAATATTTTGCACAACTCAGTACAAACTCTAGAGATTGAATGGTTAGAGGGAATGCAACAGCCTCCACCAATTTTGAATTTTCCAAAGCTCTGGCCATGCATGTCCCAATTTCATCATTATTGATTCTATGTTTGAACTCATCCATGTCCACATGGCCCGGGTTAGTATCTCTAATGTTTGCGTATGGGGAAAACATCTTCGATGGTGGATGATAGCCCTTGTACTAGTACTTAATTTCTACTAAATCGTTTGGTGGCATATCTCCTACATACAAAAATACCATATATCAACATCTACATATATTAGAAGGGATAAGCCCTATAAAACAAATTTTGTTAGCCAACATATATCCATTAATGTAAAATCATAACTTGTTCTGAAGAAGATTTGAATTTTATTCAAATGTTCGGGGATTAGCCTTTGGGCCTACCCCTTACCTTATACCCAAATTGTCTATTGAAGAGTTTAATTTTCATTCCATTTGATCCTTTGGGCATTGAGGATCCATTTTACTCTATATTTGAAATGGCATAAAAATTTCAACTTAGTTTATGCTTTGACCTTTTGGAGGTCAAGGTTTGGGGCAATAGTTTATCTCTTCTTCATTGATTTAAATCATTCATTAGTCCAAGTTACTTTTCGGTCCTTCAAGGATTGACGTTAGGGTATCCCTTTCACCTCTTTCTTTAACAATATTCACTCCTTATGTAGCATCCCCAACTAGTGACATCTAAAGTATGTTTCCAAGAATGTGGGTTGGCGATATCATTTACGCTTGTTTGTAGTGTTTTATTGAGTTTAAGAGGGAAACCCGACTAGTGACACTCAAGAGTTTCAAGTTTATCGGAAGTCAGAAATTAGAGATACTTCCTAGCAGTTGTCATAAGGTTTCAATATTGATTAATTCAAACATTTGTGACTTGAAACTTGATCAACTTTACTTTGAATTGATTTGAACCTTTCGAAAGGATTTATCAAAGGCATGTTATCAAAATTATTATTGGATTGAGATAGAATCATTTTCTTCATGGTTTCAGGTATCAAGGATCATGGTTGCAAGATACTCCTACCTCAATAAAGAAGATAAAGAGTATAGTTGTCATTCGATAGCTGAAAAGGAGTTACCTTTAAAACATTTTTTCTCTCTAAATGTTCATGTAGATTGTTGGGGATCAGGGATTAGGGATCTGAGGTACCTCTTACACTTTTACCTCTATAAGAAAGACAATAAGAGATACTCCTGAAGGTCGACACCAGAAAGAATTTTTAAAGATTTTGCTAAGTCTAGGACTTTCTTTTTGGAAGTCGGGGTCCAATCTTTGATCAATTTATTTTTCATTTTTAATATGGAACTGAGACTTCATGACTTAGGAAAGGGTTGGGGATTGGGGCTTAGAATTTTAACCTACTTCATGTTGAATCTTTTGTTAAATTGGTATGTGTAACTCTTGACACCCAACGCCCAATAGATGATGTCATAAAAATATTTGATCGGTGCACTAGAGAAAATATCAATCTAATGGGGCAACAAAACAAAAACAACATGTGAAAAACTAAAGAAAACAAAAACGTGGAAATGATCAAAAACAACCCAAAGTTAGATCAACAAAAATACAAAAGAAAAAAAGCCACAAAGGAAAAAACCCACAAATAAACCAGGAAAAAAATGACTTGAAGCAACACATGAGAATGAAATCAAAGCCAACTTGGTATTTAAGTGTCAGGGAGACAAGAGGAAGAGAGAGTAGACTACAGACATATGCCAAAAACCCACAACCATGTGAGAAACGAACATCATAACCATGAACAAAAAACCATTAGCACTGAGCAACAACAATGTAAGCACTCAAGATCAAAAGCTTGAGAAAATTCGTGCAATGATAGCAATGGAAGTTCTAACTAGCACAAAAGATGTTTTGGGAGCATTTGCAAAGCTCTCAAATATTAATGAAAAAAGGAGGTAATTGTAAAATGAATCTAAAATCACCTAATAAACCTTCAACATCCATGTATTAGTGGTGCATTAAACCTCTTCATCAGTGTATTAATTCTCCATGTTAGTGCATTTAAGTGGAATGACTGATGTGATGTGCATGGGAAATAAGGTGTTTCCATTGGGAATCGAGGGTCAGGTAGTCGGTAAGCAAAAGGTCCAATGCCTGATGCTCGGAAGGATGGTAAAATAAACATAGTGACCAACGAAGGAAGGGTCAAGCTTTGGGCCCAAAGCTTAAAGTAGTTAAACACTGAAAATCCTAACTCGCGCAGTCTGACAAGGCACAGGGAAGAAAGGAAAATGAGGAAAGGAAAAGAGAGAAAAGAAAAGGGAAAAATGACAACACGCAAAGAAAAAAGGAGGGGGTCCCCATTTTTTCCAAGAAAAAATGGGGCATGAGTGCGAAGGCACAACAAACTCCTTTTCAGATCTCTAAAGATCGATTGTTTCTTTCCTTCTAGAGGCTCCAATATAGGTGAGGAGGTATCTACTTCCATAATTCTTTGATAAGGGGGTGATGAAAAGGACCAACCCATTCCTCCATCAGGTCACCCAGATCTTTGTTCATGATCCAACAAATTTGGAGCTTCTGTAACACAAATCCCCAAGTTTCCTAAGCAAAAGGATAATGAATGAGGATGTGGGGGATTGTTTCTTCATCCATATTGCATAGAACACATCTATTGGGAATTGGTATCCATGCTTGATGAGATTGGCATGGGTTGATATTCTATTATGCATAATTGTCCACTAGAAAAAAAAATGATTTTAGGAAGGAACTTGTTGTTCCATACATTCATCTAGGCAACACATTTGTCCTTATTTAACAACAGATTATAATTTGATTTGACAAAAAAGTTTCCTTTAGGAATTTTGGCCCAAATGAAGCAGTCCTTCCTAGGAAAGATGGGGAATCTGATCCTATAAAGGTCATTTTGGAGGAGTAAATCACTTTGGTGAAGATGGTATTGGTTTTGGCAATAAGTCTGAAGAAGTTTCCAAGAATTTTCATGTAGAAGGTAATAAAAAATCATAGGGCCAAAGGTTCTTAAAGCAGATATTTTAAGGTTTTTAAAGGAAGGGTGTTCTCTAAGTGGCTAGTTAAACAACCAACAGTCATGATACTATGATTCCCCTTTCCATTTAAGGCCTAACTAGATTAGACTTTGAGTTTTAAGGATACTAATCCAAATCTTAGAGCCTCTAAAAAAGCCCTTTTCAAAAAGAAAAATATGGAATCTTGAGTGATTGAGGTATTTAGCACTTAAAATTTTACACCAATCCTTATTATTTTGAATAAGATCCCAACCCACCTTTTCCATCAAAGATTTGTTTAAATGGATTATTTTCCTAATGCCCAGACCACCATGCACCTTTGGGAGGAAAACTTTATCATAGCTAACTAAAGCAATTTTTTTCCTCTGTTCCTAACCATAAAAAATTCCTTTGAATTTTTTCCAACTTATCCATAATATAGATTAGGATGTTATAAAGAGTTAGAAAGTAAAGTAGGATTCCCTAAAGGGAGGCAGCAAGAAGTTGCAGCTTACCAGCATTGCTTAGAATTTTTCGTTTCCAATCCGCTAGCCTTTTTTGCATGTGTTCCAAAATAGAGTTCCAAAAAGAGTGGGAAACCTCTTTAATAGTAAGGGGGGGGCCTAGATAAATTCCTAGAAGATTAGCACATTAACAGCCTAAAATATTTTGTATTTTCCTCCTTAGCCCCTCATTGAAATTAAAGAAGTAGATCTTGCTTTTATCATAATTAATACATTGACCTAAGGTCATTGCATAATTAGACAAACACTTTTTCCAGCATCTAGCCTTAACCACAGGTAGTACCAAAAAATATGGTTTCATAAACAAATTGTTGGAGAGAAGAAGGATGGAGAGAAGTCTCTCGAACTCCTCCTAGATCAACACTCTCAATGAGCTTTAGGATGTTTCTCCCTAAAACCTCTGCAACCAATATGAAAAAGTAAGGGGATAGGGGGTCCACTTGGTGGATGCCCCTATCAGTCCCAAATAAGCCCCTTGGAATACCATTTACCAACATTGATTACTTCACAGTAGTAACACATTCCTTAATAATGTTGATAACTTTCTCATGAAATTCCACCTTTCTTAGAACTTTAAACATGAAGTTCTAGTCCACCCTATCTTAAAGCCTTTGATATGTCAAGTTTGAGAGTCATACCTGGAAGGAGGCTTCTTTCCATAAAATACATAATCTCATGGGTTGAGATGGTTGCATCAAGAATTTGATGCTCAGGGACAAACCCCTACTAGTGTTTTTACCTCTAGCCTTTGGTATAGTGAATGAAATGTTGAATCGCATACCCTTACTATAGTTTTTACCCATTTGGTTTTCCTCCAAGTACAGTTTTGTGTCATGTGTATTCATCCTCATTTTCTATCCTACTCATTATTTTATTCTCTCATTTCTCTTTGCACACTTAATACTATAGCAAACTAATTAGTTATACTAAGGTAGGTTACTTGAAGTAGTTCAAGTTAGCTAACTGAGGAGAATCCATTACAAGTGCAAGGTTTGTCAAATAAAGTTTTATACATCAAGTAGTGTAAGAGTATTAATTTCCATTGGAAAATCTAATTTTATAGGTTTTGCAAGTGTATATCAACTACAAAAGAAAGTGGCAACAAATATTTTCTACTTTTCAAACCTAAGATTTAATCCCAAGAGTGGCTAACAAAAGTGATAATAGCAAGAGAAAAAGATGGCTAATGTAGACTCTAAGAACTCAAATATGTTGTAGTGGTCCTAAATTTTAAGGTAAGCTTAAACAAATTGGAAATTAGGATGTTGGTGGACTCACTTACAAATGGGAATCTAGAAAGACAATGTGGAAGAAGATAAACTGGAAAGAGTAGAAATGGAACAAGGAGAATATTTGGTAGGAAGGTTTATGAAAGTAGAGGAAAATATTGATATCCTACCTTATGATAGTGAGATCAGTGTAGAAAAATAGACCAATGGGTGTCCCAAATGGAGATTTATTTTAATCTCCATCATTTATGTCCACACTCTATTTCTTTTGCAAGACTTAAACTTTTCAAGCAAACTTGGTATGAGATCTATGCAAACTGTTGGAAATTAAGAAATACCACAAGTTATAAAGTGGAAATAGTTTAAGAGGTTGCTTCATAAACAATTCTACCCTATATGAAATGAAGAGAAGAAAGTTATACAATGACATTAATTGATAAAAATTAAAGGACAACACATAAAAACATACACCAACAAGTTTAAAAAGAGGGTAATCAAAATGGGAAAATACATCATGGATAAATAATTGCTCATAAAATATGTTGATAGACCATTTGGTCACTTAAAGAGCCAATTTCTCGTGGCCAATCCCAAAGATACATATGAATAAAAATGAATCTCTTTACAGAAAAAAAATTAAGGTGATGAGTAATATCAGAGTGGTATAAAACATGAGGATGTAGATAAAGACAAGATTAAAAAAATACCTTTTCCATTATCAAATCAAAGGATATAGGTAAGGGAAAACCTTATTTTTCACATTGTGGCAAAGATTGCCATATGCTTGAGAAGTTCTAGATGTTACATGTTGAATGACCTTCTAATGAGAATACAAATAAACGAAATATTTTTCTTACATGGAAAATGGAATATATAAGGTCATAGGCATTCCTCTGATAATGATGAATGCATATATTGTACCAAACTTAAGAAAGGAGCTTCAAAGAATTACAGTGGCTCTCATGGAGTGGAAATAATCACACAATTATTTCATGAGAGGTTCAATGGGAAAGATAAGAGGTTCAATGCCTTATTTGACTCATACTCTCAACAAAATATAGCTTCTTATAATTTTGTTATATAATTGATAATGGAGGTTTTAAATCACCCACATTCCATACTCATTAGGGTGGCTACAAGGGATGGAAATGGAGGTAACCAAGCAATGAAAGTTGGAATTTAGTCCACATCTAAAGTTTAAAAAAATTACATTTTTCCATGGAGGAATGTGATGTAATCTTTGGTATTCCATATTTTCACATGCAATCTGTTATCTAATTCACATGCAAAAACTCATATAAAATTTAGTTGAAATGTTATACATTCTTTGTGGACTCTTATGCAAGTATCCCGAACTCTTATGCACATATTTCATGAGCAATATTTTATCCCACAGTGATGGCTATAGGTTTCCAATGAACACACATTACACATAAAAATATGAGAGTGCATAAGGGATCTAAGAAAATAGTGACTAGTATCTAAAGATAAAGTTAGTAATCTTCTCAACAGGCTCTTGTTTACAATGGACGAGGTCAGCAAATGTGAATTGTAAACTAATGTTAACCTAGAAACACTAGAGAAATTGATTAATTAATTAATTAAAAAAAATTAATAGATTTATTAGGTAGTGAAAAACCAATCCAACATGGTATCTTATAAACACTAGGATTTTTTTGCTAACAATGCATCCTAAAACAAAAATTACTACATAAAGTAGTGAAAGTAGAAACATGGCTTTGGGGGTCTCCTTTCCCACTATACTTCTCAAATCATAGTGCTTCAAAGCCATATGAGAATGGTTTAACAAGGATATATAATTCAATTGGACTACATCTCTGGTATGGTGTGACCAAGAGTTGTAAAGATTTGTTGCCAAGATTAGCGATTTAGCTTTGTAATTGGCCAACATTTTATAAGAGTTGGTTTAGGATAGGATCTACAATATGCATATGGACAAGAGAATATTATTGAGAAATAGATGTATTTATGGTAGAGGTAAAGGGATGGGAAGTATTGGGATTTTCTTTAATGAAACCTAAATAAAAAACACCATAAGGCATAGCCACTATAGTCATAGGTGTTGTTACCATGTGGGAAGTCGGTATTGGCATCAACATAGACATATATGGGCTAGTAATATTGGATTTTACATCATTTGGTCTTCCTAATAAAGAAGTGTAGGACATGATATTATTGTAAGTTACAATATGTGCTAATTTACATAGAAATTCAACCATTTTAGAATATGATATTAACATGTTGTGGATTATATCCACAAAAGGTGTTGCTTGTTTTAGAGTATCATCAACAAGAAATTTTTGAAAGTCTAGTAAATTATCATCTAATGATTGAATTTGTTTGAATGGAACTTTAAAATTAGCTTCATGATCAGCTCTACCATCCAAAAGAGAGTCCCAAGATGGAGAAGTAGGATCAACATAAATGTGACTATGAAGGGAAATTGGCATTCCCGCTGTAAATTGCTCTCTTGAGAAATTTGGTCTAGTCTGAATAGGTGTGTTGAATGGTTTTGATTATGACATATTATGGTTTTGAATTCTTTTTCTTACTATGTCATTAAAACAAATATATTGGGTCATGTAAAGCTCATAAGAGTATTTACAATAACCAATCTAGCTATCATTATGATGGTAGAGGAAAAAAATAATTGAAAAGTTTTGTGTTTTTGAGTTTTTTGGTTTTTTGCTTTCTAACTATTTACTGAAAAGAAAAAGGAATCTTATGCTCAAGAACATTGGGTACACCAAAATGTAATAGGTAAAATTGATTCTAACAAAGGAATAATAATTCCTTGAGAACTAATTTCATACATTAACATTAGGATGAATAATAGGTTCTTTCACCTATCTAATTAATCTTATTACAATGATTATTATAACTGGAAATGATAAAGATATTTAAAACTTAATACAATACAAATATCTAGCTATAATAGACTTGTAAAAATATCTACTATAATAACAATTAAAATCTAATTCTAACATAAGTAGAATATACAAATTTTGACAATGATTATGTATCTTTTTGGAAGTCTTGACCACGGACATCAACACATAGCGTGGACATCCTCACAACGCATTGTTGTCTTATACATAGATGAAAATGAAGTATGAAATATCTTGAAATATGTGTCTACACAAATAGGAAAAATATTGTGGGTCCATTGTGTATGAAAGATATTTAAGTTACAAATAATAACTAAAATATGAAGCACAAAACCCCAATGAAATTTTTCTAGAGAAAGGACTAAAAAGTAAAGGGTATCACCAAAATATTATCTTCTTCTAACCTAGATACCTACACACAAAAAAGAAAGAAGAATTTTTTTGGTTGGGTTGTTTAAGCGCTTGCCTTAGTCAAACCCTCATTTCGGTATTTCTACCTCCATGAACAACCGATATTTTTGATAATATTAATAAAAATGATAAAAGAGATTGCTTTAGAACTAGATATGATGTTGGAGATAAACAAGATCTAAAATATATTATGCTAACAGAAAAAATATATAAATTATAGCATAAAGAGATTTGCCAAAGCAAGGAGAGAATAAAATAAAATATGTTCACTTGGAAGTTGTCAAAAACCTCCAAGAAAGATACAATAGTTTCCACTGAGTTGGCTTACTCAATTCAGCTTCAAAAATGTGACGTGCAATATCCCAATAGTTTGTTGTTCATTCAAAATATCAATATTTCTTCAAGAAAATAGCAAAGCTTCAATATCAAAGCATGACCATGAGGAAAAAAAAAATGAGAGTTATCTTTTTCCCTTTTTCTCCAAAATGGCAAGTTGGGTCACTCTGTACTAAATAATTTCTATGTAGAGTCATTATTTATAGAATATTTATAGGAAAGTAACACTCCAATGACCATTGTAATTGTGAATTTATCATGGGACACTAGTGTGGCATGTATACGTCCATGTGTGGTGCTCTTGTCCAAGAAAAATTAACTCAGAAATCCAGAATTAACATAAAAGTGCTAAACAATTGACATTCTGGTGTTGGCATTTTATAATTAGAAGATTTTAACATCACGAGCTAAGAAAGGGAGCATTGTATAGTATGAAATTATATAGGTATGCAATTTACAAAATCCAGTTTTCCCTCATATTATCAAGCATATGAATTATGTTAAATATGTATGCTAAAGTAGAAATGACTCATAATAAATATTGCCAAAGGATAATATAAGGGAAGTGGAATCTCCAACCCATATGAATCTGCCCCTTGGGAGAAGACTTGCAAAACAATCAAGGTATCCTGCACAAAGCACAAACACCATGCATAAGCTATTACAAATAAGTTGTTAGCTAAAACACATACATCACATCAAGAAAAAATATAGTAGACATTCATGGAACCACATAAACACGTGATAACAAAACTTAACCAAAAAGAGAAATAGAGATAACAAGAAGAGCATGAGATAAATGATTTGTTAGGTATGGATAGAAGTTGTGTTATGCTTGATCCCATATAAATGATTTTGATGGGTTGTGGTTACTACAAGTTGTGTTTTATGATAACCATGAAAAATATAAGATATATGAAGATCGATCTAGTAAGGTACATTATGTTAGATGGTTTATATGCTACTAGGTTGCTATAAAGAGCATAAAATTGATTAGTGATTTGAGATAAAAATGAGATGTGTGCATTGTGATAGCCCCCCTTAAAACAATTGCATGACTTGAGGAGTACAAATATTTTAAGGAGAAAAAGAAGAAAAAAATGTTTATAGAAGCCATGTAAAGTAGGATGTTATGTCACGAAACACAAAAGATTGCTCCCATGGAATTCCATCACATAATATAGGGATGGCACATAAAATCCACAACGTCGCTTGTAAAAAAATACTAAGGGATCCATAGACCTAGGGTCAAGATGAACATATGATAATCTTGAATATCATTTAAATTAAGTTTTATATAGTCATCAATCCCTAAATGTAGTGGAACGGCAAGCACAAAGGAAGAAAGTCACTTGTAAACATTTTTTTGGGTCAACATGGAAGAGACCTAACTGTCTTGACGCTTTGCATTGTCTCAAAAAGTAAACAAGGAAATATGTGACAAATAGAAGAATGATGGTATACATAGAAAAATTATGATGTTTCATATCCTCAATATCCATGTACCTACAAGGGTATCATGGTTCCTCTAGGTGAAATTAACAAACATAAAAAAAACAAGCATAGGGGAAGCACAAACTAAGAACACATATAAAACAGCTAAAATCTACATATAAGAGGAAATTACTTTAAAGTTCTTCAAGTCAAAAAAATCATCGGTCTCCCAATCTTGATCATAAGGGGAGGGAGGTTGAGCTTGTAAAGGAAGTATTGTTAAAGCAGCACTAGGCATCTTACTCGCAACAAGAGCTAAAGAACTAGCTACAAGTGAATATCCTCTGCGATTAATTTCAATGATTTTGTGAATATCGTGGACAACATTAGAATATATCTTATGGGATCAAATAGATTACCTTCATGAGGAGCAGCTAGTGAATCATTAACAAAATATGTGACAAGAGGACTATCACCACTAATCTCATGAATAAGAGCAATGATAGG
Organism: Sequoia sempervirens; assembly: GCA_007258455.2. NCBI lineage: Eukaryota > Viridiplantae > Streptophyta > Pinopsida > Cupressales > Cupressaceae > Sequoia > Sequoia sempervirens. The sequence goes on along the minus strand of VDFB02271358.1, from coordinate 554,931,176 downwards.
CACAAAAGAATTTTGTACTTCTTTTGTGAAGAGAATTGATGAAGAGTGGTCTAGAAATTGTAGAGAAGTTGGTTTGGTTTTTGTTTTAAGGTGGTGTTGGATAGTGCTTTGGTTTTATTTTGGGAGGTGGGGATCTATTATTGTTAATCGTTGTGGAGTGGAGAACATCTACAAAAACTTCATGATGAGTACGTTGGAGTGGCACTAATTTGGAAAGTGTGGAACTAGGTATCATAGATATCTTCAGCATGCCTATTGGCTCAAAAAATAGTGTGATGTTAGGAAGATTTGGAATTAGAGGTGGTTCCATTGAAGGAGCCAAGAACATTTACAACATTTTTGAATGGGGCTCATTAGGATCTCAAGAAGGAACTGAAGGTGGCACAAAAGAAATATTAACTAAAGGTGGAGAAAAAGAAAAAGGCAATACCAATATAGGATATGGTTTCATTAGCAAAGGGTGCTTGGTATTGAAAATTTTCATAATAGCTCGTTCATAGGCCAACACACACCAACGACAGTTACGCTCACACACAAGTTGATTATATCAGTGATGGGGTCCATGCACAACTGCATGAGGGAGATCACTTTGTTTTTTATTTTAATGATATCTTCACTTCTAAAATAGGAGGAAGAGTAGTCTTGATAGATGAAGAACAAGGGATCTGGGGTGCATGTTGCATATCTTGTGTAATTGGTTCCTTTCCTCTTTTTCTCATGGAAGTAGTCAGAGGAACAAAAGGAACCACTAGAGCATGAGAAATGGGTGGGAAACAAAAAATTTGTTTTCCATTGGGTTGCTTTACTTTCACTATCAGAGGGGTAGGTCAAGAAACAATAAGAGCCACAAGAGGATAGAATAACTCAGGAGAAGATTTACCTAACATATGTGCCCATTTTCCAACATTGACATTTGGGGGAACAAGATGTGCCACCAAAGGTTGGGAAACCTTAGGGGGGATATGAGGTTTACCCAATGGAGCATGTTTATCCTTTACCACTCTAGGGGTAAGCATTGGGATAGACAGATGTTGTTGCAGTTAGGAAATTAACGGGAAAGCAACCATTAGAGAAGAAGAAGTAATTGCAAAAGAAGACATTGAACAACTTGATTTGAATTTAAATATTCTTTGAATAGTAAATCAATGTGAATTTGTATAGGTCCTAAAGGAAATGGCTAGAAATTGTCAAGAGAAAATCCTCCATGCCACACAAGCCTAGTATTCTAGATATTGTGCATTGTGGCATCATGAGGAAATATTAGACATTTGTGTACCATGAAGCTAATTGCAGCCATGGAAGTTAGCTATAGGATGCCTAGCTTCACTTTGAATAAATCAAATTTGGGGATGACATCAAATGTGGTTTCTAGCAACTTTATTGGAACCTATAGTAGAAAGAGAGATACCATCATGTGTATGAATAATCATTGAAGAATCATCATTTTTTTCTTTATGAAACCTATTGATAAAGATAATGACTTCTATGATAGCATTTACCCTACTAGCAGGATCAACAAGGACACCATTAACGATCTTGTTAAAATGAGCATGTATATAAAGAGATCCATTATTTATAGTAAAGGAAAAATCATTTGAAGAAAAATATATTGTAGTCATATTGAATCACGTGTCGGAAGTGATCTGATACAAATATCAACCATGCCCATGAATTCTTTCATTTTATCTTTAAAAGTTATGGAAGGTAAAGTATTGGTTGAAATAAAGTTAGTAGAATGTGAAGGGAAAGGGTTAGTATAGATTTATAGTTCTTGATTCGACTTTAAAATCAACTTTTTAGCTCTTTATTTTTATCATATGATTGGGTAGACTCTTTATCAATTTGTTCTTGCACCAAATGGCATGGACGAATGCATCAATATTTCATTGTCATGACTAGGAACAAGATGAAATTGCTAAAAGGATTTTGAGTCGTACCAAGTTGTAAAAGGTTGATTGTCGCATCTCAAATTTTGTTTACATTTAATAATGTTACGTTATTTAAATATTATGGAAAATAAAATTTATTAGTTTTGAATTGTGATAAATTTAATATTTCAATGTCATTTGAAATATATCTATATTCATGTGATTGAATATGAAGGATGAATGTTATGATAAAGAATGGAATCTTTTTCCTTACAAGCATTGGTTAATGGTTACTAATGAAACTCTACAAGTGCAAGTGTGTGAATGTAGGAACGGGTTAAAGACCAAGAACATGGTTGATGTAGGAGTATTTAGCTAGGTGACGATCGATAAGCATGATGGAATCTAGAACGTGGACACACCACTAAAAAATTATAGCATTTTCATTTAACTTGCAATTTGGTAAATATCATCTTGCTTGTGTGAAATGTATAAATGATTTCATAGATAATCTTATGGAAATGAATTTATTGGAGCATTTTCTCTACCTTGTCTATTTGATGCTAATTTCATTTATAAAAAATTATGGTGTTGGAAATACATATTATAGTGGTAAATTGTTCTCCTTTATTTGAAATGTCAAATAGAATTCTTTATGTGAAATTTAGAAAATGTGAATGAATAACACATGGGAAACAATTTAATCAATTATATGGGAAAATAATAACACCTTTAACACCATGAAATTTGACTGATGCTCATATTAGAAAGATAATTTATGCTCAAATCATGGAGGAGTGGCGACTAAGTATGAGTAGGATGTGGGAGAGTAAAGACCGCCTCCAATTTTAGTAATACAGGAATCATTGGTCAGAGGTGGGTGATCTTGAAGAAAAGGAAAGGATTTTTAGCAAAAAGCAGGGAGAAGATTTTGGGTAGACCACGAAGGAAGGAGAGAACTTAGGTATAGGTGTTGTTTCATGTAAGAGAGGGGGACTGATCATTTCAAGTCCCCAAGTCATGACAATCCAAGAGCAGAAGGCTGCCCTAACTTACCTCACTCTAAAGGATTGTTTCAAATGGGGGGATGAGAATGATGAGGACTAAAAATCCCTTCAATCACCCTGTAGACCCGAAGTCAAGATTGGGGCTAAGCAAGCCAGTTTTCAGGTTCAACATTGTACCTCAGGTAGCACTCTGCCCAAGGAAGGAAGCACGGTTCCAGGACGACAACACGATGCACTAGCGTCTCTCAGGTGCGCTGGTGTCCGTACGACCAAAGGACCAAAAAGATAGTATGAACCACCAAAAAATGAGTTGAAGGCCTAGCTAGTCGCTTCTAAGGGAACAAAACAAAACTATGAAATAGGAAAGATATAAACAAATGTGATAAAGTAAGTATATGAAGGCTAAGGTGACAAAGATGCTCATTCACTAGCTAGCCCCAAAAAGCATATCCACCTACACACAAGAAAGAAGGAAAATTGTTGGGGGTTGTATAGGGGTCTGCCTCAATCAGACCCCCGTTTTGGTGTTTCCACCTCCATGGACAGCCAAGATAGCAATGATAGAGATATGTATGATAAAGAAGTAGAGAAGGAGAAAAAGTAAGTAACACTACAAAATAATATTAAGCTACTCAACCAAATCGTAAAGGAGAGTGAAAATGCTTACCACCTCCACCAAGAGCACACTAGCCAATGATGGAGAAAGAGAGCTTGAACAATCACCACAGCCTCAACTATGATAAAGGGAGGTGTTGCAAAACCTCAAGCACTTGCTGCAATGGCTTGTTCCACACTTGCTTTATGGAGTTGATGGAGTGTTGTTGTTGCTGCTATGGAGTGCCAAAGTGTTGTTTGAAGGCTGAGAATGAGAGTGAAATTGCTAGAAATTGTGAAGAAAATTGCTAGAGGATGGAATGGAATGAGAATAGATGAATTCAAAGGATGAAGAAGGAAGAATCTGCCATTTTTGGGGTTAGTTGGTCAAAGAGGGACGTTAAAAATTGACCCCAATGGGAAGTGTAATGCCTCTGCCAACTTCAGACGTAGGAATCCATCAGGTATGTAAGCGTGTCATGCAGACATCTATGCATTGCGCGGGTGTCCCTAACAAATATTCTTCTATCGATGTAAAGGAAAAATGCCAAGAGGAATGAAGGCAGTGGGCTGATGTGGAATTTTTCCTTCAAATTTGGTTTTCTAAGGTGAGGAAGTGTAAAAGAGGAATTTAAGTAAGGGGCGCGCCTATACATTTTTCCCCCACTTTAGCGAGCATGAATACTGATGAGTGCTTCAATAAAGTAGATCAGAAAAGTAGTAGGGTTAGAAATGTGTACATGAACCATCGAGCAAGTAGACCATAATCTAGCAAGCTTGAAAGCATAGGGCAGGAAAAGGACTTCATAGCCCCGTAGAGCTATGAAGCTATAGAATGAAAGCATCTTACAGGCCCGCAAACTTGCAAGGAGGTGACCCCCGAGAAGTAAGCACCTCACAGGCCTGCAGACTTGCAAGGAAGGTGTCCTCCAAGATCTCTCACATGAAGGAACCCCAAAAAAGTGTCTCACAAACCTAGAGACCTACAAGGAAGCGTCCCCCAAGATCTCTCACAAGGAGGAAGCCGAGAAAGTTCCTTACAAACCTGCAGACCTACAAGGAAGGTGTCCTTTGAGATCTCTCACATGAAGGAAACCCAAGAAAGTTCCCTACAGACCCGCAAACCTACAAAGAGGTATCCCCCAAGATCTCTCACATGGAGGAAACCCAAAGTAGGGGACTCTACAGAGTCGGAAGGCAAATTTACAGGTTCACCTGCAAAGCAACACATGTCTACCCACAAATAGAACATGTCTGAAAGCGACCATGTGGGCAAGTAATTGGATAGTCACACAAACTGTCAATAGATTGGAAAGCTTTCAAAGGGCTCCCTTGGAAACCTGGTGTGAAGGAAGGGGTCCACTCAAAGGAAGTGTTGTTTGAAAGTGTGGAAGAGATGTTTCTTTCTCAAATTGATTTATCATCAAGGAATATTTTCGAAAGATGTTCACTTCATCAAGGAATTTGAAAGGAAGAAAATGCCCCCTTGCGAGGGGAAGGTTCTCAAGTTCTTTATTTGCGAACCCATGATGAAGGAAACATGTTTCGTTAGGGTTTCAAATCGAGAATGTGATTCTTTGAAAAGGAGTTTGTGAGGATTCTCGAGAAAAGATTCGTTGGCAAAAAATGTGTTTTTTAAAAATTTAAGTATCATAGAAGTGGCGTTGTCACACATGAGGGACAACTCAAGAAAAAGAGAGAGAAAGATAAAAGAAAAGCTAAGAGAGATAAAGAAATCACGAACAAAGGGAATAGGGGTAGCCTAATATTTCGGGGCCAAAAGTGCTCATAAATATATATAAGTATAATAATAGTATATAAAATGAACTATCATCAACCCCCTACTATATCGGACCATGTGAAGAATGCACGAGAAGAAAAAGTAAAAATAAAAAATTGGGCCAACATGGAAGGGAAGCCTAAATTCCCCCAACGCTTTGCATCATCCCCAATTTTGTCGAAAATCAATCACAAACATGGAAGAATGATGATACAGATAGAAGAAGGTTTAAGACACAAAAACCATGCCTATATCCAAGCACCAACAAGGGTGACAAGGGTCATCTAGGCACACATAGCATGATCATGAGGGAACACATCACACACACACACACACATCTACTCTAAAGATAAAGAAGGGGCCTCCCCCTAACACTGATCGACCAAGAGGTCATTTGTTCCCACTCTAGATCATCATAGGGGGAAGGAAGATGAGCCTACAGTGGTGAAATGTTAAGAGGAGGAGCGTTTGACCCTCCCACAACAAGTGCTAAGCAAGAAGGCCCCACAAGGTCTCCTTCACTAAGCTCTTGTGGAGCTAAGGTCAATGACTTCGCAAAGATCGCTGACATGGTCCAAACTTCATCCAAAGAGTTAAACATGCACTTTACAGGAGTGCCATGTTTCACCTCAATGTACGAAGAAGGTTGTGCCCGAGATTCACCACTAGGCTCACCGAGTGATTCGGGAGCGGTGACAAACTCAGGGGAAGCAGGGACTGGTTTCGTTACTAAAATAGAACAAGTCAACATGGGACCACCTTTTGGGGAAGGTGAACTCCTCTTACGTCCTTCATCGCTGGAAGGACCAATCTCCACCTTTTGCTCCGTTGGGGGATGTGAACTCCCCATAAACGAGGCAAGAGGTGCAGAGGAAGAGGAGGAGGAGAAAACCACAATAGATACCACCGAAGTGTTTGTCTTATCTATTGGTTTTAGGAAAGGCGGGACATCTGGAAGGGACATCAACAAAGGCGGCTCCACCAAAGGAGTGATGAACACCTGCACCTTTTTAGGGTCAAGTCGCATTCATACTCACAGCAAAAGCCAGAAGCGATGGGCAGCTAGATTTAACGGAAGCAAAGGGGAGGAGAGGGGAGGAGAGAGGAGGACGCAGTAGGAGGCCCTGATATAGGGGCGGTCCTCTCCTCTTCCTTCCTTTGTAAGGCGACCTACTCAGCCATGAGAGCCTTTCGTCAATGCTTGCACTCGTGCACAAGGCAATTTATATGACTCTTCAAGCTAGAGGTCAGAGGCTACAAAGGAATAGAAGGCTCCTACTCAACCATGGGAGTGTCCTCCACAGTCATTTCCAATGAAGGGACAGACTCCTGAATGGGAGCAAGAGGAGCAAGTTGAGAAGCAATGGGGGAGTCAGCTCTAATGCCTTAGCAGTAGGCCTCTTCCTGTTTACTGCCTTGGAAGCATGGATGGTAGGAGGCTGTGAAGGTCAAGACATAGAAGATTCCACACGGGGGCCTTCTCTACCATACAAATAGTACCAAGGTCCAGGTGGTTTAGTAGGGAGGTTTGATATCCTGATCTTAGGCCTAGACTAGGGTGGTATCATCGGACTTAACGGATAAAAACTAGGCATATTCATCTAAAACTCTTCTCTAGAAAGGGGAGGAGAGCTATCCCATAAATGGGGGACCTTCTCTTTCCCTTTTCAAGAAGGGGAGGTAGTCGGATGTTGTACTACTGGAAGGGCCAATTTCAATTGTCCCTTTCCCCCAATCTTATACTTCACATAGTTTTTGTAAAGTAGGTATGTTCTTGGACGAAGCGGACCAACCGAGGCAAGCCAAAAGTGGTCTAATGAATATCCCCCTCAGGACACCAAATGCTAGTATCCAATGTCATGCACTACGTGTATGACACCTTCATGGGATAATTTTAAACACTTGTGAATAACGAAGGTGATTCTATTCATGGAAGTTATCCAAAGTATGCCTAGCTTCATCCTGAAAAATCTTACTCTGAAATGACATCAAAAATTGTGTCAACAACCCTAGGTCCAACTAGGATGGACAAAGTTATCAAGTCATATGGTTTAATACAAAGACCATCATGCATGTGGGTGGTAGATTTTGTTTCTTTGTACTCCTCTCTGTGCAATGAATTTAGCAATAGTGTTTCTTCTATAATGACATTCACATGGCTCGCGGGATCAACTAAGACCCATGTCACAATGTTTCCATTGAGGCGAGCAGGAATGTAGAGGGGAGAGGAATTATTGTTCAGCGGTAAGTCCTATGACATGAATGTCACGTCCAGAGAGTCGGTTGCAAGTTGCTTAGTAGCAGTAACCGTGATCATGTTGACATAGGCCTCGGGTTGAGTGATAGAATCAGAGGGATTGACAATCATGTTGGAAGAATGTGACAGTAATGGGTTTTTGTATATCTACAACTCGTTGTTCGCTTTCGCCACTGACTTATTCATATTTTGTTTACTTCCATCAAGATGGATAGTACCATCCTCAATGCAGTCCTGTATATCATGACGCATGTGCATACAACATTCGGTATCATGTCTGATGACTTGATGGTATTGACAGTAGGTATTCAGATCCTACCAACTAGGGTAAGGCTCCTTAAGAGGCTTAAGGTTCTCCAAGGTTATGATCTTATCTTTCAACAAATTTTGCAAGATGGAAGAATAAGATTCTGCTAACTTTGTGAACTTCCAATTGCATCTGAGGCCATTATTAGTTGTAGTAGCTACTACATTCACAACAGCCTTGCCTTTCCTAGAGATTGATACGATGGATTTTCCTTCAGAACGGGAGCGCGAGGAAGATCCCTCGAACTAAACCACCATTTTTTGATACTCTCGTAGCGCCACACACAAAAGTACAAAAGAAGGGTACCTCATAAGGGAAAACTTCTCTTGCAACGGCCTTTGTAAGTTCCCTATGAATACCTTCTACACATTAGAATCGGGTAGCAAGTAAGAGATTTGTGAGAAGAGCACTTCATATCACGCGATGAAATCAGTAATCTTTTCATTATCTCCCTGTTTGCATCGGACGAGATCTAAAAAGGTCATGTTCAGTCTAGTGTTAGCTTGGAACTACCGGAGAAACTGGTTCACCAGTTGATTGAATGAGAAAATGGAATCAATAGTACCAATCAAGCATTGTATCCTTGAGAGATCAAGGGAAGGAACAGTACCATTCAAGCATTGTATCCTTGAGAGATTGAGGGAATAGCTTTGCTATCAATGCATCATGATGGAAGAAATCTATACATAGGGCATTAAAGAAAGACATGTGTTTTTGGGTCACCTTTGCTGCCATATTTCTAAAATTTAGTAATCTCCATTCCTTGAGGGAAGGGAGTGTTATTTCTATCAATAACGGGCTATGTCAGAAAAAGGGTTGAAAGATAGGTTGGGTAGAGGCCTTGGAGAGACTCTCCAGTTGGCTATGCATCTTACCCATATTCTATAGGAGTGTTCAAAATAGGGTTGTTAGAAGACATAGGGCCAAAGGGACCTCCTCCAGAACCTACACTAGAGCCACCTCTGGAACTACCACCGTTGTCGCCACCAGAACTGTTGGAGCCACCGCCACCAGCAGGGCCTCCATCAGAGCCACCTCCATTTCCAAAGCCACCACCATGGCCTCCACTAGAACCATTTGTACTAACGCCACCCCCACCGCTAAAGCTACCACCACTAACAAATCCCCCACCACTCATCTTTCCAAAACCTCCACCACTAGAGGTGATAGGAGGGGTGAAGCTAAACCCTAAGGGTATTCTATTCGCCTTGATAGTTTCAGAGGTAGAGAGGATGTTGATCGAGGGGGCGACATTGGCCATGTACACATATGTAGGAGGCATCAACATTCCCAACTGTCTTTCATGATCTTTGAAAGTGGCCCCTTGCACAATGTTAGGATTGTTTGAGGGAGCGCATGCTTCAGTCAAACTAGAGAGACTAGCTAGGAGTTCTATGCATGTTCGGTCTTTTTCCACCATATGCTTTAATTTTCCGATAACTCGGGCAGCCCTAGCCAACTTCGAGTTTCTTTCCAAGTGTTTTCCAAGTCACCCAACCCTTTGCTAAGGGTGGAGACATATTCTGAAGGAATGTGAATAGCCTCATGCTCGTCTACTGATGATGGTGTGGGAGATGCAGGAGGAGTGGGGATGTGGTCGGTCTCATTAGATAATCCTACCTTGCCCCTTCACAATTGATCTTGTGTGGCGAGACCAATGGCGGATCTAGGAAAAAGGCCTATAGAGAAACCTATAGTGACCTTCTTCCTTTCCATCAGAAGGTGTCATACACTTCTCCTAACAATATACCAAGAGGTTGTGGACTAGGTTGTGATGCTCATAAACCTTCACAACACTCAGGGGCACAACAATCATAAGGTACAAGGGGAAAATCCTCGACACCAACGAATGAACAAACATTGGTTCACGTCGAGTTCACCAAAAATGTAAGAGAGGGGGACCGATCATGTCAAGGCCCTAGGTCACGGAGAGCCAAGAGCGAAAGGCTTCCCTAACTTACCTCACTCTAAAGGATTGTTTCAAATGGTGGGATGAGAATGATGAGGACTATAAAGCCCTTCAATCACTCTAGAGACCCGAAGTTAGGATTGGGGCTAGGTGAGCCAGTTTTCAGGTTCAACACTGTACCTCAGCTATCGCTCTGCCTAAGGACAGAAGCACAGTTCTAGGATGACAATGCGATGTGTTGGTGTCTCTCAGGTGTGTTGGCGTCCGTATGACCAGAGGACCAAAAAGACAATATGAACTGCTAGAAAATGAGTTGACAACCTAGCTAGTCACTTCTAAGGGAACAAAATAAAACTATGAAATAGGAAAAATACAAACGAATGTGATAAAGTATATGAAGGCTAAGGTGACAAAGATAATCTCACAAAGATGCTCGTTCACCAGCTAGCCCCAAAAAGCACATCCACCTACACACAAGAAAGAAGGAAAATTGTTGGGGGCTGTATAGGGGTCTTCCTTAGTCAGACCCCCATTTTGGTGTTTCCACCTCCATGAACAGCCAAGATAGCAATGATAGAGAGATGTATGATAAAGAAGTAGAGAAGGAGAGAAAGCAAGTAACACTACAAAATAGTATTAAGCTACTCAACCAAATTGTAAAGGAGAGGAGTGAAAATGCTTACCACCTCCACCAAGAGCTCACTAGCCAATGATGGAGAAAGAGAGCTTGAAAAATCACCATAGCCTCAACTATGATGAAGGGAGGTGTTGCAAAACCTCAAGCCCCTACTGTGATGGCTTATTCCACACTTTCTTTATAGAGTTGATGGAGTGTTGTCATTACTGCTATGGAGTTCCAAAGTGTTGTTTGAAGGTTGAGAATGAGAGTGAAATTGCTAGAACTTGTGAAGAAAATTGTTAGAGGATGGAATGGAATGAGAATAGATGAATTTGAATGATAAAGAAGGAAGAATTTTCCATTTTTAGGGTCATTTGGTTGAAGAGGGATGTTAAAAATTGACCCCAATGGGAAGTGTAATGCCTCTGCCAGCTTTAGATGCAGGAATCCGTCAGGGACGTAAGCACGCCACACGGACGTCTGCACACCGTGCAGGTGTCCCTAACAAATATTCTTCTACCGACGCAAAAGAAAGATGCCAAGTGGAACGAAGGAAGTAGGTTGATGTGGAATTTCACCTTCGGATTTGGTTTTCTAAGGTGAGGAAGTGTAAAAGGGGAATTTGCGTAAGCAGTGAAAATTCGTGCCTATACATTTTTATTTCGAATAGAGCAAAAATCACCATTTACTTGCAGAAAAAGGAGGTCATTTGAGCTCTTAATTTGGTTTAAATGTTGTTTTCTTCTCTGCAAAAAGGATTTATTTTCTTGCTCTTACATCAACCCTATTTGATAGAGTAATGAATATTTAGTTCTTGTCTTCTCTTATGTTTGTACATTCAGTTTCCTTTAATCACTAGAAACCCTTGTGTTTGAACCTATTTTTTGTGTAAGTCAAACCAAGTGCTTCCATTGTTCAATGTGTGAGGTGGGAAAACCCAATTCATTTGTTATGTTAAATTGTTGCCATGCTAGAGTTTAATCCAATCGAACTCATTCTTTCCCATAGCTAGGTCTTACTCTGCATGCTACCTATTTGTGGGCAACCATTACCGAATATTCTTCTTTTTAATAATGAGTCTTACCCATCATAAGAATCCTTTATGTTTGGAAAAACCCTCAAGTGGGGTGACAACTCCTTAATGGCGTCGAACAGAGTTGAGTGTTGGGTTAAATAACCCATGAAGAGTTGAATTCTCCATTTTCTTGCAAACAAAGTGTTGTATGTGTGACCATGATCATAGTATAGGGTAAGCATATTTAATCCACTAGGCCATGATCCCAATGTGATGGTATTCAAAAGCATCAAAACTAAGAAACCATTAAACTAAACATGAAATAAACATGAAAGCTTGAAAGAAACCTATTCTAAGACCTCAGATCTTATCCCATTGGGGGAGTGGTGTCGCATTGATGTGGAATTATGACCCTTTCCCAATCCCTTGGATAATATGAGCCTTTCCAATCGATTTTTTTGATTAAAATCGATGGAAACCGATGAAAAAGATGAACGAAAGCATTATTGAAAGCTAGATTAACATGATAAAAGCTTATATGATCGATGTAAATGTATACAAAGCTATTCTAAATGTGCACAAGATTCAAATATGCAAGCCCTAGATTGAAAATTATATTAAATGGATGTAAACTAAGTTACCATGGAAGCCATTAATGGATGCTTAAGCTAAATATGGATGAATACTAAACTAAAATGCTAAAAGTTCTTAATATGGATGCAAGTGAGTAAGAATTTCAATAGGACAAGTTTTCTATCGAAAGATGGATCCATTTGTCTCCAAATAGTGATCTATTTATAGGGGAGCAAATGAAAAATCAAGGGCTCATATTGATTTTCTCTATCAATGGTCAAGATGAAAAGGAGGGCGAAACATGGATCAAGGATTCTCATCAATGGATGAGAATCAAAGATCACATGGATCAAGAAAAGATCAAGGGATAAGAATGATTCAAACAAACACACTTTGTAACAACTTTAAAAGTTTGTTACATAGTTTGTTTGAAAGCAATCATTCCCTTTTTGGAGCCAAATAGGAGAATATTCCTTTGAAATATTCCCTATGCAAATGGATAGGGGGAAAATTAGCAATTTAGTAATAAAAAATAAATTTGAATGTGCAAGATGGAGAATAATATGATATTCATTAAATTGTTGATTTATTTAAAATGAAAAAGGGATGCAAATATGCTATTTAATTAAATAGTTTAGGGTTATTTAGGACTTAGGGTTAAATTAAATAATTTGATTTATTAAATTTAATAGGGTGAAATTTTAGTGTGAGAGGGGGTGAATTAACTCAATTAGATCAATTAGATCAATAGAAGAAAATGAGGAATTTGATTAAATAACTAGGTTAATTTAATCAAACAAGCAAAAAGAAGATGGGTTTCAGGACAAAACGATGTTAGTAAATCAGTTTCAAGTGTGCATATCATTTAGAACAATTTTAAGTGTCTACATTTTTCCCCTCTTTCAAGCGAGGTACTTGTTACATTGGTTCAAAGACTGATGCTCTTTGGATTAAAACCACTACTCAAATCAAAAATTTAAAAAATTATTATTTTTGGATGCCCTATTGTTGCCCCAGTGGAAGGAAATAAGCTGGTACCCTGCCCCTCAAGAGATCGAGCAAAAATTTTGAACTTTGGGTTGATTTGTCAATAAAGATTCAGGATCAATTTAGCTCAAAGAAGACTAGAAAGTGCAAATTGTTTGATGTAGACAGATTTGATGATGTATATACAATCATCGGCCATGGGTAGCCTCATGTATATTTTGATATATTACACAAATTCGATACCTGGAGAGAAATGTTAGTAAAGATAGAAGAATAAGAGGGATAAGACGAATGGATTAAACATTGATTTTGAAATTGATTCAGAAGTCCAACAAGCCTATGATCCATTCAGAATTTATTAGATATGGTGATGAGAGTGATGATTTTCTCATATTTGGGATTGGGATTTTCCATCATTCCTTATTTTTGATATAATACAGACACGAAGCATCCAAGTATTGATAACCAGGATGGCGTTGTATCTAGTGTGATGGATTTTTACTCTATAAATAGATAGGATAGTACTTGTTCACACCTTGACATACGAAAAAACCTTGTTGGAATGTAGTTTAAAAGTTTAGAATATTTCAAACCAAAGCATACGCAATAGTCAACAATCTACTCCAAACGACCTCCCTACACACAACTAAGCAAGTATGTGCCAAGATTATTTTACAAGAATACCCCACAAGCACAACAAACAAAAGATAATGATTGGATCCCCATTCCTTTCTCTCTAAATCATTTCGATAGAAATCATTAAGAGGTCATCAGAATGTGTCAGCAAGATAAATCACAAGACAAGATCAAAATAAGCAATCAATGTTATCTATATCTCTTGTCAAAGGTGTAATGTGTTTCGAGGATAAAAATTCAAAGTGATTTCCAATGATAATACCCATTGTAGGAAGGATGCATCCTAGGACGTGTTACCTGATGTTGGTGGGTTAATAATTTGTTTGAAAGGTTGTTAATATAAGGTTTGATTGACATTTTTGATCTACTTTTGTTGATTGTTGTACTTTTTTTCCATTTGTGTTACCAAAGGGTGAGTTGGAAAATTGATTTGTTATGGATGAGATTACCGCGGGTGAAAGCATGAGATGGATGGTTTTGGATTTTTTGGAATATTTCAATGTTTTTGGTGTTTTGTAATGTTTTGAGGTTTTTTTTGGTCTTTTTGAATGTTTATATGAATGTTTTTGGGTTTTTTTATTATTTGGGGTTGTTTAGGGCTTTTAGTTTTCAAATGTTTTGGGGTTTTTCAATTTTTAAATGTTTTTGGGTTTTCTAAGTTTTCAAATGTTTTTGTGTTTTCTAAGTTTTCAACCAAGAACCTAACCTAAAAGACTATCTTAGGGGCCTCGAAGGCTTTTCAAAGATGATCCTTTCCTACATTATACACGTAGAGACCACATAGTTCAACTGACTTGACTTATTATTGATGAAATATGAACAATTAATGGATTTCTAGTTTATTATGATGGACTCCTAAAGGACTGACCTAGGGTGTCTCGGGGGCACTTCAATGATGGCCTTTCCTACGTTCAAACTCAAAGACAACGTAGTTTGGCATGGCTTTGTTAAACAGGTGCAAGACAACTGAGAGGGGGAGGTGAATCAGTTGTCCCAAAATTCAAACTTAAGACTTCAACACTTATCAAGTCCACAACCACACTATTATGTTATCAAGCAAGAGCATGAAACACAATTAACAGAAAGTAAATCAACACAATGAACACTAGATTTTTACGTGGAAAACCCAGTGAGGGAAAAACCACGGTGAGGGTTAACTCACAATATAAAAAGATTATAAAACTTAATATAGAGGCTCACTACCAAGGGCTCACTACCCAGAAGAGGACTCACTATCCAAGTACAAAGGCTCACTACCTACAGAAAGGACTCACTATCCAAGTACAAAAGCTCATTGTCTACAGAAAGGACTCACTGTCCAACAGGGATGCTCATTGCCTACAGATACAAGAGAGAACAAAAGATCCACCACAACAATTAACACACATATGTAGCTTTGAATAAGGATTGCAGAAACCTTTAGTTGATTGCCTTCAGTAATCCAATGCAATGAAGAACTTTTGTCACAACTCACTCACACGCACACTTCTACTCTTATGATTTGTGGCTCACTTTTGTCACTTTGCATCACACTGTCATACGACTCTTCACAATTTGACTTGCTTTTATACCATCCTCAACCTTAGAAAATTTTTCCAAGGTCATCCACAAATACCTCATTTTATAAATTCAAATTAGGTTGGAAACTCAACATTCCCGTAGTGGAAAGGAATGAGAGTGGACAAATAAAAACATTTTTCAAGGTCAAAAAATAATATCTCGAATCAACCACATGCTTCCTTAATTAAATTTTATTCCTCAAATAAGTGTAAACACCACGTCAACCAAACCTAATGAAAACACAAATGAACATTGATGTACATGCTTTCCAACAAGAAGATGACATGCAGACTCCACAACATGCTTCCTTATGCACAAGAATACATCTCAGATTTCTCCAGATACATTTGCACCAAAACAACAAACTTCAAACACTGAACACCTTTCACCAGTCCATCCAGACTGTACAAACTCGCACTGAAACATTGAAACATGACTTCCATATCACCAAACTTCAAACCTCTTTTCCATAAAAGACCTTCACAAGACATATCCCAGATCTACGGGATCTGAAATGAAATAGCGGAGGACTGTGGAGCAGAAACATTTCTCCCAGTCCACAGAAGATCAACTTTGCTAGAACAGTTCACATACCGGTGAACGTAAATTTCACGTACCATCAAACCAGAAGCTAAAAGTTAGGAGATATCACCACTAGATCACCATTATCAATCCTTCAAATCCGCACAAGCATAGGATCAACACAAGAGAAATGCAGAGCACATACCAAAGCACATTCATCACTCTGACTTTTCTTCTTTATTAATTTTCTCAAAAGCACTTGGAAACTCATCAAACCAACACATCTACAACACCATAAAGATAGCTCCATGTACTCACAGCATCTCTGCTATACATGTACAATCTGCAACATACTAAAATGTGTTGACATCAATGACAACATTAATGACAACACCACCAAAACTTGCTCATACTTACAATAGGTTTTATTTTTGGTTTTTCGATGTTTTGACCTTTTTAGGGATTTTTATGTGTTTTGGATGTTTTGGATTTTCACTTTACAATTTTTGAATGTTTTTGGATTTTATTTGTATAGGTTTTTTTATGAGATTTTGCAAATGTTTTTGGATATTTGATGATTTTGCAAGTGTTTTTGTATTTTTCGCATGATGTTGATGGGTGTATGGATATGTGACGATTTCAGTGATCTGTTTTGGGATTTTGTTGAAAACCAAGCTAGGATTGATTGATGTGATTGATGGATTGATGATGATAACATTATTGAGGATACACAACAATGCAAGGATAGTGTTAAGCAACACGAGGATTGGGAAGGATATCCCGAGATGATGATGGATTGATTGGATTTGATTGATCAATATTTTGAAGCTCAATTTGGAACAAAATCTATTGGAATGATTTGATGTCACGTTGAAGTGCAAGGTAGATGCAAGTGATATTGATTGTTTGGATTAATTTTTGATAAAAGATAAAGCTTGATAAGGAACATTTTCTCATCAAAATATGTCATGGGCTAGTGATTTAGATTTTTTTCTTACAAATGATTTGACCAATTTTCCTTTGTGATTTGAAAATCACCATATAAGTTATAGGATATAGCTCAAGATTTATTCCCGAAGAAAGATGTAAGTATCTACCCCCAGTGTCTAGCAATGTATGGAATCATATGGTGGATGCTTGGATAGATGAATGGATTGATGGATGGGTATGGTAAGGATGCCAAGGGTTATCTTGTGATAGGATAACATGTTTGGATAGAGTGTGCCTCTTTGGACAATGCCTCATGACTCAGATAATGCTAGTCAAGATGTTTACCATAAGCAAGTGTGAAGTACATATTGAACCTTTGCTAAGATCAAGATAAGTTAGATTGGATGAAAATGGACTAGATAATGAATCATGGATTTATTATGGATAAGATGGATGGAATGTAGGATTTATTATGGATGGGATAAGATGATTCTACCTGAAATGGTGCACATAGATGCTCGATTCTACTCATGATGTCTATTTTCTAGGTTTTCATCATGGTACTTGTCCAAAGCGCCACCAAAGTGGTTTTCACTATAGGACAATTTTTCTCTTGACTATTTTCTTATTTTTTTATTTTTTATTTTTTGAAAGTTCATGCTCATGTTGAACCACCTAGTGGTGCTAATGTAGACGTTGTTGGTGTTGATATAGATGTTGTTGTCATGATGTGCCAATGATATCCTTCTTGGAGAATTTTCTTTGTTAGGATACAAATGCTTGAATGTAACCCCTAGATTTTCTTATCTGCTTTGTCGATATCAAAGTTAACCTTACCTAGATGTGCACATCGCAATAGAGTCCCCTTAGAGTTCGTATGATAAAGAATTCCTACCAATGCACGGTCAATATGAGAGTTGGATAACATGGATGTCGAAGTGGATGGTGGAATATGTTGAGGGATACTAGATGCAGATAGATTGGTCAACAGTTTGGAATCTTTGATTCTCCAAACTTGGGATGATGAGCAATGATGGGTGGATATGGAGATTCAATTGGGACCAACTTCTTCATATACCTTGTAGGTCACTCTTGAAGCTTTCTTTTGCATCAATGGACAATTTTGATGGATGAACTTCCATTTTTTATTGTTCTCCATAGTTTCTCTAACTAATGGAGTGTGATAGGGATGATTTTCTTTATTTTTCTTTGGTATCCATTTGAATTTTTCTTGTCCATTTTTCTTTGTCAATTCTTTTGCTTCAATAATTTTCTCTTTTATTTGATATATACCTCTTTCTTGTGGCTAGTCCCAATTAGTGGGTGGAAAGATGCATGGACAATGATTCATGATATGAATGGTTGGATTATTGATAGCTATTTCATCATAAGGACCCTTCGTGCTCCCCATGTTGGTGTTTGCACTAGATAAAGTTACCCAGGCAATATTATGGGATTATTACTAACATGCTTTGATAATGTTGTTGACAAACCATTCCCTTATTTTTCAAGATTTTTTAGCTTCGTTGATTCTTGATAATGCTTGATGTCCTCATACTCACTTTCTTCAATCTGTGTGGAGGATGTATCTGATTTTGATGCTTCTTAAAAAGGTGTTGATGCTTTACAATCCATATAGGAGTCTTCCTCATGATCCATTTCTACTTGTTGTTTAAAGAATGTTTCTAATTTACCATCCATGTAGAGGTCTTCTTCTTGATCAATTTTTGATATATCTATGGATTTTTCTATGCCTTCATCATGTATAAAGATATTAAGAGTAGGAGACTCTTGTTCCTTGGTAATGATATCAAGAGTATGAGACTCTTGTTTTGGATGAAGATCATCTACATGTCCATTAGGAGTAAGCATCTCGTGGGTAGATGGAGGAGTATGTGATATATGGATATGATCATTATTTGTAACATCTTGTATGGATTGGATAATGCCCATTAGATCATGGTAGTATCTTGGATATATGGATCCTTGATCTTGATTAATTTTGGAATTGCTTTCGACGTGCTTTGGATCAAGTTCTTGACATGGGTTAATTTCAAAGGATGTATTTCTTATAAAGGGTTCTTGGATATCTTCATTAGGCATGGGAAGTGGCTCAATATCCTCTTGATATTTGAGTGGATTTGGATCAAGTGTTGAGTTGAGGATTCCTTCAATATTTGCAACCATGAGGTCAAAGGATGTCAATATGTCTTGAAAAAGACCATTGCTAGACTTTGGTGAAATATGTTGATCATTCTTTGGAATAAATTCTTGAGATATATCTTCTAACTCATTGGGTGATGTAGAGACATCATCAACATGATCATTGGCAAATGAATCTTGAATTTTATCCTCAACAATTGTGGTAGAAACCTTGTCAATGTCTTCAACCATGAGATCAAATGATGTTAATATTTCTTGAAATGGATCATTGTTAGATATTGTTGATGGTTTTTGATGATGATTAAAAAGTGACTTGATGTATGTTGATTCGATTGTTGGATGTGGTATGTTTACGTTGAAAATGAAAAACTAATTGAAACTATAACCAGATTCAAAATATTTTCAACATTTCATCAATGAAGCTTTTCTAAATGAACATAAATACAAAAGTGTAAACTATACAAACCCAAAAACACATGCATTCAAAAGAAAACTAACTCCATTATTGTCTTATTCACTAAGATCTTGATTTATGCATTTAGTGCTCTCATATTTTCACCAGCACAAATGCAACAAGAAGTTGTGATGCGCGGAAGAAAGGATTGTATGATCAAAATTCAATCTGCTTTTTTGGTGAGAAGAGAGGGTTTATATAGATGTCCTCACGATAGATCCGAGTTACGGGAGAGATGTGGGATAAAAGAGTGAAGTGGGGAAATTGACAATTGTCCCATAATCTTTAATCAAATGAAATTGATTGAAATGAAAGTAATAAATGAGTGGCTTTATGCTATGATGTAGGTTTAGGAGTTTCGAATGAAGTGCATTTTTGAATTAATAGATGATTAAATGGATTTATGTATTTAAATGATTTAATGAAAATGTAAATGGATAAAGATTAATGTGAATTGAATGCATAGATATTTTAATAATTAATACAAATGGAGTAATATGAAATGGATAAATGATTCATAAATGATTATGCAGATGGATCAATGCTTATAAATGAATGAATAAATGCTTATAGTATGGATAAATGCTTATAATATGTTAATGATTTAAATGAATTAATGAAAATAGAGGAAATTATTAAATGAATTAATTAAACAAATAATAATATCCATTTAATTAATAGACGAAAAAATAGGATGATTGTGAGGACAAATTTTGAGTATCTACATTCTGCCCCTTTTTGAGACAATGCAGCTTGTTGCGTTGTTTCAAAGAAAAAGAATTGATTAACTAATACATGCCCTAGCGACATCCTGGTAAGAATGATGATAAGGTTGATATGCCCCCTCGAGAGATTGTTCAAACAAGTTGTGACAAGATTGATCTCTCGATAGATCATGAGGAGAAAATTTGATAATTGATATTGCACGAGTGATTAAGTAGAGATGCACATTTGATGAAAATGCACAACTGATAAGCGAAGATGTACATATGATGAAAATGCACAACTAATAGGCATAACTGAATAATTGATGGAAATTCTCAATATTGTTGGGTTGACAATCTGATTAAGCTGATTGAGATTGATGCTAACACAAAACAATGATTGATTAATAAATTGAGTGATCAAGGAGCATTGGAGTCCCATGCTAAAAAGAAAGTTGATTGATTTGATATTTGGATTAAAATATGAGCACCAGTTAGATAAATTGATTAATTACCCTTTGAGATAAGGAGCATGAAGAAAATGAAATGATGAAAAAAATGGATGATGGAAGAAATGATAGATGAAAAAGAGATTTGAAGGAAATGAAGGTGATGAAGCTTCTTGTGCTTTACAGAGTACTTTATCATCATAGAGCTTATTTTGTCACAAATTAGTATAAGCGTCTAGATAACATGAACATCTAGATGGCCTAAATAATGTTTATGTTTTTATTTAGCAATGAAGTATAAGCATCTAGGTATAAGGACCTTAGATGACCTGAATACTTATTGCATGGAAGACACTATCAAACAAGAAATGCTCTCATCCACACTAGACTCATAAGTCCTCGATGATTTTTGACAACCATGTCTTAAGACGAGTCATCTTGTGAATAAGAAACAATCCACAAACAACAAACAAGTGAACATGCCCCATCCTCGCCTCTCTAGTCCAAGACATCCTCAAGAAGCTAAAAGACATGCCAACAAAGACAAAATCATAAATCAATCAAAAGACCAACAAACTGACAAACATCATGTTTCAATGTAGAATTGATTCTTGTCACAGTTTATGCGTTTAGTTGGATTTGAAAGTGGGATTGATAGGTATGTTGCAATGTTCGTTGGATTGTCAATCATGGCACGTTTTGATTTTGTTGAAGTTCAAAGTTGTGTGGCGATCTAAAAGTGTCACTTGTTTTTGGAAATTTTTTGACGTTATTTGTTTTTTTTGGATTTTCAAAATATTTGATTTTTTTTGGATTTTTGAAATATCTGATTTTTTGGATTTTTTGAATATTTGATTTTTGGATTTTGAATATTTAATTTTTGAATTTTTGAATATTTGATTCTTTTGGATTTTTGGAATATTTGATTTTTTTTTGGACTTTTTGAATTTTTTTTTTTTGAATTTTAGGAATATTTGATTTTTTTGGATTTTTGGAATATTTGATTTTTTTGGATTTTTTAGAGTTTTACGACGGAACAAGCAAATAGACAGAGGGGATAGTTTCTCTCACCGCGAGATGGTGAGTATCCCAACCCATAGCTAAGGTTGAGGAAATGTCCCAGTGAGGGATAGGACCAACCTAGAATGCATGGCAAAGCAAGCAAGCAAGAGGAATGTTGAACAATTCACAAGCCATCGTGAGTGTGAAAAGGCTATTATGAAGTGGAGCGTGAATGGAAATGGGATGGAAAGATAAAGTGGAGCATCAAAGGAAAGAGGAGAAAGGCCTCTACAAATGGTGACGATTTCTCAGTTTTCACCATCATACTTGCTCAAGGTGCCACCGAAGTGGTTTTCACCATTGAACGAATTGATTTCTCTTTTTTCATTTTTTCATTTTTTTTGTATTTTTTCAAGAATTTTTTCCATTTTTTTTTAAGGTTTTATCCTGGCGCTCTAAAGCGAATGACCGTGTTGGATGAAAGGGCTTGATTTGGATGACAAGTGCAAGAGGAAAAAATGAAGGACAATAGATATGGTGGATGAAAGAGGCTATGATAAGATCCCTAATGTGCACAGTACATGGGCCATCAGGCTTCAAACAAAAAGGAGCTTGGGCGACCAACGAGCTAGAGTACATGAAGGGGTTGTCGTCAAAGATACATTGAAATACATCACTAATAGTGTGATATGACAAATATGTGAACATGGATAGGTGGAATGGAATATATGGTATGAGTGAGAGTGACGTGGATGGAGACCTTGGATCAACAAGCTCTTTTTTGACTTTTTTCCTTGATAGATGCCCCTAGTGATTTTTGATGGAGAGGCATACTTGGAGATCAACTTTTTCTTGCTTTCACTTTTGACTTTTATTTTTTATTTGTCCAATAGATTTTTGTTTTGGCTAGGGGACTTGTCTTGATCTTCTTCTTTTTTATTTGTCCAAAAGCTTTTTATTTTGGCTAAGGGACTTATCTTGATCTTCTTTTGTTTTTGATTTGTCTCTTGATTCTTGATCTCCTTTTAAAGATAGCTCGTTCATCAGAGATTTGCCTTTATTCTTTTCTTGAGATATAACTTGTTGATCCATGTTTATGATGCAAATGGACATGAGTGAGATGGATGAAATAGGTGAAGTGACAAGAATGTTTAGTGGATGAATGGGAGTGGTGATGCCATCAACGAAGTCTTTGGGACTATCCTTTTTGGTATTGTTAACGTCAAAGGAGGCTTGCAGATCCTTAATGACTTGGAAAGATGGCTTAGTAGAGGCAATAATAGGATATTCATATCCTAGCCCAGGATAGGTGGGATGGAAGGATGTTGATTGGATATCCTCAGCGGGGTCATGATCAAAAAGTGGATTATCATAGATATCATGATTAAACATGAGATTATTATGGACACGAAAGGATTGGGCTAAAGTGGACATGGTAAAGGAAAATGTATCATCAGGATCCCAAAAAGTTTCAATCCAACCATGACCATCTTTTTGCATTCCTTCTACAGTTGTCTTGGCATCCTTGTTGGAAGTTTGACCCTTCTCAATGACATTAGCATTGTCTTTTTCCGGTAAATTATCCATACGGTATTCTCCACATCGATCTTGGGGTTTGATGGTGTGGTAAATGAAGTGGATGCTTTTAAGGACTCGGGATCAACATATGCTTGAGAAAAAGGTGCTTCACGATTGTTAGGAATTATGATTCTAGTTTTAGGGCTTAGATTATTGCAATACATGAAAGAGTTTGGATCTACTTGTATTATGATTTCGACACCATTGTGTGGGAATTTAACGCACTAATGGTATGTAGAAGATACTACTTTAATTGCATGAATTCATGGCCTTCCAAGGAGGATGTTGTAGGTCAAAGGGAGATCAAGGACTTGGAAAACCACATCCTTTACCGCATGCCCAACCTTGATTGGTAAAGTAACTGATCCTTTAGACGAGTGTTCTTCATCATATGCCTTTATAGTAATCTTTTTCCTTGGATCAACTGCATTTTCTGAGAATCCTCATTTTGTGATCAATTTCTGAGTACAAATATTAAGACCTGCTCCTCCATCTATCAGAACTTGCTTGATCTTGACATTATGGACAAGGAATTCAATGTGTAAAGGTGTGTTATGTGGTTGTCGAATGGATGAATCATCGTTCTTAGTAAAAGTGAGAGTGTGAGGAGAGGTGATGTGTCCCACCATAGCTTGGAATTGATCTACATGTAGGTTTGTAGGCACTGTAGCAGTAGCAAGTGCTTTATCTAGGATAGCTTTATGCTCAGGAGATAGGCGTAGCAGCTCAAGTATAAAAATTTATGCAAGCATTTTACCTAAAAGCTCTATGAGGTTGTATCACAGAGTTGGTACAACGGATTTTGAATTAGGACCTCTAAAGGTAACTATTCCTATGTAGGTAGTAACATTGCAATTAGGTTATTTTCCTTTTATAATGAAAGTGTTTACATGATTATTAGCCTCCCTAATGTTAGTTATGATATAGTCATACTTAGCAGTAGTATAGTTCACACCATCACCAAATTCACAGGAATTTCCTTTATCCTTGTCATGCTTAGGGAAAGGGTTTTTAAACATCTCGCGATCAGAGTTAAGGAGTGTGTCCGTCAACTGATATCTTACTATTCAATAGGGTCTTGTATTAGATGTCAAAGTTTATTACAATTATTAGTCTTATGTCCTTTGTGTCTATGATATTCATAAAAGTGATCCTCATTCCACCATGGGGGTTTGATAGTGTGGATTATATTCTTTCATCTCAAGTAGCGTTATAAGATTATTCTCAAGGAGTTATTTTAATGCGGATTCAAGCGATTGTCCCAATGGTGTAAAATTTCATTTAGGGAAACTTCTTTGTTTTTCTTTTACTTTATCCAAAGATGAATCTTTAAGGTTGTAGATAGGTGATGATGTTTTATTTGTTTTCTCATCAACAACTCTGTCATTGACTATATTCTTGTTCTTAACCCAAAAAGATGTCTTGTTGCTCAAACCTTATTTTTGATCTTTGTCATTATTAAGTTTAATAGTTCCATCATCGATGAGAGTTTGTTTGATTCCAAATCCCATTTCTATGGCTTCATCAAAGGAATCCAAGCATTTGAGGTGAAGTTACCTTCCAATTTCCTTGTTCAAATTTCAACAAAAGAGGTCAACCAATTCTTTGTTTGGAATGTCATAAGGTAATCATTTTGTTAAATGTCTCCATCTTTGTAAATATGAAACAAAAGATTCTCCTTGTTTTTGTTTGTTGTTAAAATGGTTTGTCATGGTCACTTTAAGTTCACAGTTGAAACTATAATTGGAGACAAATTTATTAGCCAGTTCTTGAAAAGATTTGATTGGGGGGAATCGTGAAAACCATTCCATAGCTTCTTCTCCTAGAATGTGAGGGAATAATCTCATAAGGTATGTCTCTACAAATTCAAAGGTAGCAGCACAAAGTTCTCTTAAGTGGTCTTTAGGATCTCCTTTTCTCTTATATTTATCAAGTTTTGATATATCCCAATGACTAGGAAAAGGTGGCATTAGTATGCTTTGATCAAAAGGATAAGGACATATATCTTCAATGGAGAACTTGTGGGATGATGTTTTACTATTCTTGAGAGTATCCAATTCTTGTCTTAGCGCTCTAAGCTCATCCAAGATATGATCGATTGTAGGTGTAGGTTTTGACATTTTTGAAGATCTCTTGTAACCAAGTTGTAAATAAAAGGGTTTTTGATCTTTGATTCTATCCTCATTGTTTGCTTTTGTATGCTTAGGTCCATTAGATTCATGTTTTTCATTCATTGTGAGAAAGGATATGTCAAAATCATGACATAATTTGATTCCATCATCAACAAGGGCCTTGAAGTATTGTTCTGGATTACATTTGACTACCTCAGTAAGCATTTTAGTGAATCTATGATCATTAAGTGCTTCATTTATATGGGATTGTGTTATTTCTTCATTGTCAGTTTCATTTGTTTCACTAGTTGCAACACTATTTTGATCTTCCCCATCAAAGTCTTTTCCCCAAGGTTTCCCTTCTTCTTGAAACATTTTTATTCTTGTTTTAGGGGTCATAGGAGATTGTTCTAATCTTCAATCCAAGACAAGATAATGCATGAGACCTAAGACTAAGATGCAATGAAAATAGATATGATCCTAAAATGAGATATGAGAATGGTATGGTATGATATGACAAGCTTGATATAATAAGAATGCAAGAGCTCAAAGGCAACTCTAGGTCTGAAGCTAGTTATGATGCAAGGCTTTACTTGTGCTATGATGGATAGACACAAGTACAAATGATCAAGAGAGGCTATGAATGAGTTGATGAACTCCAAAAATATTTCCCTACTCCAGGATGATGATAATTCCCTAACTCAAGGATGATAAACCTCAAGTGATACAGGTGATTAATAGCCAAAGGTTTGATTTCAAGACCTGGGAAAAGTAGCCTAAGTGCAAGCTAAAGGTTTTTTTGAACAATAATGGATATACAAGGGCTAGCTAGAATGCAAGGATTGAAAGATCAAAACTGAAGGATGATGCCCCCAAGAGATTTGAATGATAGGTTCATTTTGGATATTTTTGTTGTTTGACTTTTTGGGTTTGCAAGGTTGAGATGCTGTAGATTCCTAGGTGTGATGTTTGGTTGTGATTTGTTTTGAACACACATGCAAAACACAACAAATATAATGTTTTTGAGTTTGATCTTGATATTAAATGACAAACACTTTGTACAACCCTGGGTTGGCAAGGAAACCACTGGTTGATATCCCCACTTGGATTGCTCCAACCACTTAAACAAGGTGGACAATTAGAGACTTGGTGGCATTAGCTCCCCCTTACACGACACTCACTTCTCGAGCACACAAATTTTCATTCCCCAAAGAGGAATTGTTGTCTCTACACATGAATAGTGAAAACATGGGGCAGCTTCAGAGGTCCGACCTCCTATGATCAACGAGCGTATAAAGGTTTTTGGCCACTAAAACAATTGGTTCTTAGTAAGGGAATTCGTTCAAGGTGGCCATACATGCAGTAAGATTAGCTCAAGATTATGGTCAATCAAGAGGCCTCCCAGTCCCTTCCTAAGAAAGGATTTTTACGTAGCTCACGGGGCTACTGAGGGTGGCACTTGTTGGTATGACACATCTACACCTTTTGCTTATGACTTTCGTCACAAACACATTTCTTATATAGTGGTTCAAAAGAGCTTGGATTTAGCTTGTTACCAGATGGGTCATTCCCACCTTTCGAATCAGGGTCGCAGGCCATCTAAAAAAAAGGTACACAAAAACAAGGAAGTACATTGTTTTTGATCCCCCAGATCGCACGAAGCGCAAGGAGAGAATATACACAACGCCTTTTCCTCACAGTCGCATGGGGTTCATTTTAATTCCAAATCCAAATGTGTGGGTAGTTATACAAAATGTCAAAGGAATGTTTTTTATTCTCAAGATCGTCGAGTGGCGCGTGAGAAGAGCATACGCATTCAATGACAAAAATGCAAACCACAAGACATGGAAAACACTTGTTAATTTTAACCCTTGCTTATGATGAGACAAAAACTTAAGTTCACTTTTAGACCAACGAATCCAAATGTGATCTAATCTCTAAAAAGAAGACACAATGTTAAAAGATTAGATTCTCTAACAATCGAACCTGCAACACACTGATTGGTAGTTTTAGTCACTGTTCTTTGAGAAACAAGATTATATGTTTTTTTTATTTTTTCAAGTCTTTGACATGCGAAAGTTTAAGTTTTTGCTTTGAAGTCTTGGGCAAACGAACCTGCAAAAAGAAAAATTAATAAAATTAGCTCCAAAATCAAAATTAAACTTTTTTTTTTTTTAAATGACATCAATCTACTTAACAAAAGTTAACAAACCTAATTAATCCAACTAAAATTTAATCAAACTAAATTAAAAATATTTTAAACTAAAATTAGCAAAGTTAATTACTAAAATTAATCTAAATTAATCTAAACTAAATTAATTGTAAATTAAATTAATTCTAAATTCTAAATTAAATCTAAATTAAAAATTAAATCTAAACTAAAAATTAATCTAAATTAAATTAAATCTAACTAAATTAAATTCTAAACCAAATTAAATTAAATTCTAAACTAAATTTAATCTAAATCTAAACTAAATTAAATCTAAACTAAATTAAGTTAAATCTAAATTCTACATTAAATCTAAATTAAAAGTTAAATCTAAGTTAAAAATTAAATTTAAATTAAAAATCAAATCTAACATGTCCATTAGGAGTAAGCATCTCGTGGTTAGATGGAGTAGTATGTGATATATGGTTATGATCATTATTTTTAACATCTTGTATGGATTGGATAATACCCATTAGATCATGGTAGTATCTTGGAGATATGGATCATTGATCTTGATTAATTTTGGAATTGCTTTCGACATGCTTTGGATCAAGTTCTTGACATGGGTCAATTCCAAAGGATGGATTTCTTAAAAAGGGTTCTTGGATATCTTCATTAGGCATGGGAAGTGGCTCAATATCCTCTTGATCTTTTAGTTGATTTGGATCAAGTGTTGAGTTGAGGATTCCTTCAATATCTGCAACCATGAGGTCAAAGGATGTCAATATGTCTTGAAAAGGACCATTGCTAGACTTTGGTGAAATATGTTGATTATTCTTTGGAATAAATTCTTGAGATATATCTTCTAACTCATTGGTTGATGTAGAGACATCGTCAACATGATCATTAGCGGATGAATCTTGAATTTTATCCTCAACAATTGTGGTAGAAGCCTTGTCAATGTCTTCAACCATGAGATCAAATGATGTTAATATTTCTTGAAATGGATCATTGTTAGATATTGTTGATGGTTTTTTATCATGATTGAAAAGTGATGATGGTTTTTTATCATGATTAAAAAGTGACTCGATGTATGTTGATTCGATCGTTGGATGTGGTATGTTTATGTTGAAAATGAAAAACTAATTGAAACTATAACCAAATTCAAAACATTTTCAACATTACATCAATGAAGCTTTTCTAAATGAACATAAATACAAAAGTGTAAACTATACAAACCCAAAAACACATGCATTCAAAAGAAAACTAACTCCATTGTTGTCCTATTCACTAAGATCTTGATTTATGCATTTAGTGGTCTCATATTTTCACAAGCACAAATGCAACAAGAAGTTGTGATGAGCGGAAGAAAGGATTGTATGATCAAAATTCAATCTACTTTTTTGGTGAGAAGAGAGGGTTTATACAGATGTCCTCACAGTAGATCCAAGTTATGGGAGAGATGTGGGATAAAAGAGTGAAGTGGGGAAATTGACAATTGTCCCATAATCTTTAATCAAATGAAATTGATTGAAATGAAAGTAATAAATGAGTGGCTTTATGCTATGATGTAGGTTTAGGAGTTTAGAATAAAGTGCATTTTTGAATTAATGGATGATTAAATGGATTTATGTGTTTAAATGATTTAATGAAAAGGTAAATGGATAAAGACTAATCTGAATTGAATGCATAGATATTTTAATAATTAATACAAATGGAGTAATATGAAATGGATAAATGATTCATAAATGATTATGAAGATGGATAAATGCTTATAATATGTTAATGATTTAAATGAATTAATGAAAATAGAGGAAATTATTAAATGAATTAATTAAACAGATAATAATATCCATTTTATTAATAAACGAAAAAATAGGACGATTGTGAGGAAATTTTTTGAGTATCTACATTTTGCCACTCTTTGAGACAATGTAGCTTGTCGCGTTGTTTCAAAGAAAAAGAATTTATTAACTAATACATGCCTTAGGGGAATCCTAGTAAGGATGATATGCCCCCTCGAGAGATTGATCAAACAAGTTGTGACAAGATTAATCTCTTGATAGATCATGAGGAGAAAATTTGATAATTGATATTGAGCAAGCGATTAAGTGGAGATGCACATTTGATGAAAAAGCACAACTGATAAGCGAAGATGTACATATGATGAAAATGCACAACTCATAGGCATAACTGAATAATTGATGGAAATGCTCAATATAGCCAGGTTGATAAGCTGATTGAGATTGATGCTAGTGCAAAATAATGATTGATTAATAAATTGAGTGATCAAGGAGCATTGGAGTCCCATGCTAAAAAGAAAGTTGATTGATTTTATATTTGGATTAAAAGACAAGCATCAGTTAGATAAACCGATTAATTACCCTTTGAGATAAGGAGCATGAAGAAAATGAAATGATGAAAAAAATGGATGATGGAAGAAATGATAGATGACAAAGAGATATGAAGGAAATGAAGGTGATGAAGCTTCTTGTGCTTTATAGAGTGCTTTATCATCATAGAGCTTATTATGTCGCAAATTAGTATAAGCATCTAGATAACATGAACGTCTAGATGACCTAAATATTGTTTGTGTTTTTATTTAGTAGTGAAGTATAAGCATCTAGGTATAAGGACCTTAGATGACCTAAATACTTATTGCATGGAAGACACTATCAGAAAAGGAATGCTCTCATCCACACTAGACTCATAAGTCCTCGATGATTTTTGACAACCATGTCTTAAGATGAGTCATCCTGTGAATAAGAAACAATCCACAGACAACAAACAAGTGAACATGCCCCATCCTCGCCTCTCTAGTCCAAGACATCCTAAAGAAGCTAAAAGACATGCCAGCAAAGATAAAATCATAAATCAATCAAAAGACCAACAAATAGACGAACATCATGTTTCAATGTAGAACTAATTCTTGTCATAGTTATGCATTTGGTTGGATTTGAAAAGGGTATTTATAGGCATGTTTTAATGTTTGTCGGATTGTCAATCGTGGCACGTTTTTATTTTTTTTAAATTTAAACTTGTGTGGCAATCTGAAAGTGTCACTTGTTTATGTAATTTTTTTGACGTTATTTGATTTTTTTAGATTTTTTGAATATTTGATTTTTTTTGGATTTTTTTATTTTTTTGGATTTTTTGAATATTTGATTTGATTTTTTTGGATTTTTTGAATATTTGATTTTTTTTGGATTTTGGAATATTTGATTTTTTTGGATTTTCTAAAAATTTATTTTTTTTGGATTTGAGGAATATTTGATTTTTTTGGATTTTTGGAATATTTTGATTTTTTCAAATTTCTTAGAGTTTTACGACAGAACGGGTAGATAGATAGAGGGGATAGTTTCTTTGACCACAAGATGTTGACTATCCCAACCCATAGCTAAGGTTGAGATAATGCCCCAGTGAAGGATATGACCAACCTAGTATGCATGGTGAAGCAAGCAAGCAAGGGGAATGTCGAACAATTCGCAAGCCATGGTGAGTGTGAAAAGGCTATTATGAAGTGGAGGGTGAATGGAAATGGGATGGAAAGATCAAGTAGAGCTCCAAAGGAAAGAGGAGCAAGGCCTCTACACATGGTGTTGATTTCTTGATTTTCACCATGGTACTTGCTCAAGGCGCCACTGAAGTGGTTTTCACCATTGAACTAATTGATTTCTCTTTTCTCATTTTTTTTATTTTTTTGGTATTTTTTCAAGACTTTTTTCCATTTTTTTTAAAGGTTTTATCCTGGCGCTCTAAAGCTAGGTATAGAATTGATAAGCGCCAGATTCATAGACTACATTGACGATGCCCCTATCTTGTGTGGATGATCGTGTTGGATGAAAGGGCTCGATCTAGATGACAAGTGCAAGTGGAAAATATGAAGGAAAATAGATATGGTAGATGAAAGAGGCTATGATAAGATCCCTAATGTGCACAGTACATGGGCCATCAGGCTTCAGACACAAAGGAGTTTGAGCGACCAATAGGCTAGAGTACGTGAAGGTGTTGTCATCAAAGATACATTGAAAGACATCACCAATGGCGTGATATGACAGAAATGTGAACATGGATGGGTGGAATGGAATATATGGTATGAGTGAGAGTGATGTGGATGGAGACCTTGGATCAACAAGGTCTTTTTTAAACTTTTTTCCTTGATAGATGCCCCTAGTGATTTTTGATGGAGAGGCATACTTGGAGATTGACTTTTTCTTACTTTCACTTTTGACTTTTATTTTTGATTTGTCCAATAGCTTTTTATTTTGGATAGGGGACTTGTCTTGATCTTATTTTGTTTTTGATTTGTCCAATAGATTTTTATTTTGGCTAAGGGAATTGTCTTGATCTTCTTTTGTTTTTTATTGTTTCTTGATTTTTGATCTCCTTTTAAAGATAGCTCGTTCATCGAAGATTTTCCTTTATTCTTTTCTTGAGATATAACTTGTTGATCCATGTCTATGATGTGAATGGATGTGAGTGAGATGGATGAAATAGGTGAAGTGACAAGAATTTTTAGTGGATGAATGGGAGTGGTGATGCCATCAACAGAGTCTTTGGGACTATCCTTTTTGGTATTGTTAACATCAAAAGAGGCTTGCACATCCTTAATGACTTGGAAAGATGGCTTAGTAGAGGCAACAATAGGAGATTCATATCCTAGCCCAGGGTAGGTGGGATGGAAGGATGATGATTGGATATCCTTAGCAGGGTCATGATCTAAAAGTGGATTATCATAGATATCATGATCAAACATGGGATTATTATGGACATGAAAGGATTGGGCTAAAGTGGACATGGTAAAGGCAGATGTATCATCAGGATCCCAAAAAGTTTCAATCCAAGCACGACCATTTTTTTTGTGTTCCTTTTACAACTGCCTTGGCATCCTTGTTGGAAGTCTGGCCCTGATGACATTAGCATTGTCTTTTGCTGGTAAATTATTCATACTGTATTCTCCACATCCCATATCATGGATTTGGATCTTGAGGTTTGATGGTGTGGTAAATGAAGTGGATGCTTTTAAGGACTCGAGATCAACATATGCTTGAGAAGGAGGTGCTTCACGATTATTAGGAATTGTGATTTCAGTTTTGGGGATTAGATTATTGCAATACATGAAAGGGTTTGGATCTCCTTGTATTGTGATTTTGGCACCATTGTATGGAAATTTAATGCATTGATGGTATGTAGAAGGTATTGCTTGCATTTGATGAATCCATGGCCCTCCAAGGAGGATGTTGTAGGTCAAAGGGAAATCAAGGACTTGGAAAACCACATACTTTACCACAGGCCCAACCTTGATTAGTAAAGTAACTGATCCTTTAGATGAGCATTCTTCTTCATCATGTGCCTTTATGGTAATATTTTTCCTTGGATCAACTGCATTTTCTGAGAATCCTAATTTTTTGATCAATTTCTAAGTACAAATATTAAGACCTGCTCCTTCGTCTATCAAAACTCACTTGACCTTAGCATTATGGACAAGGACTTCAATGTGTAAAGGCATGTTATGTGGTTGTCGGATGGATAAATCATCATTCTCAGTAAAAGTGAGAGTGTGAGGAGAGGTGATGTGTCCCACCATAGCTTGGAATTGATCTACATGTAGGCCTGTAGGCACTGTAACAATAGCAAGTTCTTTATCTAAGATAGCTTTATGCTCAGGAGATAGGTGTAGCAGCTCAAGTATAGAAATTTGCACAAGTTTTTTACCTAAATTCTCTATGAGGTTGTATCGTAGAGTTGGTGCAGCGAGTTTAAAATTAGGACCTGTAAAGGTAACTGTGCCTATGCAGGTAGTAACATTACAATCGGGTTCTTTTCATTTTTATAATGAAAGTGTTTACATGATTATCAGCCTCCCTGATGTTAGTTATGATATAGTCATACTTAGCAGTAGTATAGTTCTCACCATCACCATATTTAGGGGCCTTTCCTTTATCCTTGTCATGCTTAGGGAAAGGGTTTTTAAACATCTCGCAATCAGAGTTACCAGAAGGAGTGTGTCTGTCAACTGTTATCTTACTGTCATCAATAAGGTCTTGTATTAGATGTCAAAGTTTATTACAATTATTAGTCTTATGTCCTTTGTGTTTGTGATAGTCGCAAAATTGATCCTCATTCCACCATGGGGGGTTTGACTTGTGGATTATATTCTTTCATCTCAGGTAGGGTTATAAGATTATTTTCAAGGAGTTCTTTTAATGTAGATTCAAGCGATTGTCCCAATGGTGTAAAATTTTGTTTAGGGAAACTTCTTTGTTTTTCTTTTCCTTTATCCGAAGATGAACCTTTAAGGTTTTAGATAGGTGATGATGTTTTAGTTTTTTTCACATCAACAACTCCGTCATTGACTACATTCTTGTTCTTAACCCAAAAAGGTGTCTTGTTGCTCAAACCTTATTTTTGATCTTTGTCATTATTAAGTTTAATAGTTCCATCATCGATGAGAGTTTGTTCGATTCCAAATCCCATTTCTATGGCTTCATCAAAGGAATCCAAGCATTTGAGGCGAAGTTCCCTTCCAATTTCCTTGTTCAAATTTTGACAAAAGAGGTCAACCAATTCTTTGTCTAGAATGTCATAAGGTAATCGTTTTGTTAAATGTCTCCATTTTTGTAAAAATGACACAAAATATTCTCCTTGTTTTTGTTTGGTGTTAAAAAGGTTTGTCATGGTCACTTTAAGTTCACAGTTGAAACTATAATTGGAGACAAATTTATTAGCTAGTTCTTGAAAAGATTTGATGGTTGGGGGGAATCGTGAAAACCATTCCATAGCTTCTCCTCCTAGACTATGAGGGAATAATCTCATAAGGTATGTCTCATCAACTGCAAATTCAAAGGTAGAAAAACAAAATTCTCTTAAGTGGTCTTTAGGATCTCCTTTTCATTATATTTATCAAGTTTCAGTATGTCCCAGTGACTAGGAAAAGGTGGCATTGGTATGCTTGGATCAAAAGGATAAGGACATATATCTTCAATGGAGAACTTGTGGGATGATGTTTTACTATTCTTGAGGGTATTCGATTCTTATCTTAGCGCTCTAAGCTCATCCAAGATATGATTGTTTGTAGGTGTAGGTTTTGACATTTTTGAAGATCTCTTGTAACCAAGTTGTAAATAAAAGAGTTTTTGATCTTTTAGTCTATCCTCATTGTTTGTTTTTGTACACTTAGGTCCATTAGATTCATGTTTGTCATTCATTGTGAGTAAGGATATGTCAAAATCATGAGGTAGTTTGATTCCATCATCAACAAGGGCCTTGAAGTATTGTTGCAGATTATGTTTGACTACATTTGTAAGTAGTTTAGTGAATCTATGATCATTAAGTGCTTCGTTTATATGGGATTGTGTTATTTCTTCGTTATCAATTTCATTTGTTTCACTAGTCGCAACACTAATGTGATCTTCCCCATCAAATTATTTTCCCCAAAGGTTCCCTTCTTCTTGAAACATTTTTATTCTTGTTTTATGGGTCATAGGCAATTGTTTTGATCTTCAATCCAAGACAAGATAATGTATGTGACCTAAGACTAGGATGCAATGAAAATGGATATGATCCTAAAATGAGATATGAGAATGGTATGGTATGATATGACAAGCTTGATATAATAATAATGCAAGAGCTCAAAGGAAACTCTAGGTCTAAAGTTGGTTATGATGCAAGGCTTTACTTGTGCTATGATGGATAGAAACAAGGAAAAATGATCAAGAGAGGGTATGTAGGAGATGATGAACTCCAAAAATATTTCCCTACTCCAATATGATGATAATTCCCTAACTCAAGGATGATAAACCTCAAATGATACGGGCAATTAATAGCCAAAGATTTGATTTCAAGACCTAGGAAGAGTAGCCTAAGTGCAAGCTAAAGGTTTGTTTGACCAATAATGGATATGCAAGGGCTAGCTAGAATGCAAGGATTGAAAGATCAAAACTTAAGGATGATGCCCCCAAGACATTTGAATGATAGGTTCATTTTGGATGTTTTTTTTGTTTGAATTTTTGGGGTTTGCAAGGTTGAGATGTTGTAGATTCCTAGGTGTGATGTTTGGTTGTGATTTGTTTTGAACACACACACAAGACACAACAAATAGAATGTTTTTGTGTTTGATCTTGATATGAAATGACAAACACTTTGTACAACCCTAGGTTGGCAAGGAAACCAGTGGTTGATATCCCCACTTGGATTGCTCCAACCACTTAAACAAGGCAGACAGTTAGAGACTTGGTGGCATTGGCTCCCCCTTACACGACACTCACTTCTTGGGCACACCAAGTCTCATTCCTCAAAGAGGAATTTATGTCTCTACACATGAATAGTGAAAACATGGGGCAACTTTAGATGTCCGACCTCCTATGATCAACGAGCGTATAAAGGTTTTTGGCCACTAAAACAATTGGTTCTTAGTAAGGGAATTCATTCAAGGTAGCCATACATCCGACAAGATTAGCTCAAAATTATGGTCAATCAAGAGGCCTCCCAGTCCCTTCCTTAGAAAGTATTTTGACGTAGCTCATGGGGCTACTGAGGGTGGCACTTCTCAGTATGACACATTCGCACTTGTTGCTTATGAATTTTGTCACAAACACATTTCTTATATAGTGGTTCGAAAGAGCTTGGCTTTAGCTTGTTACCGCTTGGGTCGTTCCCACCTTTCGAAGCGGGGTGACAGGCACTCTAAATAAAGGTACACAAAAGGAAGGAAGTACATTGTTTTTTATCCCCTAGATCGCACAGAGTGCAAGGAAAGAGCATACACAACACCTTTGCCTCACAGTCACATGGGGTTCATTTTAATTTCAAATCCAAATGTGTGGGTGGTTATACAAAATGTCAAAGGAATGCTTTTGATTCTCAAAATTTTTGAGTAGCGCAAGAGAAGAGCATACACATTCAATGACAAAAATGCAAACCACAAGACATGGAAAACACTTGTTAATTTTAACCCTTGCTTATGATGAGACAAACACTTGAGTTCACTTTTAGACCAACGAATCCAAATGTGATATAATCTATAAAAAGAAGACACAATGTTAAAAGATTAGATTATCTGACAATCGAACCTGCAACACACTAATTAGTAGTTTTAGTCACTATTCTTTGAAAAATGAAAGTTTATGTTATTTTAATTTTTCTAGTCTTCAACGCACAAAAGTTTAAGTTTTTGCTTTGAAGTCTTGGACAAACGAACCTACAAAAAAACAAATTAACAAAATTAGCCCCAAAATCAAAATTAAACTAAAAAAGAAATAAAAATGACATCAATCTACTTAACAAAAGTTAACAAACCTAATTAATCCAACTAAAAGTTAATCAAACTAAATTAAAATTATTCTAAACTTAAATTAGCAAAGTTAATTACTAAAATTAATCTAAACTAAATGAATTGTAAACTAAATTAATTCTAAATTCTAAATTAAATTAAATCTAAACTAAATTAAATTCTAAACCAAATTAAATTAAATTAAATTAAATTCTAAACTAAATTAAATTAAATCTAAATGAAAATTAAATCTAAATTAGATTAAGTTAAATCTAAATTCTAAATTAAATCTAAATTAAAAGTTAAATCTAAATTAAAAATCATATCTAACTAAAAAAAATCAAATCCTAAATTAAAATTAAATCTAACTAAAAATCAAATCCTAAATTAAAACTAAATCTAACTAAAATTAAATCTAAATTAGAATTAAATCTAACTAAAAATCGAATCCTAAATTAAAATTAAATCTAACTAAAATTAAATCTAAATTCGAATTAAATCTAACTAAAAATTAAATCTAAATTAGAATTAAATCTAACTAAAAATCAAATCCTAAATTAAATTTAATCTAGCTAAAATTAAATTTAAATTAAAAAAACTTCATGTAAAATGCATATGGAAACTTCCTACAAAAGTGAAAGATTGATTGCATGATAAACTGATGTGATTGTAGAATAGAATGCTTTGAAAAATGCATTTTTTGTTGTGATTGCAGGATATACTTAGAATGTGAAATAATGTGATTGCAAGATACGTTCAAAATGAAGTGTTGTGAAAATTTTGTGATTGCAAGATATGTTCAAAATGGGATGTTGTGATTGTAGGATGCGCTCAGAATGTATTGCTCTGAAAATGTAGTCGAGGTCAACGATGATGATCTCATGCCCAATGAAATGGAAGAGTTACACTCTATTTCTGAAAAAATGGAGAAAGAAAAGAAGCTTGGGCTAAGGCTAAAGCATGCACTACAATGAAAGCTAAGAAGATGGCTATATGGATGAGGCATTATTTTCTTTATCTTTAATTAAGGCAAAGAGAGACCTACATGTTGTCCTGCACAGTCTGATGATGAAAAGGGTTTTATGAGTGAAGATGAGGCCATTCAATGCTGGTGTAGGATGTGGCCAAAAGAGTGAATGATTTTATGTGTGAAGATGCAAGTTGTTACATATTTTGGGATTCATTTCATCCTACAGAAGCAGTGAATGCAACAGTGGGGGGCAGCAAATAAATGCATTTATCTTTTCACATATGTTCCTCAAGAATTTGAAATCAAAATACAAATGCAGCTATGATGAAAATGTAGCTATGAAAATGACAAACTGCATCTATGAAAATGATATTATAATCGAATTTATGAAAATACAACTATGATGTTTATCCTGTTTACTTGTTTTTTTCTTTTTTGATTGATTTATGAAAATGCAGTTATAAAAATGATAATTTAATCAAATCTGTGATACCTCCATTTAGGTTCTAACAGTGCAAAATTCATTGATAGCGTGAAGCATGATTTTTCTTAATGGAATTAATCAATCCTTTTATTTGCTTAAAGATTATCAATATCGATTAATCAATCCTTTTAATTATATTATGCGGCTTATGGATTTCACACATAATAGCAATACTTAAACTCTTGGCATTTCAAAACTCTCAATACATTCCCTTTGCCAAGATTATATTATGGACCATTAACAAAAATTTCAAAAGCAAAACAGGATATATGCACTTCACGTCGGGTTCGCCATTATTTACGCTGAAAATATGCACTTCACATCGGGTTCACCATTATGTTTACGCTAAAAATGAAAAACTAATTGAAACTATAACCAAATTCAAAATATTTTCAACATTACATCAATGAAGCTTTTCTAAATGAACACAAATGCAAAAGTGTAAACTATGCAAACCAAAAACACATGCATTCAAAAGAAAACTAACTCCATTGTTCTCCTATTCACCAAAATCTTGATTTATGCATTTAGTGCTCTCAAATTTTCACAAGCACAAATGCAACAAAAAGTTATGATGAGCAGAAGAAAGGAATGTATGATCAAAATTCAATATGCTTTTCTGGTGAGAAGAGAAGGTGTACATAGATGTCCTCATGATAGATCTGAGTTACGAGAGAGATGTGGGATAAAAGAGTGAAGTGGAGAAATTGGCAATTGTCCCATATTCTTTAATCAAATGAAATTGATTGAAATGAAAGTAATAAATGAGTGGCTTTATGCTATGATATAGGTTGAGGAGTTTAGAATAAAGTGCATTTTTGAATTAATGGATGATTAAATGGATTTATGTGTTTAAATGATTTAATGAAAATCTAAATGGATAAAGATTAATGTGAATTGAATGCATAGATATTTTAATAATTAATGCAAATGGAGTAATATGAAATGGATAAATGATTATGCAGATGGATAAATGCTTATAAATGAATGAATAAATGCTTATAATATGGATAAATGCTTATAATATGTTAATGATTTAAATGAATTAATGAAAATAGAGGAAAGCATTAAATGAATTAATTAAACATATAATAATATCCATTTAATTAATAGATGAAAAATAAGATGATTGTGAGGAAAAAATTTGAGTGTCTACATGGTATCTAAACATCTTCAAGGGGCTCATTGATGGATAGATATTGATCATTGTTTTCAACGATTATGATGGAGATATTTCCACTGCTATCATTAGAGGTTGAATCTTGATCATTATCCTTAATAGTTATTTTTCCTTGATCAAGGTCTTAGATAAGATCTTTGAGTTTGATACAATTTGGCATGTCATGACCTTTTGTGCTATGGTATTTGCAATAAGCATTATCATCATCCCATGGGAACTTGATGCTAATTTCACCCCCATTTAATGATTCTAGAAGATTGATAATTTTAGCATGGACTAATGTGTTTAATGTTGATTCAGTTGGCTCTCCCAAAGGAGTGTATTCACATTTGTCATCTTGTTATACTTGTGCTTGTTGAGATTGATCTAGTTGTGATTGATCTTGGAAATGTGGTGATTGATCTTGTTGTTGAGGTTGTTGGTTTTGATATCCAACTTCTTGATATTGAAGATGTTGTCCTTTATGTGGTTGCGGACATAACTCAATGTTTTGATGACATGGTTTAACCAATGGGGGAGGGTGTCAATTTTGGGGTGGAGATGTCTTTGGTGATATGAATCAAAGAATTTGGTAAGTGTAGCAATTTGATTTCAAAAAATTTGATCTTGAATTTGATTTTCATACCCTTGATATAGTTGATTTGGTTGTTGGTCAAGCATTTTTGGAATATACACTTGTGGTATTTGTATGGGATCATGCACAAATTGATTTTGGACAATGTTTTGATTTGTGATGATGTTTAGATTTTGAATCATAGGTTGGCATTGAACATAGTTGTGGTTGGGAAACACATTGCTTTGATTTAGGTAACCTTGATTTTGCATGGTGTTACCTTGATTTGGATTAATACATTGAGTTTTCAATATATTGTTTGGATTTTGAACAAGATTGGTGTGATTTGCAAACGTATCTATCCCATAGTTTACCAAGTGTGGATTTGATATGTTCATGTTTGGTAAGTTTGTATTTGGTATAATCACATTTGGCATGTATTGATTTGATGGGATAATGTTGTTTTATTGAAGACTCATGTATTGATCGTTTGGTTGATAGATTTGTAGGTTTTGACTTCAATTTAAATCTACCATAGGGAAAGGTGTTCCAAAATTTAGATTGGGCATACTCACATTTGTTGTAGCATTGAGGTTTGAAGGATATAATGATCCCATATGTGAATTGTACAAATGTGAGTTTTGATAATCAATTGGTATTGTAAGGCTTTGATAGTTTGGTTGATTTAGATCACTCATGATGTATGAATCAAGTTTATATTCCATGTTTTTCTTGTGTTTTGACCTTGTTGCAAAAAGTGAACCTCTAAGGTATTTTTGTACCAATGATATGAATGGAAGATGAAAAGGGTGAATGATAAGGTGGATGAACTTTCTAAACTTTTGGACAACACTTTTGACTATAGGTTTGATGCTTTGATGTTATGGATAAAAAAGTGTTTAATGAACTTGTAAATATTTAAGGTAGACTTGTGACCTTTGAGATAGACTAGTTCAAAAAAATGTGATGAATAACTCAACTAAGTGTATGGAAAAGAATCAATTTCACACAGAAAGTAGCTAAGTCACGGGATTGGTTTGATAAATGTCTAAGTCCAAAGTGTTGATGTGTCCAAAATTTTATAAATTTGTTTGGTGAAGTGTGATGTAAAATGTGATGAAGGTGGATGAAATGTTTTGACCCAAAATGTTAACCTTGAATTAACCTATGTTTTTCAAGACCAAGGTAGTGAAAAACTTGATATACCTCTAAAGTGATTAAACCCTAAGAATTCAATCATTTTGACAATAGAACTCAATGATTTGGACCATGGAACAATTATTTTGGTAAAATGGAACTTGGACTCAATGTTTTGCAATATTTTCCTTGTCTCAATTTGCTTGTTTTGGAGAGTCAATGTTTGAACATACATCAACGAGGGGTGTTTGTTTGATTTAATCTTTTCTTAAGTGAGATTGTTTCATTACCACATCAAGAAAGTATTAGTTAAAGTTCAAACTAAAATGTCTATGTCAAAGCAACCCTCATTTCACAAAGTCCATTATGTGAAAATTATGAAGCTAAGAACACAGTTCCTTATGTTAACCTTTGGAAAGTATGGATTTAGATATAATCCAAAATACTTAGAAGCCTCTAAGGATAAATTCCTAAGGGACAAGCAATAATATCAAGACTTTTCAAAAAGTTATCCATGCTTAAACCAAGGGGTTTGAAGTTTGATGAATCATGTTGATGTGTGTTTGAAATGTTTTGGAACTAAGCAAAGTATTAAACTAACTCACAATCATTATAACATCCCTAGCTCAATTGGGTACATTTTTCTTAGTGGGCTTGCCTCATTCCCTTTGTAGTAGAAGAGATGACTTTAAATGCAATCAAGGAAAGAGCGTATAGGATTGTTAAGAATGAAGTCTTGACCTCTACACTTTAACCAAAATCAAACATGACAAGTAACTTCTTGGAATCTAAGTTCCAATGCACCACTTTGATAAACTCGTTGGATGGAAAAAGTTGGCCACTACTTAAACAAAGTTCTATTGATAAATTGAGAACACCAGAACCGACACTCACTTATTGGCCACTTAAGGCCCTTTAACCATTCTTGTTCCACTTAAGGCATGGGATTATGTGTAGTCCATTGTTGGCATGGATTGCTGCTAATTTCTCATGATTTCACATCCTTTATTTAAATCCCATCGGTAAATGTGCTTGCAAGAACTTAACTATGAGTTTCTCATTGCAGGGTGTGCCTCATAACAAGCCCTCTTAAGGGTGACACAAAGCATGAAGGTATACTTGAGTATTTCTCTTCACCCAAGATTACACGAAGTGCAAGGGGAGAGGATATGCACTACAAGTGCACACAAGCAACGAAGTACACTTGAGTATTTCTCTTCACCCAAGATCGCATGAAGCGCAAGGGGAGTGGATATGCACAACAAGTGTGTCACAACAAAGAAAGCACTCATTCATTTTAACCTTGTAAAGCACAATGAGTTTATTTTAAGCACCAAATGGAAGTGTTTGATTATCTTATTCAATTTTAACCGATATAGCAAGATGAGGATGTGTGGGTCCAATTTTAACCAACTTTGAAAAGACTTAAAGCATTTATGAATTTTAAGCAGGTAAACCCACAAAATTGGTTTACAATTCGAATGAGGAAGGAAAACTTGTAAAAAATAACCCCATGCCAAAAAAAATCATTTTGAGGGTTCAAATGAACTCATTGGTTCGAACGAACCAAAAAAGGGTTCACTCGAACAAGGGTTCGAGCGAACCCATTTAATGCATGCACGCACAAAAAACAAATGAAAACCCCTTTTGGGAAGGGGGTTCGAATGAACCCTAGTTCACTCAAACACCCTGGGGTTCGCTAGAACCCCCCTAGTTCTAGCGAACCCCCCTTTTCCCTGATTTTTGACCTTGTTCACCAAAAAAACCTAAATTTTTACACTTCGAAGCTCAGGTTGAGGATGAAAATGGAGGAATTTTCACAAGCCCAACTGGACTCAGGTAGTCCTCAAAATGAGCTATCCAACGAATATAATTTTAATATGTTTTGGTTTTATTATGTATTTGTTTTTTTAGTTTTATTAAACATAGGTTTTTCATCGAAAATGAAGGTCTTTGTTTTGCACATGTGGAAAAATAGGAGATTATCAAAAAAAAATTTGAAAAATATGAGTGCACCAAATATTGAAGTCCTTGTTCCAACAAAAAGAAAAAAATTGAATTTTGATATATACAAAAAAAGTTACGCGTTATACGGTCGCGCTATGTCTGAATTGTAATTGGTTTGACTTTGAAACTTGATTAAACAAAAAATATTCAATAAAAAACTATCTAACCAAGTGGAAGCACTAGATATCAGAGTTAAAAATCTAAATTTGAAATAATTAGAATTTTATTCTTCATGGAAAAAAAGTTGTGTTATACAGTGTGCGTCACTTTTTAAAAATGTTGTTTTCTGAAAAAAACTAGTTTTCGTGGGAGATGGAAAAAGAAGTGCAATCTGATTCCAAAAATTTTGAAAAAAATATTTTTAGAATCTACAAACAAAATGTTTCAAGACTCTAGTTTGCATCATCTTCAAATTCCTCACAGTTTAGCTGCTATAGGTGCCCAAATGTGAAGATTTAGTTAAAAATAATAATTTCAATGTCCAATTTGGCAAAAAATTGTAAACCATTATTGTGGGATCACCCAAGCCTAGTTGAAAGCTAGTTTTCCTAAGATTGTAAATTTTAAAACCCAACGGAAATTTAGTGGTCCTAAAACATGAAGCAAAGCAGCATATGATGGGTTATAATTGTCTCATAAGTGTGAAAACACATTTTACAATGAGCTTTAAATGCCCTTTTCTTCAATTAAATTTTTCATGCTCCTCTTCAAACCTGCAATCCATATTCCAAATGTTATATGGAATCAAGAAAACAAGATGTTAGGGTTAGATAAACAATTAAGCATTAAAACCCTACAACCTAGACCAAGTTGCAATGTGATTTGACTTTAGGTTCAAAAATAAAAAATTTAACTCTACCAAAATCAAAAAACACCTATACCATTGTGTAGAGCATGAAATTCTACCCCATTTAAAAAAAAGCTTGGAAAAATACCTCTGTATGACCAAGATATAGTCATTTTAAGATAGATTGTAAAAGAAAAAAACAACAATGTCACTATAGAAATATAGTGACGTCTTTGCAAATTGTAACGCCTTTTTCAATTATTGTGATGCTTTTCTCAATTATTGTGACATTTTTTTCAATTATTGTGATGCCTTTGCAAAGGCGTCGCTCTGGTGAAAAATAGTGTCATTGTAGCTTCCAAAAACATTGCTCTATCCCAAGAACCTGCAACTCATAGAAACTTAAGAGAAATTCATCAAACAAAAGTTAGTAAAGCCCTCCTAGCACCAAAATGTGACCATGATCATAGTATAGGATAAATACACCAAATCCATATGGATTTGAGGCATATTTAATCCACTAAGCCATGATCCCAATGTGATGGTATTCTAAAGAATCAAAACTAAGAAACCATTAAACTAAACATGAAATAAACATGAAAGCTTGAAAGAAACCTATTCTAAGACCTCGAATATTATCCCATTGGGGGAGTGGTGTCACATTGATGTGGAATGATGACCCTTTCCCAATCCCTTGGATAATATGAGCCTTTCCAATCGATTTTATTGATTAAAATTAATGGAAACCAATGAAAAAGATGAACAAAAGCATGATAGAAAGCTATATTAACATGATAAAAGCTAAGATGATCAATGTAAATGTA
Source organism: Sequoia sempervirens (assembly GCA_007258455.2). Classification (NCBI taxonomy): domain Eukaryota; kingdom Viridiplantae; phylum Streptophyta; class Pinopsida; order Cupressales; family Cupressaceae; genus Sequoia; species Sequoia sempervirens. The sequence goes on along the minus strand of VDFB02271358.1, from coordinate 554,886,789 downwards.
TGAAAAGCTATTATAAATGTGAACAAGATTCAAATATGCAAGCCCTAGATTCAAAAATATACTAAATGGATGCAAACTAAGTTACCATGGAAGCTATTAATGGATGCTTAAGCTAAATATGGATGAAAACTAAACTAAAATGCTAAAAGTGCTTAATATGGATGCAAGTGAGTATTAATTTCAACAAGACAAGTTTTCTATCAAAATACATATCCATATGTCTCCAAATAGTGATCTATTTATAGGAGAGCAAATGAAAAATCAAGGGCTCAGATTGATTTGCTCTATCAATGGTCAAGATGAAAAAGAGGGTGAAACATGGATCAAGGATTCTCATCAATAGATGAGAATCAAAGATCACATAGATCAAGAAAATATCAAGGGATAAGAATGATTCAAACAAACACACTTTGTAATAACTTTAAAAGTTTGTTACAAAGTTTGTTTGAAAGGAATCATTCCCTTTTTGGAGCCCAATAGGAGAATATTCCTTTGGAATATTCCCTATGCAAGTGGATAGGGGAAAATTATAAATTTACTAATTAAAACTAAATTTGAATGTGCAAGATGGAGAATAATATGATATTCATTAAATTATTGATTTATTTAATAAAAAGGGGTGCAAGTATGATATTTAATTAAATAGTTTAGGGTTATTTAATTAAATAAGAGGAATTAGGGTTAAATTAAATATTTTGATTTATTCAATTTAACAGGGTGAAATGTTAGTGTGAGAGGGGGTGAATTAACCCAATTAGATCAATTAGATCAATAGATGAAAATGAGGCATTTGATTAAATAACTAGGTTAATTTAATCAAACAAGCGAAATGAAGATTGGTTTCATGACGAAACGATGTTAATAAATTAGTTTCAAGTGTGCATTTCATTCAGGACATTTTTAAGTGTCTATAGTATGCTTATAAAATCATTGAATATGGTGATGACTTTCCTTTTTGAAATAAAATGAATCAAACGAATTCCTTTTGTTCCACCTAAATGTTTGAATGTGAAAAGTTAGTTTAAATGTGTGTTGGAGAACAATTTTCATCATTTTGAGTAAGTGCATGTTCGAGCGACTGTTGTCGTTTTTCATTTTGATGAACAATACCATCATTCATATGTTTTTACTTGTTGTTAAATGATACTATCGATCTACCTTTGCAGACTGTCGAATCACTACCATCATTCTGGGCTTTAGCCCGTTGTTGGATGATTTCTATCATTCCAATTTTGAGGTTAACATAGAGTGTTTGATAACATTCTTATCAAAAAGGTATTAAGATAAATGTTGCATATGATATGTTATTGATGTCGCTGCCTATTCTTAAGGCCTTACTAGGCTGAGGGATGTTAATAATCCCATCAATACTTTCAAGTTTCTCAAGTCACAAAACAATGTGTATGTATATATATATATATATACATATATGTATGTATGTATACACAGTGGTTTGATTAGATTGTTAACCAATGGTGTCAAATGATAAAATTACACTATTATTTTTCTAGATTAAATGGTGCCTCTATTATATCAACGACAATACCGTCAATCAAAAAGATGAAGAATATATTAAAGGCGCTTAAAGTTGATCGAAAACATGCTTATCATACTAGCGATAACATGCATATCGACCTATACTATGATAAATGTATAAAGGGATAATAAGAACAAAGCGATACTCATCTTGTCATTTTAATCTTGAATATTATTGAGAGATGGTTTAATCTAAACTACAGTAATTATATTGTTCTTTATTGATAATGTTGGTTTAAAAGAATGAATAGAAAAATGAATGATATGTGATTACCTATAACAACCTCTGATAAAAAATAGAATCACACTCTTATCAGTGATCCAAGAGGGATGAAACTAGTTTTAAACCAAATATAATATTCCTTTGACTGATTGTTTAATGACTTGGTTATAAATGAAATAGAACATTCATAAAGGATCATAATGAAATAAGAATAACTTGTGATTTCTCTATAAAAGTAAGTCAGATTGGAATGTTTAGATTCTGATTAAACACAAACTAATTATGATGTCGATTACAATTTGTTTCTATGTAAAATGACCTTGTGACATTCTGGTTGAAATTAAAATTCATACAAAAGTATAGTGACTACTTGTCCTATATATTTCATTTGAATCTAATTGTGCATCTAATGAAATTTGACATCTTTCTAAATATGGAAATTTGTATGTAAAATGGATCTTTCTTTTTCAAAGAATGTATATGCATACACATTTTTTTAACAAAAGGCCATATATGTGTACATGCATAAATCTTCAAATTACACAAACATGTGATATACCTTCTTTAAAATTGATTTATTTTCTTTATCTGAAAATGTAGATTTCATTCCAAGTAGAAATGAATAAAGGAAATATTGGTAAATTGTATGTTGACGCAAGTATTGTGATATTCTTATCAATATTGATAAAGTGGGACATGCATTACATTTTAATGACTTGATTGCATTATTATCAAATCTAGTTTAGTTCCTTTCATATATATTTTGTTGAACTGGAATAGCCATGATGAGACAAATGTAGACTAAGTTGTAGATTGTTTGATTCTTTATCATGAAAAGAATGTCTAGCAAAACTACTAGAAACCAAGTTGAATGTTTTGAAAATTGTGTAATTTGGATAAGATGTATGTTATCTTATGTATGTGGGTGGTTACCTTTTGGGATGGGTGCCGAAATTGGGTTAACAAAGAGTATAGGTTTTTCTTTTCCAAAATCTATTATTTTTTAGCTGTATACAACATATGCTTGGCAAAGCGTTTGTAATCCATTATGTTGAATGGTCTAATTTTTATAATGTAACTCTCTGCCATTTCCTAACATAGATCTTGCATGTTCTAAATGTAGATGGAAATGCATGTAGATGTTAGGAATGCACCAGATTCCACCTTGCATATTGTATTCTCTTGCTAAATATTCCATGCAAGGTTGGGTATTCTTTGAGTTAGGAAGAATTTTGGGGAAGCGTAGCTTCATGGTTGGGTGGAAAAGTGCCTGAACCATATTATCGTCCACCAGAAGCGACAAGCGTTGAGGAGGATTCACATGGAATTCTATTTTTTATTATTATACTTTGTACTATATGGTGTAAACTTGAGTTGACTGAGTGACAATGTTGGCCTAAATCAAACTATGTAACTTGTAAAATTAACATTTGGAAATGAATATAAATTATTATTTTTGGACATATTGTGTGATGATGGAAAATAGATGATTAATTATGTATTTAACTTATTATTCATAATGTCATTTTTTTTTAATTGGTGTTATTTGAGTAGAACACATTACATTTGGTGATGGACAAAATTGTGAATCGGGAATTGGGATCAAATTGCTATAAAAAATTTACATTAACTTCCTCAGTTTGTTCCTAAAATGTCAATCCAAGGATCACAGACTTGTGAAAGGTATTGTGGCTATCTACTGAAGGAATGAAGATAGTGAGTTGAGTGGGGATGCAATGAGACTACTCACACACTTCTGAAAATAAGAAGCTAAACTAAGTGTTTTGTCTCCTGTGGACTGTTATAGATTGGTAAAAGAACAATTTGATTCAAACTTTATACTTTAATCCCAAAGTGTTTAGAAACAAATAAACGAATTCAAGCATTATGAGCAAAACGAATTAAACACGGGCTTCAATGATAAACTGGATTTAAGGATAAACACACTATGATATTTTACATCTAAAATCAAATGTAGCAGGAATTGAAATAAACTAATGCATACCACACAGCTGAAAATAAAAGATCATTAGTAACCTTGGAGTGGGCCCTACCTCCTCAGTGCATTCGATGATGGAGCACAAATGTCTTTCTATGTTGCCTCAGTCATGAAAAATGTTCTTTTATTTATCAGAAATAACACAGTCTTTGATATAATATTCCGCTACAGAAATTTTCTTATATTAATCCCCTTCGTTGTTTCCAACAGACCCTATATATAAAGGTCAAGCTTATAACAAATAACAATAAGGCGATATAAAATAGACCAGTTTGTTTTTTCATGTGGACAACACATTGGAGATTATTGGCCCACATAAAACTGTGTTTATTGGCCACATATTATAAATGTATTTGTTACAATAGCAACCAAGAAATAGGAAATGGCCAAATTTCGGGTTCCTCCAAACTTGTAACAATCATAGCTCCAACGTAGATTTTTGTCCTCAACTAGCTCACAAAAATCTCATGTAACATAACTGTAAAGATTGATGGACTGTACCATATGCTGAAGTGGCATGTAAACAGTTGGAAGATTGTGGAAGATATATAGGAGGTGTCTTGTAATAGTGTTGAATAATGAGGTAGAGGTCAACACCAAAATATTCAATCATATGGTAATGTGTGCAGCCACTAAAGATAGGTATGATGCCTCTTGAATATTCATTGGTAGATGTGGATGTAGCACTGAGCTGAAGTGGCAAGAGTCCATGTGGAAGCAATGGAAGAAAGAGCTGAGTGATAGGAAGGTTCTTGTCAAATAGGTGACAAGAAGTTTGCATGCATATGCTTATTAGTAAAAATAATAAATAATTATTTTCAATATTTTAATCTTAAAACTATATTAATTATAACTTATATACATTAAATCATATACAATGTAAAATGGTAAAATGATATAAAAATGGAATGGAAATGGAATATGGGAATGGTTATGAAGACATATGAAAAAGGCTAAAATGTGGCATAAAATGGGATGTAAATGGCTCTCATCATTCCCTCCAACTTAGCGTATTGCACGTCCTCGTGCAATCTTTATTTCTTAGAGGGTAGCCTTGGGATTATAGAATTTTCTTGCTTCACCTTAACTATTATAACTCATGCATAATTACATTATTCCTTCAAATTGTTAATAATTTTCTAACTTGCACCTTTCATTTCATATTCATACCGCCTCCAACTTGACTTTTTCATTTTTTTCTTTTTCTTTTTCTCGCTTTTTTCTTTTTCTTTTTCTCTATTTTTTTTCATTATATAGGAGGTGTCATGAAAAATTTATCTTGACAGTCATGAGCTATCTAAAATAGGTGAATTTAAAGGCAACATGAAAGATTAAATGATAAGAAACATGAAGGGTGAAATGATAAGCAATATGAAATGATCATGCATGGTGAATTATGATGGGATGATTGTGAAATAATAGATGAAACAATAGGTAATAAGGATGGTATACCTCCCCCAACTTAAAGGGTTGACCAACCTCGGGAAACAAGGATAAGGTAGGTGGAAAAAGTTGCTTTATATGATTAATATAATAAGAAATATTAATAAAGTTTAAAGATAAAATAATGAAAAAATAAAACTAATTGTTTTACCAACTTGCATGTCCATTCATGCAAAGGTTTGGTGGCTAGAAGTACTCAGCAACTATGAAACTTCATCTACAACAAGAACTGCAACACCATGAAAGATCTCCATCAAAATGAAGCACTAGATAACATATTGTTGGGAGCTAAATCTTTGCACTGTTGCCAACACCTCAACTGAATGTGTAGCACTTGCTCTAAGTGATCAAGGAATGTTGATCACAACAAAATGGAACATAGCCACACAAGTGAGTGACAGGAGGTGCTAGAGGCACTCAAAATGTTGAAACAACTATAGAAGCATCTGAGTGTACCTAAAAAATTAGTAGCCCATAGAGAACATAGATGATTGCATTTTTATTTTATTTTATTTTTTTATTATTATTTTTTTTTCAATTTTGATAACGACAACAGATCATTGGTATCCCAATTTTCAACCTACCACCGCCTAGAGGCGCTGAAAATTAGTTTTCACCCCTAAGTTTATTTTGCAGTTAGTATTCGCTAGAATCCGGTTTTTAGATATTAAGTGGCCAACAATGCCCGGAGGTTTTCATTGTTGGATCTTTTATTGATTTTTTCTTTTTCTTTTTTTTTCATTTTTTCATTTTTTCAAATATCCTGCATATAATGACCAAAGAGAAGGAACCCCTTATATGGATGTTAAAGTGACACTATCAAAAACCTAAGTTCCTTCAATGACCCCACAAAAAGTCACTACTGAAACTGGGTTGTATGTAGAACTTGAAATGGTGACCAACGAGAAAGATACCTCCATCAAGATTGATTTTGCATAGTTCATAGCACGATTGCTACAAAAAATCTTGATCCATTTAGCTCATGCCACCATATCAAAAATATGATTGTAGAAATTTGAAATCCATGCCCACTCATTTGGTTGAAGGAATTACTTACAATGTTTGCACCCTTTGAAAGACACATTATCCTATGATGACCAACTCAAAACAAATCATATCAACATATCATGAAACTATGTTATCCTTTCCTTTTAAGCATGAGAGATATCCATAATTATTTCCAAAGTTGTATGAAAAGTTGCAGTTGCCAATAATACAACTTCCTTACCAATTAAGACAATGTTGCATAGTGAAAGACCAATTGAAGTCTCTCAAATTTTCAAATGTGTCCACACAACTTTAGGTAAGTGGATACTCATCTTAGAGTGTGAGGATCTGCATATATATTCAAGCTCCTTGATCATGTCTTCATGTCTCTGGATGTGTAGCTCAAGAACATAGTACTACAATATTTGTGGATCTCATAGACCAAGTTGCATACTTTCCTCCACATGATCTAGCATCAAAATTGATATCAAAGAGAAATTGTGTCCATGCATGTTGAAATCCTCACCCAAAAATCACAAAGGAAACTTGAGGTGTTCCATATAGCTAGCAAGGCCAAAAATGTTGGCAAAGCCAACAAAGTGTGTTGTCCAATGCTCATGTAGAGAAGCATCATCAACTAGTATTAGTGCAAAAGTGTTGGGTAACCATGACAACCTGTAACCATATTCTCATGACCAAGCATATCAAGTATAGTAATTCAATATCATCCATTTAATAACTCCACCATTAATTAGTTAAGTCATTTTTATAAATGAAGGGTAGAGTTATTAGTATGAATAAATACTTGATAATAATAAAATGGATGAATATAATTACAATGAATGCTTATGTAGACATAATATGAATTCCAATTAACACAAGAATGCATACCTTTATTTGGTTCAAGTATCATATAGGTGGTTTTATTAGAAGCACCAAAGAAACAATAAATGAAGGCATTATTGGAAATCAACCAAGAATTTCAAAAATTCAAGGGATTCCCCCCCAACTTAACTTCATACTACAAAGGCATGAGAGCATTAAGATAGTCCAAAGAATGAATAAAGACAGTGGCATATTTAAGAATATCTCGAGCCTTGTTCAATTAACAATCAACCAAAGATTTCCAAAATTCAATGGATCTCCCCCCCAACTTAATTTCACATTGTAAAATCATGAGGGTATTAGGATAATCCAAAGAATTAACAAATAAAGTCACATATTTAATAATACCTTGATCCTTATTTAATGAATGATCATGCATTTGTAGCAAGCTTGTTGTGTTCATTAACGCATTCAACCCTTCTAGTTCTTCTTAATCATAAAATCAATTATTGGACCTAGATCAATAAGTGTGTGAGGAATACATATTTTGACCACAAGTCTCCCAAGATCTAGATGTTTGAGTATGAAAATATTTATAAATAGATCTTGTAGGATGTCATTATGTATCTCATACAACTCATTAATCATTAAGGCATATAGTTCACCATTGCTTATTGCATGATTAATTTCAACACACATATTTATCATAAAATTAGAATCACCTTGAATTGTTTTTGATAAGGAAAAACAAGTTTTGAAGGGACCCCGAAACCCTTTACAAATATGAAAAGCTGCAAAAGAAATTAAACACTAAACCCAACAACCCAAAAAACCAAAAAGCTGACAAAAGATGTAACAAAAGCAGCCCGTCAACAATCCCAACAGCAAAAAACATCAGCAAACCTGTTAAACCAAAAAAGGAAGCACCAGCTACATTAACTTATCTAAAACATCAGTTGAGGCCATATTCTCCTTAACAACCTCCTCATGCATACTAATAACATCCTTTAGCTCTTCAACAACAACATCAACCCTCTTTTTTGTCTTACTTCTCGTCCTAAGGCACAGACCATCCTGCAAGTCTTTATCCAATGCAAGAGTAGAAGCCTCTACTTTCTCCACCATGTAAGAGCCACTAACCTCTTCAATCATATTATCCATATCACCCATGTCAAGAGGTTTACCCATCCAATTCAGCGCTTTCTCATTCAAAATAGAAAGACCCATCGCAGTGGTCTTCAAAGAATTATTACTGATATTGACCATTGTTTTTAAGTCCTCCAACATCTTTCCAATTTTACCCTCCATACTTGCAACTCTGTCTTCCAACATTTTATTAACAATACCTTCCAAAGAGGAAATCCTTTCCTCGTGCATAGCCCCCAAATGACCAGCATCCACTAGAAGCTTATCAAGCTTAACATGCATTGATTAAACTTTGCCTTTTATTTCCCACTCCTTTCGGTTGCCCCTAAGAATAGCAACACAAACATCCTGCCAATTTTTCATCTGAAGATTGAGCTCCTTTACCTCAGTAAATAACCATTTAACCAAAGAAAGCAGGTTTCTTGTCCCATCTTCAGCCATCCTACAAAATATATTCATGTCAATTTCATCCTAGTTAACCAGAGGCTAATCATTCTACTCCAAGTCATTAATTAGGGACATCAAAACAATCCCTATTGTGGTCATCCTCTTCTTCAACAAGGGAATCCTCGACCTCCACAACATCCACCTTGATCCACTCCTTGTCTGGAAAGTCGGCCAAATCAGCTAACACTTCCAGACACTCCTTCTTCACTTCCCTCTCAGCCAAAGAAAAAACCTAAGAACAATTAACCACTTCAATCCCCTGCATTTCAACGAGACTAGTCTCAATCGGCTTATCCTCCATCATAGAATTACCCAAAACAGAAGGATCATTTGAATGATCACCCACATTTTCTAGAACCTTAAGCCCTAACATAGGGGAGCTCTCCAACAAACCAATTTTACCAGGAACAGGGTTCCCCAATAAGGCATTTTGAACATAATCAACATTCGAAGGAGCCACTTCACCCTCAGGAGGACATCCCTTCAAACCCTCATTACCCGAAGACAATGCAAGATTCACATTCAGACCAGGGGCTTTCACTTCATCACCTCTCTCAAGCTTCCTTTTGGCTGAAGCTTTAACTTTCTTCGAGCCTTTGGTTTTCCCCTTCGAAGAATTTTTGACAGAATTGGCCAAAGTCTCCTGCAACTCCACATCAGTCTCATAACCCTTACCCCACTCTTTTGAATCCTCTTCCCCTTCCTTAGAGCCTTCTTCATCAACAAACATATCCTCATATTCTGACTTTTCCTCCTTAGAACTACCAACCCATTCACCAGAAGAGTCCCTAGTATCATAACCATCATTTTTAACCCCCTTCTTACCAGGAGTTTTAGGGGAAACCGAAATTAATTTAAACTTGATATGAGAAAATAAAAAACTCATAAGCTCTTCATGAAGAACCGCCTTCTTAGGGTTCTTCCTATGGTCTTCAACACTCTTCTCCATAGAGAGTAATAGATAAAAATGAAAGGAGATAGAAACCTTATGCCTAAAATGGTTCAAGAGAACAAAATGATAAGAGTAAACCACAAAGAATCTACCTTCAAGGGTGAATTAGTACATAATGGCCTTCACAAGGTCCCTCCAAAGTGGCTTCAGGGACTTCCTAGCATAACCTCCACCTCCAATTTCCCTAAGCATTTTCCTCTCATCATGTTTGAAAAAGTTCGCAAAAGCCTTCTTGGCCACACCCCTATCTCTGAAAAACTTCCTCCCAGTAATCGAAAGACTAGTTACCTCCACAATGAAATCCTCATCAATATGAAACTCAACACCCTTGTACCTTAGAGACCTCCCATTCTAGCCTTTCACAAAGAAATTAGTAGCATTAGGGTCTGGGCCTTGAATTCTCTGCATAAATTGTGAAAACCCCCCTAATTCTAAATGCTTCCACATAGTAGCATTCTTCTGAAACTCTTCACAGGAACTCGGCTCAATTTTGCAAATGGTCGCCACCCATGGTAACAAGCAACAACCCAGAACACAACAACACCTGGAAGAAATGTAATAGAAAAAAAAAACAAGGCACTTTTCAAAACGATACAACAAACACCCACAATACATGTGGGCTTATCATTCCAAGTACTTCCCTGCCAAAACTGCTAGTCCATCCTTCTATGAAAAGCAAGGAAAAAATAATTAATCAGATAGGACAAAGGTTCGAAGTTCCAAACCCAACTCAAAATCATGATGAAAAACCTTTCCTCGAGGACACCACCACTATAAACAAGCCATCTGGTCATTATTAGAAATACACTTCAAATTAATAGGTAGCGATTCAAAAGAATCCCACTCAGATCTCTCCAACACTCCCATGTTGGCAACACCATCAGCCAGCATGTTTGCTTCACGAAAAACATGTGTGATTTTGATCTCCTCAAAAGATTTTATAATGGTGATAGAATCATTAATAAAATGGGCAATAGACCAAGAAGGGGGGCACTTCATTAAGAGACAATTTATCACATTAAGAGAGTCCCCCTCCAACCAAAGCTTAGAGACCCCTTGTGATTTAGCTAAAACAAGGTCATGGTAAGTTGTTGCAGCCTCCACAAAATGGTTTGTCTGGATTCCCAAGGGGAGCACCATAGCGGAGACAAACTTACCATTTCCATCGTCTAACACTCCCCCACAACTAGTTGGCCCCATATTTCCTTTAGACGCTCCATCAAAATTGACTTTGCACCACCCTACAGTAGGAGCCTTCCATCTAACCCCCTCCCTAGATCTTTCAACTTTTTCAAAGGATTGGAGAGGTCACAAGGGAGATTCCATCTTTTACCCACAAGAGAATCAAAGGGGGACACCACCACTTTCAAATTATGGGTCAGAATCATCAAAAAAATTGATAGAAAATTTTCCTTGATGGCATTGCAAATTTTGAAAGCCAATTTGGAAGGTGACAGTTCCTGCTAATGGAAAACCTTGTTGTTTTGTTCCTTCCAAACACCCCAAACAACATGAGGAAAAATAAGATACCACAACAAAGAGAGTGACGAGTTAGAGGAAGGGGAAACCCATTGAGAACATAATTTAGAGAAAGAATCCAGAAACACCCAAGCCAAGTCCCACATATTAAATATATGTGATCAAAAGCCCCAAGTAAAACAACAACCAATCAACAAATGGAGACAATCCTTAGCATCAGTTTTACATAAAAATCACCTATTTGGAAAAGTCATACCCCTCTTCACCAGATTATTCAAATTAAGAATCTTGTCCTGACACATCAGCCAAAATAAAATACCAACTTTGGGCAACAACTTCTTATTCCACACCCAACCCCAAAAGGGCAGAGGACCAACCAACCAAGTCTGGAAAGAAAAAAAAAAAGAAACTGAGAACTTCCCATTAGCATTTAGACGCAAAATAATAGAGTCCTCACGAGCAACTGAAGGAATATGAATCAAGGATAGGAACTCCACAAGGGGCTTCAAATCCATGTTCACCAAATCAAGATTAATCCAACTACCCTGCCTAATATAATCAATAACATAAACACCCCATTCCCTGATGCAAAAAGCCTTGAAAGGAGTCGCCCAAGTTTCATCCTTCAAAGGCCTATGCCCAATCCACCAATCATCCCAAAAAATAATCCTTCTACCATTACCCAAACACCATCTCAAACCATCAGCCACAAACGATTGAACCTGACACATATAGTTCCAAAGGACCAACCCTTGCGAAGGAACAAAGTTCTCCTTGAACAAATATCTGACCTTATCCACACCCCTCAAGTACTTAGACTCAAAAATAGCCACCCATTCTTTGTCACTCACAAGGAGATTCCAAAACTGTTTAGCCATAAGAGAAAAATTAAAATCCTTAAGCTTCCTCAGTCCTAACCCACCTTGATATTTTGATCTACAAACTTCTTCCCAAGACAACAAATGAAGCCTCTTTTTCTCCTCCACACCATACCATAAGAATCTCTTCTAAATTCCCTCAATTTTTTCCCAAAATCTTTGAGGAATTTGGAACAAGCTCAAAGCATAAACCAACAAGTTTTGAAGAATAGACTTAATTAACTGAATTTTACCAGCTTGACTCGGCAAGGCTCCCTTCCAACCAGCAAGTTTCAAATTGAACTTATCAATGATGCCATTCCCAAAGGAGTCAAGGACACCATTAGAACATAAAGGAAGCCCCAAATAAGAAGAAGGAATTTCACCAATACCACAACCAAGAATCCCAACAATCCTCAATTGACGAAGCTCCAGAGTATTAAGAAAAAAAGTAGTACTTTTAGGAAAACTAAACTTTTGACTCAACACAGCCTCGTAGTTCTGAAGAATAAGATAGATGGATTTCGCCACAGCCATAGACGCCTCCACAAGAATAAGAGTATCATCAAAAAAACTGCTGATGAGAGCAGCAAATTTGACGAGAAGAGGGAAAAAGGCCTTTGAAGGCCCCATTAGCCACAACCTAGAGAAAAAATTTCCCTAGAGATTCCACCATAATGATAAACAAAAAGGGGGAAATAGGGTCCCCTTGGCGCAAACCACGAGAGCTCTTAAAGAAAGATGACGGAGAACCATTAATAAGCATTGCAAAGGAAGGAGAAGAAATCAACTACCACCCCAATTGAAGCACACAATCCGAGAACCCAAAAGCCTTGAGAATATTGCAAAGTAAACTCCAATTCACATGATCATAAGCCTTAACGAATTCAAGCTTCAAAATAAGATCAGGCTTCTTATCAACTTTGAGGGAATGAATGTTCTCATGCACCGTGATAATAGAATCTAGAATATGCCGCCCTGGCATGAACCCATTTTGTTGAGGAGACATAATCTTAGATAAAACCCTTTGCAGTCTAGAAGCAAGAACCTTTGAAAAAATCTTATAAATGGAGTTACAAAGACTGATAGGCCTAAAATCACCAAATTTATCAACCCCTAGCTTCTTAGGAATCAGAACAATAAAAGTAGAATTCAGCTCCTTCAATAGCTGTCTACTCCCAAAAAATTCCTTAGTAGCATTGATAACATCCTTAGAGATAATGTCCCAAAAACTATGAAAGAACAAGAAAGGAAAACCATTCGGCCTCGGGGACTTGTTTCCTTCAAAAGAAAACATAGCCCTTCTTATTTCTTCCTTCAATGGAATAGAAGACAAAAAACCATTCTCCTCCTTCAAAATCAAACTAGGAATAACATTAAGAAAACCTTGTTGACAGACAGGATCCAACAGGCCTTCCTCAGAAATGAGAGACTCAAAGAAAGACCAAGCCGTCGATCTAATCTCACCATCATCCTCAAGAGAAACATTATCCACCACCACTTTAGAAATTCTATAAGATGACCTGTGTTTTAGGGTCGTGAGATGGAAAAACTGAGTGATCACCACTACAAAGCCAAATAGCACGCAATCTTTGTTTCCAAAATTCCTCCTCTCTAGCCACAATATTGTGTAGTCTAGACAACAACATACTCTCCTCTTGACGTAACACAAAATCATAACCAGAAGCCTACAAATTTTGTTGCATAGTTTCCAATTTAGACTTCACAACCAACTTCTCCTCAAAAATGTTTCCAAAAGAATCCCTATTCCATTGAATCAAATTATGCTTAACTGAAGCCAATTTCTTAGCAACTTTAAACATAGCCAAACCATCAACCTTAATATTCCACCATTGAGCAATTTTAAGATGTAGATCAGGATGGTCAATCCACATCTTCTCAAATCTAAAAGGGAAATCCTTTTTACAGCCAAAAGGTTCGGCAATCAAAGAAATAGGGAAGTGATATGAGCCAACCCTCACAAGAGTTGACAAGGAGCATGCATACGAATGCAACCAGTCCAGAGATATCAGTGCCCTATCCAATTTAACCTGAATTAGAGCATCCCCAGCATGCCTATTAGACCAAGTATAAGCAGCACCCCCCAAATCCAAGTCAAGCAAAAGATTATCATTAATGAAATTCATAAGGTCAAGTCTGCTTTCATCATCAATCTGAGCACCCCATCTTTTATCAACCTCATTCAGCGGGGTATTAAAGTCCCCGATAACTTTCCAATTGTGTAAAGAGAAATGAGCCTTAAAAGAATTCAATCTATCCCAAAAACGCTTACGGGAGCTTTTATTATTGGGAGCATAAATATTGGACAACACCCAGGAAAACTTATCCCTCAAACACACAAACAAGGTAGCCACATGATTATCAAAATCAAACAACTTAGAACCAGACACCACTTTAGGGCTCTAAAAGGAGGCCACACCACCAGAGGCCCCATCCGAGTCAATAGCTTGACGCCACAATCTTTAAAAAATTGGTTCCTAATCTTCATCACTTTCTTAGCACTCATCTTAGTTTCCTGAATCAAAATAATATCAGGCCTATGATCTCTAACCAAATTGGCCAGAAGATCCTATTTTTGAGGATTATTCAATCCTATAATATTCCATGAAAGAATCTTCATAAAAGATTCTGCGAGGGACCATTTAGGCCCATCTCAAGCAAAGTAATATGCAAACCGTCAGCAATATCACACTTGCTAACCCTCTCCCTAATCTTCTGCGCAGAGGGCCTCCCTCTGCCCCTTGGTTCTGAACCACAATCCAAATTTAAACGGTTCCGAGTAGTCATCCCCAAACCAGAAGGAATAGTCTTCTTCTTGCTCTTAGACTTAGCTGAAAGAATAGTAGTCCAGGGCTCCTCATTCTAAGTAGCCTCATTAGAACAAAGCATGACAGAAGAGGTGAGCACTAATTTCTCAACTATTGATTCCACTAGAGGTTCAAAAAAGGGAGCAACCTCTCTCTTGTCCTCCTCCTCTAGAAAGGGTGAAACCAAAACATCATCCTTAGAAGAGAGAAAAATCTCCTCAATTAGCATCTTTAGAGGAGTCACCTTTTCTAGCTCAACATCCACCAAAGCCAAAGAATCACCACCACCATTCACCAACAAATCCAATGACCTTTCAGTCAAACACTCATCCTTCCCCCCTTCCTCCTCCATGGGAGCTTCCTCGACTAAGTCAAAAAGGTCCTCAGAAACCACACCACCCACAACTGGTTCCTCAAGGCCTTTAACAAGGCCAACATTACCACACTGACCAACTTCCTTCAAGATTTTTGACTCCTTGGGCTGACCCGAGTTCCTTTTAGGAGGAGGCACCGGCTTCAACAAACACTTCTTTGCCCAATGCCCACCTTTTTGCAATGGAAACAAGCAAAGGGGATAGATTCAAACTCCACATCCTCCTCCCACACACCAAGCTTAGAATTAATCTTGATTTTCGATGAAAGATCTGTAGCTTGGTCTAGAATCACACAAAGCCTTGCATAAACCAACCTCCACCTTGAGGCAGTCAAACTATTAATTGAAAGCAAACATCCAAAATTAGACACTATACCCTTAAAAACCTACTCATCCCAGAACTCCAGAGGGAGCCCTGGTAACCAAACCCAGATAGGGGCTTAATCAAAAGAGCAAGAACTAGGGGAGAAACCATCTTCCCATTTTTTCAACACCAAAGTTGACTTCCCAATGATCCACAACCCTCTCACCAGAACCCTCAACAAATCCTCATCAGAGGAAAAAGAAAAGGAGAAAAACCCCTTTGCAAGAGCTGCAATCTCCACCTGCCCTTTCAAAAACCAACGGTTTCTAGCAAGCATCCTCACTAATTCAATATTAGGTCGCGGACCCAGAAACTTTCCCACCACATGAAGAGTAAACCTTTATCAATAATGAAATCAGACACCGAAACTGAATACTCTCCCTTCTCTGGGTTAGAAAAGAAGTCCACAGGAGGAGAAGAACTTTTCTCCTTAAGTTTCGCACCAAGAAGAGAGGACCATGACTTTCCATCGACAGATGACAAAATAGCTTTAGAGGCTTTAGGGATGATAGCTTCAGAAGTGACAGTTACCTCAGGGGCCACATCCTTAGACCCCACCTTGCCGCAAGTAGTACCATCCTGACCCAAACCATCAGAAGAAGGTAAAAAAACATCACGCAACAAGGACCCACTTGGCGTCCCTTCCAAAGACCCACCGTCATCCTACTTCCTAACGTCAGCCTAACCTCTGCCATTAATGCCAGCCCCTAGAGCAGGGCTTCTCACCTTGACCAAATTTGAAAAATCCTTACCTACAATTGTACCACCCGACAACGCTCCCATTCCAAATCAACTATTCACATTTAATTGTTGCTTTATGTGTGTGAATTAATTCTAAAAGTTGTGATTCATTAAGTAGATAAGAAAAACTAAATTGATTATCTTTTAGTTGATCATATTGTTCTTCTAATCCAATTAAATCAAAATCACATCCTTTAGTTGTATGAATAGATTGCAATTGTGATTCACTAATTTCAAGAACATTAAAAAAATGTAAAGGGATCATTGAAATCTCATTATTATATGCAGATTGAACCACCTTATTAGATAATAATAATTTATTAGGAATTTTAATTTCCCTTGGTGGATATGCTGGGGTGGATGGTGGGTGATACGAAGGGGATAATGACAATGGTAAAAGTTGTGTGGTATATAGAGTAGATGGTGAAGATGGTAATATATAAGATAGATATGGTGGATTGATTATCTTTTAGTTGATCATATTGTTCTTCTAATCTAGTTAAATCAAAATCACATCCTTTAGTTGTATGAATAGATTGCGATTGTGATTCACCAATTTCAAGCACATTAACAGAATGTAAAGGGATCATTGAAATCTCATTATTATATGCAGATTGAACCACCTTATTAGATAATAATAATTTATTAGGAATTTCAATTTCCCTTGGTGGATATGCTAGGGTGGATGGTGGGTGATATGAAGGGGATAATGACAATGGTAAAAGTTGTGTGGTATATAGAGTAGATGGTGAAGATGGTAATATATAAGATAGATATGGTGGAGATGGTGATATATGGGATGGGTATGATTGTTGTGAGCATTCATTATGACATTTTTGGTAAGATGGGAATTGTTTCCATTCACCATAAATGTTAGGAGAAGCATTTTGTGAAGAAACATCTTTCCTTTCAAATCCAATAGAATTATAAGACATCTTAAAATCATTTAGCATACCATGATCTTCTTGATTGGATGTGTGTAGTTGTATCTGTGTTACAAAGAAGACATTCTCACTTTCACCTATGTCTTGTCTAGGCTCACTTACAACATCTATCTCCTTCACCATATCCTCTTGAACAATCTAGCACATGCACTCAGCTTCTTCCTTGCAACAATTGGAACAACAAGTGGTCAACTCATCATTTTCAAAATTCCATTATCCTAAAAATTCATCAATTATTTGTTCTTTCTTTATGGAAATAACATCTATAGATGTTTGTGATAATGGTATTAGAAGATCAAGATGAGCTAAGCTGCATTCATTAGGTAGAGGGGGTATAAAAATATCATTTTTTTTTTGTGCAATTCCCCCACCAAGTTCTTTTTTTGTTTTTAAATTTGAAAGCGGGGGTTTGGGGGCAGCAACCCCCAGCGGGGTCAAGGGGCAGAGCCCTCGCCACCAAGCACACTTTTCTTCTTGCATGGCCTTTGGATTCTATATTTTTGAAGCATTTTTCTCCCAAAATTGACATGTTTGCACAACCTTGAAAATGCAACATGTTTGACATTTTTGTGTTGTTTCTTCAATATTACTTCTTTCTTATCAATAACTCACAACAACTAGTGATAATATATAAATGGTAAACTATATTCTAAGATCTACCTACAAAATCTAACAATGCATCTATATGATTTAAAACAAAGCAAACCAAGGTTAATCATCTAAACAAGGTCGACAGTTGTGTAGATTTTCACCAAGGCGCAATGGTCTTAACGTAGCCCACTATGATTTCAAGCCTTTAACACCTCTCCTCGGAAATGATGCCAAAATGATGGACAAAACTATGGATTGGGAATTGGGATCAAATTGCTATAAAAGTTTTACATTAACTTCCTCAGTTTGTTCCTAAAATGTCAATCCGAGGATCGTAGAATTGTGAAAGGTATTGTGGCTATTTTCCGAAGGAATGAAGTAGTGAGCTGAGTGGGGATGTAATGCAACTACTCACACACTTCTAAAAATAAGAAGCTAAACTAAGTGTTTTGTCTCTTGTGGACTGTTACAAATTGGTAAAATAATAGTTTGATTCAAACTTTATACTTTAATCCCAGAGTGCTTAGAAACAAATAAACGAATTCAAGAATTATGAGAAAAACGAATTAAACACAAGCTTCAATGATAAACTAGATTCAAGGATAAACATATTATGAGATCTTACATCTAAACTCAAATGTAGCAGGAATTGAAATAAACAAATGCATACCACACAACTAAAAATAAAAGATCACTAGTAACCTTGGAGTGGGCCCTGCCTCCTCAGTGCATCCGGTGATGGAGCACAAATGTCTTTCTACACTACCTTGGTCATGAAAAATGTTCTTTTATTTATCAGAAATAACACAGTCTTTGATATAATATTCCACTACATGAATTTTCTTATATTAATCCCCTTCGTTGTTTCCAACTGACCCTATATATAAAGGTCAAGCTTATAACAAATAACAATAAGCCAATATAAAATAGAATAGTTTTTTTTTCATGTGGACAACACATTGGAGATTATTGGCCCACACAAAACTATGTTTACTGGCCACAGATTATAAATGTATTTGTTACAATAGCAACCAAGAAATAGGAAATGGCCAAATTTCAGGTTCCTCCAAACTTGTAACGATCATAGCTCCAGTGCAGATTTTTATCCTCAACTAGCTCACAAAAATCTCATGTAACATAATTGTAATGATTGATGGACCGTACCATATGTTGAAGTGGCATGTAAACAGATGGAAGATTATGGAAGATATGTAGGAGGTGTCTTGTAATAGTGTTGAATAATGAGGTAGGGGTCAAAGCCAAAATATTCAATTGAATGGTAATGTGTGCAGCCACTTGAGATAGTTATGATGCCTCTTGAAGATTCATTGGTAGATGTGGACGTAGCTCTGACCTGATGTGGAAAGATTCCATGTGGAAGCAATGGAAGAAAGATCTGAGTGATAGGAAGGTTCATGTCAAATAGGTGACAGGAAGTCTACATGCATATGCTTATTAGTAAAAAATATAAATAATTATTTTCAATATTTTAATCTTAAAACTATATTAAATATAACATATATATTTGTAAGAGATGGGGACCAACCATGTCAAGGCCCCAGGTCATGGAGAGCCAAGAGCGGAGGGTTGCCCTAACATACCTCACTCTAAAGGGGTGTTTGAAATGAGGGACAAGAATGGTGAGGACTATAATGCCCTTCAACCACTCTGCAAACCCAAAATCGGGATTAGGGCTAGGCGAGCTAGTTTTCAGGTTCAACATTGTACCTCAGGTAGCTCTCTACCCAAGGATGAAAGCGCGGTTCCAGGACAACAACGTGGTTCCAAGATGATAGCGTGGTGCATTGGCGTCTCTCAGGTGAGCTGGCGTCCGTACAACTAGAAGACCAAAAAGACAGTACGAACTGCTAGAAAACAAGCTGATAGCCTAGCTAGTAACTTCTAAAGGAAAAAAGCAGAACTATGAAGTAGGAAAGATACAAACGAATGTGATAGAGTAAATATATGAAGGCTAAGGTGACAAAAATAATCTCACAAAGATGCTCATTCACCAGCTAGCTCCAAAAATCATGTCCACCTACATTGAAGAAAGAGGGAAAATTGTTGGGGATTGTATAGGGGTCTACCTCAGTCAGACCCCCATTTTGGTGTTTCCACCTCCATGGACAGCCAATATAGAAACAATAGAGAAATGTATGATAAAGAAGTAGAGAAGGAGAAAAAGCAAGTAACACTACAAGATAATATTAAGCTACTCAACCAAATCATAAAGGAGAGGAGTGAAAATGTTACCACCTCCACCAAGAGCTCACTAGCTAATGGAGGAGAAAAGAGGACTTGAACAATCGCCATAGCCTCAACTATGATGAAGGGAGGTGTTGCAAAACATCAAGCCCCTACTGTAATGGCTTATTCCACACTTACTTTACGGAGCTGATAGAGTGTTGTTGCTGCTATGAAGTGCTAGACTACTATTAAGAATGGAGTTGAATGCTTGAGAATGCCAAAAGAGAGTGTGTAGAAGATGAAATGAATGAAGGAAGAGTGTTTTTGAAGGTGGGATGAGAGAATCTACCATTTTTAGGGTCAGTTGGTTGAAGAGGGATGTTACAAACTGACCCCAATGGGAAGTGTAACACCTCTGCTAGCTTTAGATGCAGGAATTCGTCAGGGACATAAGCACATTGCACGGACATCTACATACCGCACAAGCGTCCCCGAAAAATATTCTTCTACCGACACAAAGGACAAATGCCAAGTAGAATGAAGACAATGGGCTGATGTGGAATTTTTCCTTTGAATGTGGTTTTCTAAGGTGAGGAATTGTAAAAGATGAATTTGTGTAAGGGGTGCAAATACATGCCTATAAATTTTTCCCCCACTTTAGTGAGCATAAATACTGATGAGTGATTTGGTAAAGTAGATCAGAAAGGTAGTAGGGTTAGAAATGTATACCTGAACCGTCGAGGAAGCAGACTACGATCTGGCGAACTTGAGAGCGCAAGACAAGTAAAGGACTTCATAGCTCCATAGAACTATGAAGTTGTACAATGAAAGCATCTTACAAGCCCGCAGACCTACAAGGAGGCGACTCCCAAGATCTCTCACATGAAGGAAGCCCCAAGAAAAGCGCCTTATAGACCCGTAGACCTGTAATGAAGGTATCCCCCAATATCTCTCACATGAAGGATACCAAGAAAAGCACCTTACAAACCTACATACCTACAAGGAAGGTGTCCTCTAAGATATCTCACATGAAGGAAACCCAAAGAAAGTGCCCTACAGACCCGCAGACCTGTAGGGAAGGTATCCTCCAAGATCTCTCACATGAAGGATACCAAGAAAGAAAGTGCCCTACAAACCCATAGACCTGCATGGGAGCGACCCCCAAGATCTCTCGCATGGAGGAAGCTCAGAAGAAGCATCATACAAACCTGCAAACCTACAGGGAGGTATCCCCCAAGATCTCTTGCATGGAGGAAACCCAAAGAAGGGGACTCCGCAGAGTCAGAAAGCAGCTTCACAAGTGCACCTGCAAAGCGACATGTTTACCCACAAATAGAACATGTCTGAAAGCGGCCACATAGGCAAGTAAGCAAACAGTCACGCAGATCATCGATAGATTGGAAACCTTTCAAAGGGGTCCCTCAGGAACCCAGCATGGAGAAAGGGGTCCACTCAATGGATGCCCTGTTTGAAAGTACAGAAGGACATTTTTTCTCAAATCGATTTGTCATCAAGGAATCCTTTTGAAAGATGGTCACTTCATCAAGGAATTTGAAAGGAAGAAAAATTCCCCCTCGTGAGGGAAATATCAGAGCTACTCCCACCTCAGAGGAAGGTTCTCAAGCTCTTTCTTTACAAACCCATGATGAAGGAAACACGTTCTATTAGGGTTTCAAGTCAAGAATGTGATTCTTTGAAAAGGAGTTTGTGAAGATTCTCGAGAAAAGATTCGTTGGAAACAAATGCATTTTTTGAAAATTGAAGTGTCATAGAAATGGTGTTGTCACACATGAGAGGGACAACTCAAGCACAGAAGAGAGAAAGATAAGAAGAGAACAAAAGAGAAATGAACATAAACACAAGGCATAGGGGTAGCCTAATATTTTTGGGTCAAAACTGCTCATAAATATATATAAGTATAATAATAGTTTATAAAATGATTTATCATCAACCCCCTACTATATCAGACCATGTGAAGAATGCATGAGAAGACAAAGTAAAAATAAAAAATTGGGTCAATATGGAAGGGAAGCCTAAATGCCCCTAATGCTTTGCATCGTCCCTAATTTGTCGAAAATCAATCACAAACATAGAAGAATGATGATACAAATAGAAGAAGGTTTACAACACAAAAACCATGTTTGTATCCAAGCACCAACAAGGGTGACAAGGGTCATCTAGGAACACATAGTACAATCATGGGGGAACACAACACAACACACACACACATCTATTCTAAAGACAAAGAAGAGGCCTCCCCCTAACACTGATCGACCAAGAGGTCATCCACCACCCACTCTAGATCATTGTAGGGGGAAGGAGGATGAGCCTACAGTGGTGGAATGTTAAGAGGAGTGTTTGACCCTCCCACAACAAGGTCTAAGGAAGAAGGTCTCACTAAGTCTCCTACACTAAGCTCTTGTGGAGCTAAGGTCAACAATTTCACAAAAATCGCTGACAAGGCCAAAACTTCATCCAGAGAGTTAAACATGCACTTTATAGGAGTGTCATGTTTCACCTAAATAAACGGAGAAGGTTGTGCCCAAGATTCACCGCTAGGCTCATCGAGTGATTCAAGAGTGGTGACAAACTTAGGGGAAGCCGGGACTAGTTTTGTTACTAAAATAGAACAAGTCAGCACGAGACCACCTTTCTGGGAAGGTGGACTCCTCTTACGTCCTCTGTTGTTGGAAGGACCACTCTCCACCTTCTACTCCATCGAGGGACATGAACTCCCCACAGATGAGGTTAGAGGTGCAGAGGAAGAGGAGGAAGAGAAAACCATAGTAGATACCACCGAAGTGTTTTTCATATCTACAGGTTTTGAGAAAGGCGAGACTTCCAGAAGGGACATCAACAAAGGTGGCTCCACCGAAGGAGCAATAAACACCTGCACCTTTTTAGGGTTAGGCACATTCATACTCACAACGGAAGCTAGAAGTAATGCAGAGATAGATTGAATGGAATCAGAGGGGAGGAGAGAAGAGAACGCGTTAGGGGGCCTTGATATAGGGGCGGTTGTCTCCTCTTCCTTCCTCTGTAAGGTGGCCTGCTAAGCCACGAGAGCCTTTTGCTAGCGCTTGCACTCATTCCCAAGGAGTTTTCTATGACTCTTCGAGCTAGAGGCCAGAGGCTGTGAAGGAACATAAGGCTCCTACTTAGCCATGGGAGTGTCCTCCACAGTTGTTTCCAACAGAGGGACAAGCTCTTGAATGGGAGCAGAAGGAGTGGGTTGAGAAGCAGCAGGGGGAGTCAACTCTAATGCCTCGACAGCGGGCCTCTTCTCATTTACTACTTTGGGAGTAGAAGTGGTAGGAGGTTGTGGAGGTTGAGACATAGAAGATTCCCCATGGGGGCCTTTTCCTCTACCATACAAATAGTACCAAGGTCTAGGCGATTTAGTAGGGAGGTCTGATATCTTGATCTTAGGTTTACACCAAGGTGGTATCATCATACTTAACAGATAAAAACTAGGCATATTCATCCAAAACTCTTCTCTAGAAAGAAGAGGAGGAGAGCCATCTCGAGAATGGGGGAGCTTCTCTTTCTCTTTTCAAGAAGAGGAGGCAGTCGGTTGTTGTACTACCAGAAGGGACAATTTTGGTTTTCCCTTGCCCCCAGTCTTATACTTCATGTAGTTTTTTAAAACTAGGTCCATTCTTGGAGGAATCGGACCAACTGGGGTGGGCCAAAAGTGGTCTAATGAATATCCCCCACGGGATACCAGAGGCTGGTATCTAGTGTCATGCACTACGTGCACAACACCTTCATGGGAGAACTTTAAATATTTGTGAATAATGAAGGTGATTCCATTCATGGAAGCTAGCCAAGGTATGCCTAGCTTCATCCTGAACAAATCCAACTTCGGAATGACATCAAAGACCATGTCAACAACCCTAGGTCCAACTAGGATGGACAAAGTTATCGAGCCATATGGTTTAAGACAAAGACCATCATGCGTACAGATGGTGGATTTTATTTCTTTGTACTCTTCTCTATGTAATGAATTTAGCAACAATGTTTCTTTTGTAATGACATTCACACGGCTCGCAAGGTCCACTAGGACTCCTATCACAACATTTTCATTGAGGAGAGTGGGAATGTAAAGAGGAGGAGGTTTTTTGTTCACAAGCACATCCTATGAAGTGAATGTCACATCTGGTGAATTGATCGCAAGGTGCTTAGTAGAAGTAACCATGACCATGTTGACATAGGCCTCAGGTTGAGTGATAGAATCAGAGGGATCGACAATCATGTTGGCAGAATGTGACGGAAACAGGTCTATGTATATCTGTAATTTACTGTTCACTTTTGCCACCAATTTATTTGTATTTTGTTTGCTTTCATCAAGATGAATAGTACCATCCTCGATGTGGTCCTGTATCTCATGATGCAAGAACATACAACGTTCGGTATCATGTTCATTGACTCTATGGTATTGACAGTAGGTATTCAGATCGTACCAACTAGGGAAAGGTTCTTTAAGAGGCTTAGGGTTCTCCAAAGTTATGATCTTGTCCTTCAGCAGCTTCTGCAAGATGAAAGAGTAAGATTATGCTAACTTTGTGAACTTAACTTTGTGAACTTTAGGTTGTGATTGAGGCTATTATTAGTTGTAGTGGCTACTACATTTGAAATAGCCTTGCCTTTCCCAGAGATTGATACGATGGATTTTCCTTCAGAACGGGAGCATGAGGAAGATCCCCCAAATTGAACTACTATTTGTTGATACTCCCATAGTGTTGCACACAAATACACAAAAGAAGGGTACTTCATGAGGGAAAACTTCTATTTCCAAGGCCTTTGTAAGTTCCATATGAATACCTTCTACATTTTAGAATCAGGCAGTGGATACGAGATTTGTGAGAAAAGTGCCTGGTATCACACTATAAAATTAGTAATCTTTTCA
The DNA here is from genome assembly GCA_007258455.2 of Sequoia sempervirens. NCBI lineage: Eukaryota > Viridiplantae > Streptophyta > Pinopsida > Cupressales > Cupressaceae > Sequoia > Sequoia sempervirens. Next base: position 554,861,958 of record VDFB02271358.1, on the reverse strand, counting down.
TTATCACCTTGTTTGCACCGGATGAGATCCAAAAAGGTCATCTTCAGTTTGATGTTAGCTCGAAATTGTCGAAGAAACTAGTTCACTAGTTGATCAAATGAGAAAATGGAATTATTAGGCAAGGAACAGTACCATTCAAGTGTTGTATCCTTGAGAGATCAAGGGAATAGCTTCACCATCAATGCATTATGGTGGAAGAAATATGTGCATAGGGCGTTAAAGGCAAACACATGTGTTTATGGGTTACCTTTGCTGCCATATTTCTCAAATGTAGGAATCTCCATTCCTTGAGGGAAGGGAGTGTTTAAGATTTCTACCAATAATGGGCTATGTTGGAAAAAGAGTTGAAAAATAGGTTGGGCAGAGGCCTGGGAGAGACTTGCTAGTTGGCTTTGCATCTTACCCATATTCTGGAGAAGAGTGTTTAGAATAGGGTCGTTAGAAGACACAGGGCCAGAGGGACCTCCTCCAGAACCACCACTGGAGCCACCTCTAGAACCGTCGTTGAAGCCACTGTCGAAGCCACCGCCACCAATACGGCCTCCACCGAAGCCACCTCTGCTTTCAAAGCCACCACTATGACCTCCATTCGAACCACTTCCACCAGCACCAACCCCCACCATTGAAGCCACCGCCACTTCCAAAGGCTCCACCGCTCATCCCGCCATAACCTCCACTGCTAGAGGTGACAGGAAGGGTGAAGTTGAAGCCCAAAGGGACCCTGTTCACTTTGATAGTCTTGGAGGTAGAGGGGATGTTGATCAAGGGGATGACATCGGCCATGTACATAGATGTAGGAGGCATCGACATTCCCAGTTGTCTTTCGTGATCTTTGAAAGTGGCCCCTTGCATAATGTTAGGATTGTTCGAAGGAGCACATGCTTCAGTTAGACTAGAGAGACTAGCCAAAAAAATTTGCATGTTCGGTCTTTTCCCACCATATACTTTAATTCATTGATAACCCGAGTGGCCCTAGCCAACTTCAGGTTTCTTTCTAAGTGGTTTTCCAAGTCACCCAACCCTTTGCTAAGGGCAGAGACATATTCTGAAGGAATATGAATAGCCTCATGCTCATCTACTGATGATGGTGTGGGAGACGCAGGAGGAGTAGGGACGTGGTCGGTCTCATCAGGGAATCCTACCTTGCCCTTTGACAACTGCTCCTGTGTGGCGAGACCAACGGTAGATTCAACAAAAAGGACTGTAGAGAAACCTGTAGTGACCTTCATCCTTTCCATCAGAAGGTGTCGTACACTTCTCCTAACAATATACCTGGAGGTTGTGGATTGGGTTGTGATGCTCATAAACCTTCACAACACTTAGGGGCACAACAATCACAAGGTACAAGAGGAAAAGCCTCAACACCAATGAATGAACAAATGTTGGTTCATGTCAGGTTCACCAAAAATGTAAGAGAGGGGAACCAACCACATCAAGGTCCTAGGTTACAAAGAGCCAAGAGTAGAAGGCTACCCTAACTTACCTCATTCTAAAGGGGTGTTTGAAATGAGGGACAAGAATGATGAGGACTATAATGCCCTTCAATCACTTTGCAGACCCAAAATCAGGATTGGGGCTAGGTGAGCTTGTTTTCGAGTTCAACACTGTACCTTAGGTAGCTCTCTGCCTGAGCAAAGAAGCACTGGTCTGGGATGACAGCGCAGCATGTTGGCGTCTCTCAGGTGCGTTGGTGTCCATACGACCATAAGACCAAAAAAATAGTACAAACCGCCAAAAAACAAGCTGACGGCCTAGCTAGTCACTTCTAAAGGAACAAAACAGAACTATGAAGTAGGAAAGATACAAATGAATATGATAGAGTAAATATATGAAGGCTACGGTGACAAATATAATCTCACAAAGATGCTCGTTCGCCAACTAGTTCCAAAAAGAACATCCACCTACATACAAGAAAGAGGGAAAAGTGTTGGGGGCTATATAGGTGTCTACCTTAGTTAGACCCCCATTTTGGTGTTTCCACCTCTACGAATAGACAAGATAGCAACGATAGAGAAATGTATGATAAAGAAGTAGAAAAGGAAAAAAATCAAGTAACACTACAAGACAGTATTAAGCTACTCAACCAAATCATAAAGGAGAGGAGTGAAAATGTTACCACCTCCACCAAGAGCTCACTAACTAATGGAGGAGAAAAGAGGACTTGAAAAATCACCATAGCCTCAACTGTGATGAAGGGAGGTGTTGCAAAACCTCAAGCCCCTGCTACAATGGTTTGTTCCATACTTGCTTTATAGAGTTGATGGAGTGTTGTTACCACTACTATGAAGTGCTAGATTGCTATTGAGAATGGAGAATACCAAGAGAATGGAGTTGAATTCTTGAGAATGCCAAAAGAGAGTGTGTAGAAGATGAAATGAATGAAGGAAGAGTTTTTTTGAAGGTGGGATGAGAGAATATACCATTTTCGGGGTCGGTTGGTTGAAGAGGGACGTTAAAAACCAACCCCAATGGGAAGTGCAATGCCTCTTCCAACTTCAGATGTGGAATTTGTCTGGGACATAAGCATGTTGCGCGGGCGTCCCCAACAAATATTCTTCTACTGACACAAAGGACAGATGCCAAGTGGAATGAAGGAAGTAGGTTGATGTGGAATTTCGCCTTTGGATTTGGTTTTCTAAGGTGAGGAAATGTAAAAGGGGAATTTTCATAAGGGGTACAAATTCACGCCTATACAATATTAAATCATATACAGTGTAAAATAGTAAAATGATATAAAAATAGAATGGAAATGGAATGTGGGAATGGTTATGAAGACATATGAAAAAGGCTAAAATGTGGTGTAAAATCGAAGGAGACCTTGACAAGAACCTGAAAAGGGTGGCTCCGTCGAAGTTTGATGGTAAAACCACTAGAGATGGAGCAAAAGCATGGATCATCTAAATGGAGAAGTACTTCAGGCTCTGAAACTTATCAGATGAAACTAAGGCTATATGGGTGGCTTATCAAATCTTTGGTGAGGTGACCACATGGTGGGACAATGAAATGATAGAACAAAAACTGCAACCTAGAGAGACCACTCGAGAATAGTTTCTCCAACATTTTCAAAAAAGTGGCTTCCTTAGCACTTTTTCGACAAGAAGATAATCGAGTTTTAAAACCTAGCTCAAGGGAGCATGTCAGCAACTCAGTATTGGGAAAAGTTCACCCATTTGCTTAAGTATGTGCCTCAGTACCATACCAATGAGCGCATTTGAATCCAAAAGTTCATACTAGGGTTAAGGCCCTTTATTGGAGCGGAGATGGATATACATAACCCACTTACCATGGAGGAGGTTTTTGAGAAGGCCACCAAGCAAGAACAAAAGTTGCAACAACTATCAAATTTTTGAAATTCAAATCCTATCTTGGTTCGAGAATAAGAAATTTCAGAAAGGAGACAAACCCCACCAGATCAGGAATTTGAAAAGGGGAAGCGACTCTCAAGAGAAAGGAGAGGGCAATAGTGGCAAAAAGAATAAGAAGGCCAACAACAACAAAGGCAATTTTGATAATAAGAAAAAGAGGTCCAAGGAAGATAGGTCGGGAGATCGGAAAGGGCCTCATGATGGGTGCTACACCTGTGGAGGCGATCATTATGCCTCCAATTGGCCATAGAGTTCAAAGGCACGAAAGGAAGGAAATCAACATCAAATCCATGTGGCGGTGGACAATAGACAAGTTGAATATCAAGCCTTGCCAATTTAGTTGTTGGGTAATCTATATCGCAAATTTGTTTCTATTTTGATTGATACTAGATCCACTTAATGTTTTATTGATCTAAGAATAATTTCTAAGTTACCTATTAGACCTAGACCCATGGCTAATTCTTGGACGGTCTAGTATGGAAATCGAACAGAGTAGAGAGTGGATTCATGTCTTTGTTACAATAAGTTAGAACTTCCCATTTTCCTAACCCAAGTCAACCTTTGTGTGGCATCCTTAGGATCCTACGATGTGATCTTAGGGATAAATTGGTTGAATGAACATAAGTTCATAGTGAACTGTGAGGACAAAATTGTTAGTTGTATGCATGACTATGGAAACCCGGTTGAGATTCATCGGTTACAGAGACCATTAAAGCTTAGGAAAATCTTAGCCATGTAACTCAAGAGGGCTCAAAGGAAGGGGTGTAGCATCTATGCAGTACATCTTAGTGTAATTGAAAATCTAAAGCCTTATGGATGATTATCCTATTCTCAAGGAGTTACGAGATATGTTTTTTGAAGAACTCACAGAGCTACCTCCTAAGAAAGAATTTGATTTCTCTATTGATCTAGTACCAGGAGTGGAACCTTAGTCTAAGGCCCCATATAGGATGACTACCACCAAGTTATTTGAATTGAAGGCTCAGTTGCAGGAACTATTGACCAAGGGGCTAATTCAACCTAGTGTATCTCCTTGGGGTGCACAGGTTATCTTTTTTAAGAAGAAGGATGGAACCTTGCATCGGTGTATCAACTATTGGATGTTGAACAAGGCAACCATCAAGAATAGATATCCTCTCCCAAAGATTGATGAGCTATTTGATTAGATGAAGGGAGCAACAGTGTTCTCTAAAATAGATATTAGATTTGGTTATCACCTGTTGAGAATAAAAGAAGAGGACATCCCTAAGACTGCTTTCCAAAATCGATATGGACACTATGAGTTCACAGTGGTACCTTTTGGTTTGACCAATGCACAAGCAAATTTTATGAATCTCATGAACAATGTATTCAGAGATTGTCTAGATGATTTTGTCTTGATCTTCATTGATGACATCTTTATTTATTCCAAGTCCATTGAGGAGCACGATAGGCATTTGAGGATAGTCTTACAACATCTGATAGAGAAGAATCTTTTTGGAAAGCTATCCAAGTGCTTGTTTTATCAGTACAAGGTGTATTACCTAGGTCACATCATATTAGTAGAGGGAGTCTCTATGGATCTTGAAAAGATAAAGGCAATAGTGGAATGGCCAACACCTTAGAGTGTGACAAAAGTCTAGAGCTTCGTGGGACTTGCGAGATACTATAGGAAGTATGTACAAGGTTTCTCTCAAATCACAGCCCCAATCACATCTCTTTAGAGGAAAGGGAAAAAGCTTGAATGGACATAGAATTGTTAGCAAGCTTTTTAGCTCCTGAAGGAGAAGCTCACGATAGCCCCAGTGTTGACTATACCCAACCCCAATGGCCAATTCAAAATGATCATAGATGCTTTGAGAGATGGTTAGGAGTTGTATTAATGCAAGATGGACAAGTGGTGGCATATGAGTTAAGGAAGCTAAAGCAACATGAAATGAAATATGCACCACATGATTTAGAATTGGCTAAAATTGTGCATGCCTTGCAGATGTGGAGGCATTACCTATTGGGGAAGCCATTTGAGCTTAAAATGAATCATTGGGATTGAGATACATTTTCACACAACCAAATATCAATGCAGGTCAAAGAAGATTGTTGGAATTCCTTAGTGAGTATGACTTTGGAATTGACTACATTAAAGGAAAAGAGAATACAGTATTAGATGCTCTTAGTAGAAGAATACATCTAGCAGCTATGACCTCGATAAGGTCAAATCTAAGGTAGTAGGTGAAGCAACACTTGCAAGGGGATGAGCACTATAAAAGGGTAAAGCAAGCTCTATCGGTGAACCCTTTAGACTATTGATATGATGGGTATGAAATTAAACTAGATGGAATCTTAAGATATCAAAGGAGGATGTATATTCCAAATTTTGGAGAACTCAGGAAGTTGGTCTTAGAGGAAATCCATAGTGCACCTTATTTGGGACACTTTAGAGTTGTCAAGATGATCGCATAATTGAATTCTTTGTATTTCTGGCCTAAACTCAGGAAGGATGTAGTTGAATATGTAGTTAGATGCTTGGAATGTCAACAACTCAAGGCCGAACATGTACATCCAACAGGGATTCTCTATCCTCATGACATACTTGAGTACAAGTGCAAGGTGATTAGCATGGACTTTATTTAGGGATTACCATTGAGTAAAAACAAGCATGATGTCATCTTGGTAGTGGTTGATAAGTTGACTAAGGTGGCACATTTCATTCCAAGGAATCTTAAGGATGGATCATCGACCTTGGCCAATAATTTTTTCCAAGAGATCTTCCATTTGCATGGAGTGCCTGAGACTATCATATCCGACAGAGATACTCGGATGATGTCCAAATTTTGGACAACTTTGAATGTAGCTTTGGGAACTAAGTTGAATTTTAGTTCAACATATCATCCTCAGATCGACAGTCAAATAGAAAGATTCAACTAGGTAGTAGAGGATCTCCTCTAAATGTATTACATGGACCAACAGTATAAGTGGGAAGAGTATCTACCCTTAATATAATTTTCATACAACTCTTTCCATGCATCCTTAGGTATGACACCTTTCAAGGCTCTTTATAGGTGAAAGTGTCGTACATCCATCAATTGGGATAGATTGGAAGATATGATTATAGTGGGTCTTGAAATGCTTAAAGAGATGGAAGAGCATATGAGACTCATCAAAGTTAGACTAAAGGAAGTGACAAATAGGTAGAAAAGATATGTTGACAAGAATAAAACCTTCAGATAGTTCTAAGAGGGAGATAAGGTCTTTTTGAGTCAAGCCACACAAGAGCTCAACTACTTTTGGAAAATCTTCCAAGCTAGCCCCTAGATATGTGGGTCCCTTCAATGTGTTGGAAGTGATTAGCCCGGTTGCATACCGACTTTCTCTACCACCTGCTCTAGCTCGACTCCATATGTATTTCATGTTTCTTTGCTTAAGCCATATCATCCAGATGCATCTCATATACTTGATTGGCATTCTTTATAGGTGCATGATCTAGGATTGGTGTTGGTGAATCCCATTAGAATTCTAGATAGACACAATGTCAAGTTGCAAAATGGAGACATTGTCTAATATAAGGTTCAATGGGACCAATATTCTAAGGATAGTGCTACATGGGAAGATGTGGAGGAAATAGAACACTCCTTTCCTTATTTGATTTCTAGATAGACTCTTAATGTTCATTGAGATACTATTGCTCTAAAAATTTGAATTGGCATGTTATGAAATTTTGGCTTGAATAACAATATGATTGAATGTTGTAATAGACATATATAATTTAGTATTTTCTAATAAGACATTAGGATGATGTCTCTTCCTAGTGGGGAAGGATGTCATGTCTAAAATTTTTCTTACATTTAATAATGTTAAGTTATTTAAATATTTATGGAAAACCAAATTTATTAGTTTTGACTTGTGATAAATTTAAGATTTCAATGTCATTTGAAATATATCTATATTCATGTGATTGAATATGAAGGATGAATGTTATAATAAAGAATGGAATCTTTTGATTACAAGCATTGGTTAATGGTTACTGATGAAACTCTGCAAGTGCAAGTTTGTGAATCCAGGAACGGGTTGAAGACTAAGAACATCATTGAGGTAGGAGTATTTAGCCGGATGACAATCGGTAAGCATAATGGAATTTGGAATGTGCACACACCATTGAAAAATCATAACATCTACATTTAACTTGCAATTTGGTAGATATCATCTTGCTTGTGTGAAATGTATAAATGATTTAATAGATAAGCTTATGGAAATGAATTCATTGGAGCATTTTCTCTACCTTGTCTATTTGACACTAATTTCAAAGTGTAGGATGAGACATTGTTGTAAACAATGTACACCAATCCACATAGAAATCCAACCATTTTAGAATATGATATTCACATATTATAAATTGTATCCACAACAAGTGTTGCATGTTTTAGAGTGTCATCAATGAGAAAAAAATTGAAAATTGAGTAAATTATCATCTAATGACTAAATTTGTTTGATGGAACTTGAAAAGAAGCTTCATGATCAACCCCACCATCCAAAGGAGGAGAGTTCCAAGATTGAGAAGCAGGATCAACAAAAATGTGACTATGAGTGGAACTTGGCATTCCCATTGTAAAATTCTCTCTCAAGAAATCTAGTCCACTTTGAATAGGTGTGTTGAATGGTTTTGATTGTGACATATTATAGTACTACTATGTCAAAAAAATGAAGAGATTGGGTCATAAAGCTTATAAGAGTATTTACAACAACCAATATAGCTATCGTTTGGATGGAAAAGGAAAAAGAGATTCATAAAGTTGTTTTGAGTTTTTGAGTTATTTGGTTTTTCTGCTTTGTAACTACTTACTAAAAATAAAAATGAAGCTTATGCTCAAGAACATTAGGTTCACCATATGTAATGTGTAAAATTGATTTTAATAAAGGAATAAGAATTCCTTGATAACTAATTTCATACATTAACATTAGGATGAATTAGAGGTAATTTCACCTATTTTATTAATCCTATTACAATGACTATTGTAATTGGAAACGATAAAAATGTTTAATATAATATAGATTTCTAGCTATAATAAACCACTGAAAATATCCACTTCTATAATAACAATTAAAATCTAATACTAAAAAAAGTAGAATTTATAGATTTTGTGGCTTTTTGGAAGTCTTAGCCACAAACACTAGTGTGTAGCATGTACGTCCTCACAACACACTATCATCCTACACATATGCAAAAATGAAGTACGAAATATCTTGAAATCTATGTCTATACAAACATGAACAAGATTATAGGACCACTGTGTGTGGAAGATATTTAAGTTACACAAAATATCTAAAATATGAAGCACAAAACCCAATGACATAAATTTAGAGAAATAATTGAAAAGTGAAGGGTATCACTACAATATTATTTTCTTCTAACCTAGACACCTGCACACAAAATTGAAAGAAGAAAATGTTTGGCTAGGATTTTTAGGGGCTTGCCTTGGTCAAACCCCCATTTTGATATTTCTACCTCTATGGATGATCAATATTTTTGATAATATTGATATAAATGATAAAAGAGATCACTTTATAACTAGATATGATGCCAAAGATATAATAATCTAAATTGTACTATACTAACACCAAAAATATCTAAATGATAGCATAAAGAGATTTTTCACAACAAGGAGACAAAAAAGCATAATATGATCACTTGGAAGTTACCAAAAACCCTCCAAGAAAGATGCAATAGTTTCCACTGTGTTGTCTTACTCAATCTTGCTTCAAAAATGTGACATGCAATATCCCTATAACTTGTTCATCCAAAATATAAATATTTCTTTAAGAAAATAACAAAGCTTCAATATATAGGCATGAGTGTGACAAAGAATGAATTGAGAGTTATATTTTTCCTTTCTTTTTCTCCAAAATGGAAAAGTCGGTTCGCTTTGTACCACATGACTGCCATGCAAACACTAGTACAAAAACAACAATATATGACTAAAAAAACTACTAAAAACTGCTTATAAATGACTGAACTTGGTCACGTGACCATTAGTAGTTTATTTCCAATCATATATAACGCGACCAGATTGATGACTAAACCATTTTTAGTCATTTATTGGTTGTTTTGATTGATTGATTTGGTAGTGTATTTAGTCATTAATATAGTCATTGATTTAGTCATATATTTAGTCATATTATTCATTGAGCTTGGTCACGTGACCATTAGTAGTTTATTGTCAGTCATTTATTTAGTCATTTGATCAATTTGGTCATATATTTAGTCACTAATTTTTGTATTCACTAATTTTTGTCAACTGGTAGTATATTTAGTCATATTTATTCACTGATTTCTATCAACTGGTAGTATATTTATTCATACATTTTGTCATATTTATTCACTGATTTATGTCAATTGATAGTACATTTAGTCAATTGGTAGTTTATTTAATTATTTTTGTTCACAGTCAATTTCTGCCTAAAAATGCTAGAAATGAGACAATGCTTTTGAGGTTTAATTATTAATTGACGTCAATTAGTTGTATATTTAGTCATTTTGAAGCTTGCATTTAGTCATTAGTATATTTAGTAGTATATTTTGAAGCTTGCACAATGAAACAACTTTGATAAGGTAAAAACAACTTATTTTATTGATAAAAAATGCTTACAAATAGCATACAAATGTCAAAATAAGTTACAATGCTTTCTCTTTGCTAAAAAAACCTTCATGGTTATAATTCATAGCTCAAAGAATGAGCAAGAAATTGATTTTTTTAGTATCACGACATAGAAGCACAAAGACATTCATAGATGTCTTCTTCACGAATCCATGACTGTCCCATGAAGCTCACTGTCCTAGTTCAAGATCACACTGTCATCTTTGTCTAGATCTTATCTCATGCACCCAACTTGCTCTAGTTCATAAGCTACCACTGTGAATTGTTACCTATAGCAATAAATTGTCCTTATCTCCAATATAGAAATCAACATCCCATTATGATACTATTGTTGCAAAATATTTGTGTCTTGGCAGATAGCTCATGATAATCCTCAACCTTGTTGCTACTCACTTGTACCAACTCTATGGTACTATCCTAGGTGTTCATGCATCTAATATGAAGACTCTTGAATATCATGAGATTTGGCACTGTCAAATGCATACTAGAAGGTTGTCTCGTTACCCCTTTAAATGCCTCTTGAAACACTAACAAGATTGTAACCTTTGCATAGTTCTTCTCTTTGATTCTAAGATTATCTTTTAATGTTTGCATGATCATTGTATTTTGCATGAATCTATGCCCCTTGACAGTCACTTGTAGGTTTTATTCATGCATAGTTGGAAGCTCTTTCATAGATTGTCCTTTCAATCGTCATTGTCATACATCCTCATTTGCAAACATATTCACTCAAGTTTGAGGAGTGCTTCTACCATGGTCATAATTGTTTTGGAAACACTATCATTGCCATGATGCCATTTGATCAGGACCTTCACTTTGTGTTTCCAGGTTAGATTGAAACTATCCAATCTCTTCACACTCTTCTCACTATATTGTTTCAAACATCCCAGTGTCTTCTACTTATGGCTCTCAGTGTAACCCTATCATCCATGGGTCTTTAAGTGTTGTTCAGCCTCAAATGACTATCACTGCCTTTTGAGAAGGTCCTCTAATTCTTTTACTGTCATAATCGTTCCTTGTGCGTGAAACCATGATATGAAGGATTATTGCAAATAACAAATAGAGGACCTACATAGCAAAAATACAATTTTTGGTACTCGATCAATGATTTTTTTTAAAGTTTTCCTAGTTAGACCATAATGAAAAATCTATAGAACATTATCAATAAAAAACTAACATTTGTTGGACTTGATAGACAAGATCTTAAAAAAAGATCTACTGAATAAATCTTACAAAAGATCTCTCTCATAGCTTAATAAGATATTCACAAAATGGATTTGTTGAAAGGGCATTCAAAACTTTCAAGCAAATGCAATTGGCAGTTCTTAAGCCAAATTCTACAACCTTTTCCAACATCCTCCCAGCCTGTGACAAAATGGGAGCTTAGCAATAGGGTATAAAAATCCATCAAAGCATAAAGGATAGATTTGTTAGATGTTGTAGTGGCAACTGCCCTGGTAGACATGTATGCAAAATGTGGAAACATAGGAAAAGCACATGAACTATTTGACAAAATTCCTCAATGAAATGTGGTCTAATGGAATGCAATGATTGTGAGATATACACAAAATGGATTTTTTGAAAAGGTTTTAGAAACTTTCAAGCAAATTCAATTAGCAGGTGTAAAGCCAAATTTGACAATCTTTGCCAGCATCCTCCCTGCCTATGCCAAAATGGGAGCTTCGGAATAGGGTATGGACATCCATCCTGCATACCCGCCAGCTTCTCCAGTCACCGTCATGGGGTGGTAGAAATTCAGGGAAGACATATGTTGGGTATTTCATTTGGCATGATTGATGCCTCACCTACTTATCTACCATGAAGGAATTTTTGTGTGATTTCAGTCCAAGTTCTCCCGTAGCCCCACAAGGAGCTAGGGCATGAGGGTGCAGGATGGCAGGCTCTCCCTGCATCCCCGCAAGGAGCCAGGGCATGAGATTGCAAGATGGTGGGCTCTCCCCACATCCTACAAAGGAACTTTTGTGTGCGCACTGGGATGCGGGGATAACGTTTATCAGATATTGTAGTTTCAACTACCCTGGTAGACATGTATGCGAAATGTGGAAGCATTGACAAGGCATGTGAACTTTTTGGAAGAATGCCTCAAAGAGATGTCATCTCATGGAATGCAATGATTGCGGGATATGCACAAAATGGATTTTCTAAAAAGGCTTTAGAAACTTTCAAGAAAATACAATTAGTAGGTGTAAAGCCAAATTTGATTGGGATGCTTTAATAATGATACAAATGGAATTCTTTGGTCTATTATTTTATTCTCATATATAGTTGAAATGTTCGTATTTACTTCATGCTTAGTACCTTTATTCTCCATAGTCCCCCAACCTGCAACAGATTGCACCGCATCAAATATTATTGGATGCATCTTGTATGAATTAAATTATTAATATGGTTAACCTTCTTAAACTAGTATTGCGGTGAAGACAAAACCATCTATATTAGCACCAACACCTTCAACAGAGTAATTGGTAAAGGATGAATATACTTGGAAAATATGACAGTAAGAAGACATTATTTAAGACCAACATCAAATATCAACAATACAAAAACAATAACCATGGATTGTGGAGTCAAAATGAAGTACTTACACAACAACCAAAAAACCATCGCCAACATCATTTAGGTTCAAATATGAATAGATCCAAGATCAAGCATGGTAATAATTTATCTCAAATCTAAGGAAATTCCATTATTTGATTCCTTCCCATCCTTTGAGGGCCAAGCATCTTAATTAAGCAACATATGTTGTCCCCCAAGCACAACAACATAAGTCTGCCTATAGAAATTAGGTTGTGCTGATTACAAGCATCAGCTAATGAAAAATCACATTTGTAAAAATGCTCCTTATTTCCTAAGACTATCATTCATGCATTTTTTAAAATCGTTTCCTAGCAGTATATTCTTATGTTTTTGGAATGCATCGGGATGCAGTAACCTAGTAGGGCCCATTTGTCAATTACTTCTTTGGATCTATGCTCCCTTTTTCTTTATTGTTGCAATATTCTCAATTAATTGTAAGAGAAGTTACACCTCCAATTTGTTGTGGAATACTTTCAGGACACTTTCAACAAAATTTGAGTCAGAAGGTAACATAAGTAAAATTCTGCCTGTATAGAAAATTGATTTGTATTAGAGGATGTTGGGTGAAGCTATTTGAGAAGGAATATGTAAAATTACAAAAGAAAATGTGTTGAAGGGTAAAGAAGCAAAATAAATTTATTTATTGAGCACAATGAGTATGGTTTCTTGGAATATTGTACTTAAATGAATATTTTGAATTTGATCGGATTTGCTATGCAATGTATACATGAATTCAATTTTGTTGTAACTTGAAACTTGAACTTGCTCTGACATGTGGATTTTCAAGAAATAAAAAAATTGCTCTGATAGAATCACTTGATATCTACTATGGACTTTGCAAATTTGTATCAATACATTCTATATGTGGCTCTTATGCCACTACAAAAGAAATATATCAGCTGAATTAATACTGCCAACAAACTTTGTCTTCTTGTTTTCTTCAACTCGAACTTGTATTAACATCTCTTTATACACAAAAAAAACAAATAAAAGCTTGGACAATAAAAAAGTACTCCACATAAATAAGATCCTTGACAATAGCTTGCAAATAAAGATGTATAAATAGTGAAATTAGCAAATGGCCTTGAAACCTCCATTCAAAGCCAAAAGGTGGTTGCATAGCTCATTGATTTGATGATCTCATAATCACATAACAAAACATTATTTCTTTAGGAAAACTCAAGATGACTCATAATAAAGAAGATTTTGTGGGATGATTGCATAACTTTTCTATATTAGTGACACCCAATAAGTCTATATTGGAGAAATTGGCTTGGCAAATGAAGGCAGTAGGGTATTTCCAGATTCAAGAATTTTACTTAATGTTGTGGAATAGAAGAAAAAAGAATCATTTATTTGCCACCATGGTGAAAATTTAGCAATTGCATTTGGTTTGTTAAACATGGCCCTTAGTACAACTATTAGAGTTGTTAAGAACCTTCGAGTATGTTCAGATTTTCACACTGCATCTAAGTTCATCTCCAAGATTGTTGCAAGAGAAATTGTTATGAGAGATGTGAACCATTTTCATCATTTTAAAGAGGGAAAATGTTCTTGTGGAGAATATTGGTGATGCTAAATGAAACAATCTGAAAAATAGGATTGCACTATAATAATGTGCACTACATCAGATATCCAATCACTGATTGAAACTCATCATGATAGAAACTCATGAGATGCCTACACTCAGTATTGAAAGCAAGGGATTGGTAATTAATTTATACTTATTCCTTGCAATTTTGTGATGTGGCATCAATCTATAATTGCAAGGGATTCAAGGGGCTACTATAGAAACAATTTTACCCTCTTTGTTATGAGGAAGAGAGAGTTATACAATGGCGCTATTTTAGAAAAAGGCATAGCAAAAGTATACAAGAGTACACAAGTGAGTTTAGAAAGAAACTAGTTCAACTAGGCAAGGATGCCATAGACTAGGAAGTGCTTAAGAAGTATATAAGAGGGTTGTTTGGAAACTCAAGTGGCCCATTTTGATAGCCAAACTTGAAGATATAGACATGAAGTATGTGCATAAGCACATTACATGGAGTGAGATGAGAAGATCAACACTTCATTCTCTCATAAATAGTAGGTTAAGTGACAACAGCAAGGTAGTGAGAAAAACAAGAAGGAAAATGGAAAGGTAAAAAGAATGCCACTAAGACCATTAGTACAAAGGGAAAGAGTAAGGAAAAATATGATTGTTGTAAAAAATATGGGCACATAAAATATGTGTTGGAAATTGCACCCAGAGTTGATTCCTTCAAGAAACAAGAACAAGAACAAGAATGCTACATATTGAAGCAAAGGGAAGGAGATGGATTGCAACTCTAAGATTGATGAGAGATTTCCATGTGCCACGGTTAGAAAGGGTACATGTCAAGTTAATGATGGGTCTCAAGATGAAGACAAACTAACCAAACTCTTCTACATAAAGATACAAATCAAATGAAAAAGGTCAATGCTCTTCCTGATACATGTTCACAAGCAAATCTGATTTCACAAATGTTGGTTGATGAGCTTGGTTTGAAGAAAATCGCCCAAATTGGGGTGGTTGAAGTAAGGAGTGGATTTTTCAATCACAAAAGCAATGTAAAATCAAATTTTGACTTAACCCATATTTTTTAGATGAGGTGGTTGTGGATTTGATATTGTTGGATGTGTGTAGTTTCACCTTCTAAAGTCCTTATCTCTACACCAGAGATGCCATATACTTCATAAGGAAGAATTAGTATAGGTTTTCCTTGAATGGAAAGGATTCACTCTTAATTTGTATGTGGGTAGGTCCAAAATATCTATAGTGAGTGTTTCTCAAGCCAAGAAGCATGCAAGTGGAAAATTTGCTTTGTCATTGTTGTGTGGCAAAGAGGAAAATGGGGTGGCTAGAGTACATTCAATCCATGGTCTGCATACAAATAAGGAGAAAATGAATGATGATTGACTCGTATAACAATTTTTTGAGTTGTTCCTTGAGTTCAAGGGGTTACTCCTTCATAGAGAAATTGAACATGAGATCCAACTACTTTCCAATTGTCCTCTTCCAAATATAGGATTGTATTGGAAAAGACTCATAAAGGCCAAAATGAAGGGAAGGTACAACTGAAAACCCTCACTTGCTAGGAAACTATTAGGCCTAAAGCTTCGGCTTGTGGGTCACTTGGAGTGGTTGTACCAAAAAAGGATAGAACTTACTAAATGTGTGTGGATTATAGAACATTGGACAAACCACCATCAAGAATAGATACCCCTTACCACAATACATGAGCTCTTGAATCAGCTACAGAAGCCAAGTACTTTTCTAAGCTTTATTTCAAATCCAAGTATTGCCAAGGATAAAGATGTTTGGAAAATAGTATTTAAGACTATGCAAGGCTATTTGAGTGACTTTTCCGTCTGTTTTAGTTGTGCAACACTCCAAGTACCTTTGTGAGATTAATGAATGATGTACTTAGACCTCTCATAGACTATTGTGTGATGGTTCATTTGGATAATATCCTTGTTTTTATGTAATAACCCGTGCCCAAGTTTGGTGATTTTTACGGTTCAATTCGTTAAGAGTTGACAATGTAAACATGTCAACATATCACATAATTGTACTTTGTAATGTTCCTTGTAGAATTACTTTAAGTATTGTATTTATTATTATAGATAAGATATCAAAATATGCCAAGAAACAATAATTTTGGTAGAGAGAGTATTAAAGGCCATGAACCTCTAAGAACACTCTAGTTTATGATTTACACTAACTCTTTTATAGATGTGAATAAGAATGGGTGTTAAGACAATTATAATAATATCATTTTTTTTATTTAAGTTCTGAAATGAATCTAAATGAATAATGGATTCTAGAATGGAAAATAAATAATGTATTAAGATTGTTGTATCTGATTTTATTATTCCTCAAAACTCATGCAATGAAGATGTAATTGGCTGGTGCCTCTAATTGAATGTTGTTTATGAATAAAACCTTATATGCATGCAATATATATAAGGCACTATATTTTATATTTGCTATTTGTTCATGCAGCCTATAACTAAATGATCATAGGCTCCCTAGGAGTGCCTTAGATCTGTTGATAAGAAGTATAAATCTACAAACTTGATCGATGCCTCCTTGTGAAGATATACAATGCAAAGATAGCATTGAAAAACCTACTAAAGGTAGCAAAGGGATTTGTTGATGGTCAATGTAACACAATAACATTAAAATAGAATATTTCTACTCTATTTCTCCTAAAAAAGATAAATAATATAAAACCACCTATCTTCCAAGGTCTTTGTAGTTGGTTCTCAATTGTGCTAATGTCATTTAGTGGCTTATGCAACTGTAATGTTCAAGGGGCATGCTGGTAAAGGGATACAAACTGCATAGTACAAATTAATCTAACATTTGGGGGGTGTAAATAAACATCAAAATATAAAAAAAATCTTAGGACAACAAAGCACAAACACATATTTCCTTTAATTTAGACATACAAACTTCACAATGAGCATTTCTTTCAAACAACTAAAACCATAAAATGATACAATCCATAGAACAATCTATACCATTGCATTCATTCATAGTGCAAATTCAAGACATACAATCATTCATCATCACTAAACTTCAAAATCAAACAAGAACACATCACCAACTCATTATTAAAATTCATAGATCAATAAACACAAAGAGATCTCATTCACAGATAACTCAATGAAATAGCCTCAGATTCATAATATTCTATTGATTTTCATCAAATAAGAGACATTTATGCACAACAAAACTCACTTACGAATGACTATTATTCATTAACATTACCATTAAACTAGTTCTGGAAATAACATAAACTGTATTGAAACTTGTAAAAATGTCTAAGTATCCTTGCATAAAAACTATAACAACTTCTAAGAACTGTAAGAACTATCCTAGATCTCTCTTTAGGTAGCTAATCTTGACTTCAATTAGCAGACCTTTACAATATGGAGAGAAATTCTACATATAAACAAGTTCAACACTAATTCCTCTCATCAAAAATGAAGATCCACAAATCAAGGAGCAACTGGAGCTATATGAGATAATGTCCATTATGATCTTCAATTAACAATTGATGACTCTTTATCAAAAATATGCATGCAAAGCCTCAGATTCATAATATTCTATTGATTTTCATCAAATAAGAGACATTTATGCACAACAAAACTCACTGGCGTACGAATGACTATTATTCATTAACATTACCATTAAACTAGTTCTGGAAATAACATAAACTGTATTGAAACTTGTAAAAATGTTCTAAGTCAGATCCTTGTCATTAACCAAACTATAACAAGCAATTCTAAGAACTGTAAGAGACTATTTTGAACCTAGATCTCTCTTTAGGTTAGCTAACTCTTGACTTCAATTAGCAAGACCTTTACAATATGGAGAGAAATTCTACATGAATAAAAACAAGTTCAACACTAATTCCTCTCATCAAAAATGAAGATCCACAAATCAAGGAGTAATCTGGAGCTATATGAGATAACTGTCCATTATGATCTTCAATTAACAATTGATGACTCTTTATCAAAAATATGCATGCAAAGGGAGAAGGTCGAACTACTAAGGATCCTCAATTGAAATTGTGTCATGTTCCTGAAAAGTAGGAGAGAGTTGCCCAGCTGGCCATGCCATTTGATGCTTCATCCAAAAAGAATATTCTATAGCCACTTCACTCCTCTGTCTTCTACTCAAGTAGATATTCATCATAATTATCCAATACCTGTTTAAGTATATCTACATCCAACCCATCTACCCAATTGTCTTCAAATTT
Source organism: Sequoia sempervirens (assembly GCA_007258455.2). NCBI lineage: Eukaryota > Viridiplantae > Streptophyta > Pinopsida > Cupressales > Cupressaceae > Sequoia > Sequoia sempervirens. Next base: position 554,843,577 of record VDFB02271358.1, on the reverse strand, counting down.
TATCCTTTTCAACTCGGCAAAGGTGAATTTCTGCATATCTTCTAGCTTAACAAGCTCCTTTCAAGCAATATTTACCACCTCTTTTATATCCATGAACCTATCAATCAACAAATCATCACCATCATCTCCCTTTTGCATTGTCTATTGGAATCTATTATTCCATTTATTCCTTAGCTCATCAAGAGGGAAACCATCCTTTACAAGGACATCTTCATTCATAATCATGGCTATAATTGCCTCTAGTTCCACAATTTGATTTGCCAAATATTTCCCAGCCTGTTGCACCTCGTTTCTATGGTAAAAAATGAATGAAGACCAAAATTTGATAATGTTAATAGTTTTATCAATAAAATCCTCATTACCTTCTTCAAGGATGGATTGTTCTAGAAGCGTTTGTTGAGGTAGCTTATTGATTTCTTTCAATCTCTTGACATGTTCTCTGTACTCTTCCTCTTGTTTCCAGACGGTCTCAGCATATGCAATCATGTCATTAACTGATTCCCATGCACCTTCATGAGCCTTATGACTTTCAACAAGCAATTCCTCCACCTCATGGTTCAACCTATCAATCCATTTGTCCAACATCCCTACTTTGCTTCTCATCTCAATGAGGTCATTAGCCTCTTTCTTACTCAACAAAATTGGTGTCTTAGGAGCAATAGATTGCAAAGAAATAGGAGAAGATAATTCTTTTAAGAACTTATGCAATTGATCCAATTGAGCTTTGAGCTCATCCTTCCTTTGCTTATCTTTTTATCATCCTTGACTTAGTGGAAGATGCTACAATATTAATGAGATCCATCTGTTGGTTCCTTGTAGGTCTCCCTAAGTTCTCAGTGCCCAGTTGATAATCACTCAACTACATCTCTTGTTTTTCCTTGTCAACCATGGGAATGGCACATTCAACTACAATTTCTCCAACATCTATCAATTTGGTGGAATGAAGGACTCGAGCCTTTTTCTTGGGCCTCTCCTTCTCAATTTCCTTCATCATATCATCCCAGTTTAGGGGTTGGGGCTAGACTATCTATTTCCTTTCCAAGTTGAGCTTTAACCATGTTGGGGTAGCAATAGGAGTAATCACTTGTGGTGAAGATGAAGTGGTAGAAGAGAGGGGTCGCATAAGTGTTACCTTAGGTTGGGAATCAACCTCTTGTTGCTACTCCTTTTCTGCCATTTCTTTACCTAGCCTATCAGCTTCAGTTTTCTCTTTTTCTTCTTCCAATCTCCTCTCTTCCAATATGTCATTCCTTTTGTTTTCCAATTCCTTAACCCTCTCCCACATTTTGGCCACTTCTTGTTCATTCTTGGCTTGTTCTTCTGCCTCTATTCTTTTCAGTAAGAGATCTTCTTCATCCTTCTTTCTTTGGGCTTCCTCTGCAGCCTTGGCTTTGGCCTCAAGATCTTCCTTTTCTCTCCTCTGTCGGGCCTTTTCCTCTTCAATGTCATGAATCTTTTGCAGGAGAGCCAACTTTTCCCTCTTTGCATTATCTTTCCATTCATTTTCCATTTTTTGTTGTAGGAGGTCCTCCTTCTGCTTATGTTTCCTTGCTAGCTCTTCATTTTTTTCTCTAGCTTCCAACTCTTGTTGTTTTACAAGTGCATCAGCCTCCTTCTTTGCATCCTCAAAGAGTTTCCATTAGTCCTTTGGAGTTAGTACATGCTCGGTCCCAACATCTTCAATATCCTTAGCAGATGCAATCACAAGAGGCTCATTATCTAATTGTGTGGCCTATGAATCAGTGTCTATATCATGAATCTCAACCTCCTTTTTCTTATCTTTTATAGCTTGCTCATGGAAGTTTCCTACAAGTACTTCTTTAGTATATTCTTCTGGGAGAGAAGGTTGAGATAAGGTTCCTTCTCCAACCATTTTAGTTTCTACATCTTGTGATTCATGGGTGTCTTGAGCAGGTACTCCTGGATCAATATCCCTTCCAGGGCTAGGAGGATAATACTCTAGTTGTTCCTTAGGGGTTGTCCTCCTCTTGGTTATCCTATAACCTTGGGTACCTCCTGCTTTTCTCTTCTTTGAGGATTGAGCATCTAGCTCCTTTATTCTCATTACCACCCATTGGATACTCCTATCCATCATTGTCCTGGAAATTTGTTTAATATCTATAAACTCCTCTTCATCCCAATTTATTGGGTCCAAGTTCTTAGTGCCTATATTTTCTAATTCATACCCGAGGTCCAAAACTACACCATCATCTAATAGTGTTTCAGGAATGTCTTCCTTTACCCCATATTCAATCATTTGTGGGATGGTAAGCCTTTCATAGTTTCTTTTCCTTACATCATAGTCATCTTGCAAATCTATCCAAAAATCTTCTAACAAGTTATAATGTTTATCAAAAATGGTGGGAGCTAAACCATTCATCTTATGCTCTAGGTCAAAGTGTTTCTGAGCTGTATACAATCCCAACTTTAGGTAACTTAATTCTTCACACACTACCTTTGCAGCCAAATTGTGAACACAACAATATTGTCCCAACTTCATGGGAAATTTGTGGCATCCCAACTTGTGTTTATTGGCAAACTTTGTATTAACTCCCATAGCCTAATATATAAACTCCATAAGAACAATCCTATCACTGCAACATCTTGGCAATTGATGAGGATGTCCATCAAAACCTGCCAACCTAAAGTAAGATAACTTGGGGTACTAGATATACCAATGTCCCCATTCAGTAATGAAAGCCATAGCCTCCCTACTCATCCTATATCCAACATCTCCTTTCAACCGGTTAATAATGACATAGAGGAATGCATCATTAACCCTTCTATAATGTAGCTCTGATGTTTGTAGGGTCAACTAATCATAGTGCTCCCATGCCTTCTTTTGTCCAAGAGCTTCTCCTAATATGCCTACTGCATTAAATCCAGGGAATATGCCCATTCTTGCAACTAAATATATAACATAGGAGGTCATGAAGAAGTTCTTTGTTTGCCCCACCTTGGGCATCTGATTGTGCAAGTTATCTAACAAGATCATGCCCCAATCAAACTGTTGCCTACCATCCAAAATGGTTTCAATGAATGGAAACATCCATTCCTTAAAATATGCAGAGTATTTCTTTCCAAACACCCTGGAAAGAATCATGATTAGGTCATAAATTTCCTTCTTGAAGTCTCCCCTTTTGGGTTGTTCAGGAACCTTAGTCAAAGAATTCTTTTCAATCTTCAACCACTTCTTATTCATGTGGGACCTATTAGCTTCCTTGTCCCTATTAAATAACTGCAATGCCTCTGCTTCATTCAATTGCTTGGGGTTCTTGGGGGTAGGTGCATTGAACAAGAACCTCATCATTTGCAGAGATAGATCAATGATCACATTCCCCTAGAGGTCCATACACTATATTGATGAAGGATTGTAAGCCCCTGCTACTGTGAGTATAAGCTCCAGGCACTGAACTAATAAAGGGAAGAGTGTGACATGTGCTAGTCCGAATTGGGCTATTCTTTCATCCCTCCCAGTCACTTCCTCTGAGAAAGTGTCTATGAATAACTCCTCATACTTGAATGGGCCCAGATTAGTATCTGTGATGTCATCCCATTCTAAATCCAACTTGTTGGCTGTAAGAGTGACATCTTGGTGTTTATACCTCAAAGTATAAGGCAATTGTTCCACCTTAATCTTCTTTGGTTTTACTTCCTTTAAGATTTCTGCAACTTTCCCTTCCTTTTGTGAAACCTCTTCAGATGCTCCTGACAATGTTTACTCCTGCAAGACAACCCTGGATTAGATCAACAGAAGGTATAGGAATCAACATTACAAGTGTTACCTTTCATACTTCTTTATTCTTCCCTAGGTAACCCTCCATACTTAGTGAAATTTTAAACCTGTCGGGAGTGGGACTAGGAGAAGATCAGGAACCAAAGAGCTGAAATAAATAACACAATCAGAACCGGAACCGAAACTGGATCAAAAACTGGAATTTTCAAAAGTTTTGATATTTCGTATCATTTAGTTATCCAGTCCCGCCAAAGTTGGCAAGAATGAAATCAAAAATGGAAACCATCAAGGGAGGAATCATTTTTGGAACCAGACTCCTACGTGAATTTTCAATGGACGAGTTCATTTCTAGATCCGGTTCCGCTATAGATTACAAAGACTAGGTGAAATCTCCCCACATGCCCACATTAATTTGGACCCAGGTTAAAAGAAGGCACGGGAAGGAAGAATTCAAGCTCGACTCTGCCTAAACAAATGGGACCAAGATCGAGAAAACTAGGGTATTCACACAGAAAGGGCGCGACACGCAAACCCGAATTCATACAACCCATCGACCTAAACAAAACTAGGGCATCAAAACCCTATGATTAAATCCATAAGACCAACACAAGCATAAACCAAGAAGGGTTGAGAGAAAGATTTCAAACAACTCTAAACACTAGAACCCTTTAAAATGAAGCCCTAATCAAAACTAGGGCACTGTGGAATGGAAATGCCAACAAGAATGGAGAAAACGACAGCAGACAAACCAAAACAAACGGAGGAAAGCAAAAAACAAACAAAAAATGGAAGACAAACCCAAACAAAATAAAAAAAATAAGCAAACACAAGGAAAGCACACGAAGATCCATGGGAAAAGTCATGCGAATGCGTGAAGAACAAATGGAGCAACAAAATGGGAACGGGAGAAACCCTACCTACCTCTAAATGCAACCAAAAAGGGTTGAAAACCAACTGCAATCCGCTCATGAATGCTTTCCCACAACCAAATCATGCTCCTCTTCAAGTTACTTCAGCTCTAGCTTGTTAAAATGCTTTGGATAATTTTAATGAGCCAAATAATCCTTGATTAAGGCTTAAAAACCATTTTGCGCGTGTGAGGGGGTTATAATTAATGCAATTAATGTGGTTGGTCGAGTGCAAAATCGGAGTGAAGGTGAGTACACAACCACCATGTACATTAGAGGTAAAGCGACAGCAGATGCAGAGCCAGGATAGAACCAGGGACTTTACCAAAGTTCCACATTCCATTATGAATCCGGCTTCGGTCCCGTAGTAGGGAAAAGACAACAAAGAAATGGGGGCGAAATCAGAACCAAACCCAAACTTGGAACTTTGCAAAGTTCTAGGTTTAGATCTGACTCCAATTCCGCTCCCAATAAAGGGAAAGAATGTTGACACAAGGAAAACAAAAGAGCAAAGGGAAACGAGACTAGGACAAAGCCTGTCCCAAAATAGAACACCAAACGAGAACAAAACACAAGGCAGACCAAACGGGAGTGGGATCAGAACCAAACTCAGACTTGGAACTTTTGCGAAGTTTCAGGTCCAATTTCAGTTTCGGTTCTACTTCCGCAAAATGGAAAAGAAACACAAAGAGGAAGAAAACAAAAGGAAACCCAAGGGAGAGAACAAACCCAAGAGCACGAGACAAGCAAAACAACAAAGAATCCAACAAGGCAAGAAACGGGGCTGAGACCGGAACAAAAACCGGATCAGGAACTTTGCAAAAGTTCTAAGTCTAGTTTCGACCCATGTTTCAAGCCCATGAAAACAAAAGGAACAAGGGCTTAGGGGGGAAAAGAACAACTCCTAAGACCCAAACAAGAACACCAAGGACAAACAAACACAAGGGGGGCTCATTTTGACCAAAAACAAAATGGGATGGTTATGCAAGGCATAATAGGATCTAGAATGATATAGAAGTCAATCCAAGACAATATCACATTCACAATGTTACTGGCTTTTACCATTTTCAATAGCTCTTCCTAAGGTTTCTATTTTGAAATTTTTTTATTTTAAAGAATGTGAAACAAACTTACACAAGATAATATAAGAACTTACATTGTTGTTGAAACCAATGGGTCTAAATGTTTGAGTGAGAAGCCCATTATGTGCATATGGAATATGGGAAGGGCCCATCAATTTTTTAGTAAGTACTTCATACCAGCAAAGTATCAGCCAAGGTATTTGTTTAATTTGTATGTAGAAATAAACATTATATATAATCTTATCAATTTGAAGGAAGAACACTAAAATAATTTAAGAACAAAAAGTAGGAAAGATGAACAATAAAAACCATTAATATCTTGTGTCTATGGAGTATAATCCCACTTAATAAATATTTTATTTTTATTGAAAAAGAGTTACCCATAAGGAAAATCTCTCATTGTTAGAACATATCGGATTGATGGATCACTTAGCATTGGAATCAATGGTGGAGTTTTGTTGAGAGTAATATCTGTGTAAAGAGGATCAATGTTTGGCCAAAACCAAATGATGCCTTGTTGTAGTAGACTTCGATAAACACATGCATGTATCCTCTTGGAGGTGTGGACCTACATTTAAGGTAGAATCACTTCATTAAAATTTATATATTTATTGTGCACAACCACGACAAAATCACTAACCCTCACAGTGACTTGATTCCCATTCCTTGTCAAAGAGACTAGATCCTCATTTTGATGCATAGTTAGATTGATCTCCATTTTTTATGAATACTTCCTCCTTAATGAACCTAACACAATGGCTTTAACAAGCCAATATCCCTAAAACAAAACCATTATCTCTTTGTTACACTCTTGAAACCCTAGATCCCAAAGCACAATGATTTGAAACACTGTCCAAAGGCTAGATTGCAAGGGTTTTGAATTTGAAAACTTCTATTGCATAATGTTGCCTCCATAATACATAAAATAGAGCTCTACAAAGCAACATTTCAAATTGAAAATGCATATCAAACACAAAAGAAAACCCTAACCCGTGGGAATAAGGGAAAGAGCCTTCAAATGGACGAAGAAGACATTGATATGCAAGAAGATGAAGAAAGAACACTCCCTTATTTGGCTTCTGCAACTCATAAATGAAACAAAACAATCTCAGTAAGATGGAAAAATGTAGAAAAGAGGCAAAGGAAACAACCAACCATGCAAATGAACATTGAAAATGGTCATGCCATGAAGCTACCCCATGATCTTAGCTAAATGAAACTCAGATAAATGCCCAGAAACACTGCAACCTTCCTCTTCAAAGCAACAAACAATAGAGAAGGCATCCATCTTGGAAGAGCTTGTGTTGTTGCAGTCCTTTTTCCTGAGAAAAAAAAAAAAAAAACAAAGAGAGAATGAAACCTGACAAGCTTCCCTCGCAGAAATAAAAAATTTAATTTATCACTTGCTCACATTTCCCTCTTTTTTTTACCGATGATCAAATTAGTCATATCATATGTGACTAATTATCTAGTTGTGTTTTTTACCGATGATCAAATTAGTCATATCATATATGACTAATTATTTAGTTGTGTTTTTTACCGATGATCAAATTAGTCATTTATTTAATCATTTATAGCTATGTTGCAAAAAATTAGTAGAATTAGTCATTTTTAGTTGTGACTAAAAGTTTTAGTCACCTAGTCATTTATTTGCCAAATTCTACTAGTGAAAGGTGTTACTTTTAGAAGATTTGTGGGAAGGTAACGCTTTGAAAACCACTAGAATCGTATATTTTTGCAAGACGTCAGTGTGTCATGCAAACATCCGAGTGTGACACTCTCGTCCAAGAAAAATAAACTTAGAAAGCCATAATTATTATAAAAATGCTAAACAATTGATATTTGTGCTAACATTTTATACTTAGAATCTATTTTTATATCACGAGCTAAGAAAGGGAGCATTATGTAATATGAAATTGCAAAGGTATGCAATTTACACCACTATAGCTACAAGCATATAAAAGTAAGCTACAAGTTTTAGATATAAGCATCTAGTTTGTTGTCGTATGTGTTCATAAGAATTTCTAAATAACATGGGATCATTAAGGAGAAATAATATGGTCTTTTGTGATCAATTAGGTGCATGCATTATCTTCTACTAGGATCATTAATGAGGGTGATTCATATTACTTTTCATAATACTATAGGAGTCAAAATTGATAAGATGTGTCTTTCAACTTAATAAAGGAATTTGATCTATTAAAGAGACAATGAATTTGAATGTAGTATTCAACATGGATTTTATTTAAAAAGGCATAATATCATTTGACTATATCACATGAATTTTTAAAAAGTAGAATAATATTTATATAATCCATCTGGAGGGTTTAGAAAGCTTCCCTTACCAAACCTAAGTTGTGTTGCATCCAACTATCACTATTATATGTGTATGTGTACCACTATGAATCAAATTAATAAAATGTACAATGTACTAAATTTTTAATATATACTGTTTTTATTTTATATAAAAAATTATAATAATATAACTAAAAAATAAAAAAATATTATTTTATAATTTTTATTATTTTCATATAATATAGTACATAACAAAATATAACTAGTGGTTATTTATAATATATTGTATATAACTATATATTATACACATTATATTGTATTGAAATAAATTTCAAAATGGGTAGTTTACATTTTTCATCTCTTATGGCTTTGAAAATTTGTAAGCTATTAGATCCTTATCACCTAATAATTATATGATTTACAATCACTAACTTGTAAGAGTTGTTGATCAAACCCACAATAAAGGATCACCTAAAAAAAACTACCTTCCACACAAGAGATAAGTAATGGAAATTGTATGAAGCTAGAGAATTCATCACATGCAAAATAAAAATGGTACAATATAATTAAAAAACCCTTGATATAAGACAAGTATAAAAACTTATGACATATTAAGATCATGACAAGCGTCTAGTAATCCTATGATATGAGAAATAAAAGTAAATGACCTAAGTAAGCTTATGTAGCTGTGCATTGACCTAATGAAAAACTACCTAGGTAATATACCATGTTCATGCCAACACCCCCCCTTTAAGTGCAACTTAGGGAGTATGATAAAATGCAAAGATGCAAGAGTGATGGGTCCCAACTATAAGGCCATGTTAGGTAACCGTGTATAAATAAATCTCACAAATGAAGAAAAGTGAAAAACCCATATGAAGAAATCCATCTCCAAAAAAGAAAAGGTGCAACCAAACATGTACTAGTGAAAGAAGGAAATAACTCAACATGACCCCTAAGGACTACTTCCATCACCAATGTATAATCAATATTCTCCAAATAGGAGAGAAAGAGAGAGACTATGTAGCTCCCCCATAATGCATGATCTCCCACAGTAATGGTAGATGCTTAATAAAGGATGATGATGGAGATCTAAGAATGTTCAACAACATTCCTCCAGGAAGAAAGACCATGATGTCTCTAAAATATGCTCAAGTATCACCATGTTGATATGAAATTCTGACATAATTAAATTAGGGACAAACCTAATAAATGGAGAAGATGACAAAATAGGACTATGGCCAAACAAATGAAGAATAAGACCCAAAGATGAAAATAGTGTGACAACATCTATGATGGGACTGCCATAAAAGAGGAGATGGATATCCTTAAGAGTGTCTCTCAAATTTGTAATATGGGACTCACAAATCAAACTTTTAATATCTATCAAGTACTCATCCCAATGTACCAAATTTAGAAATCTATGATGCAATTGCTACAAAAAATGAATCAAAGCAATAAGAAATGGAGATTTGATTTGAATGCATGTCATCTAACTAAACTATTCTTTCTTGATGTTGTGTCCACATAAGATGCTTGAATATGAATACCTAGAAATGAATCTATTAGTGTTAGAAAATAAGACTCCCCAACTTGAGGATAATGACTCAAAGATAAAGAAGATTAAGCCTCTACATAAGGATTAGGATTCATAGAAGCCAAATAATAAATGATATATTCTTAGGAGGAGAAGGAGAATTAAGAGAAGCTTTAAGGTCATCACAACTACCAACAACCATTGAATAATCAAGTTTCTCTTTTGTATCATGATCATATAGTAGATTATCATAATCATCAAAGGGTAGAAGAATTTCCATACAAATATCATTTGTGAATAGAGAGATATGTGGGTCTCCAAAGATATCCCAAAGTCTATCCAAAGAGTGTGTGCCCATCCAATATGCAAGATAGAATACATAGTGTAAAAAATGACACTACCACCAATCAATCTAAAGACATGATTATTATTGATAACCCATACTTGCTTCCAATTAGGTGTTCTTGGTTTAGGGAAAAGTCCATAGATATTTGGTAAGAGATGAAGCCACCTAAGGTGTTTCAGGATGCCATCTTTCCAAGACTTATAGTTCCCTTTTTTTAGAATGATTATGAAATTAAGAGTTAAGAAAACCATGATTTTATAATGATATACTCATCATATACATATTCTAGATCAAAAAATTCAAAATGAGAACCTTTGCAACATATTATAGATCAAAAAATGCAAAATGAGAACCTTTGTGCTAACCCTCCTTTACACCAGGGTTTGATTCATGCCATATGCAAAAACATTTTAGCTACCACCCCGCAAAGAAATATTTTCCATAATTTGATTGAAAATCCTACTCCCAAGAGTTTTGTAAAAATTGAGCTAATTGAAAGTCGACCCCACTCTCTAGTAAAAGATCCTGCTAAGGCCTCCCCTAATGTTGTGGACCCTTCATGGTCGGCTCTCCTTAAAATTACCCTTGAAATATGAAATGTCGCCCCTTGCTCCTATTGTAAAAAAGAAGAGAAACCTGTTGATTCGCGAGTTGGGTGCTGACCCTAACACTATAACAATACCAGATGATAACGATAACAACCCTAAATGAGGGTCCACCACCCCAGTGGTTCAAAGATCTACTCGCCTTGCTTTGGCCGCATCTAAGGGGTCTGATAACAGTAAAAAATTAAAAAGTTCAGATGAAAATAATTTGGAAGAGTCTCTGGATAAAAAGGGGAAGAAGGTGGCCAAGGAGGAAAAGGATTCCTCCTCTGAAGAATATGTGCCAGACAGTCTAGGTGAAGTTGGGTCTCCTAAGGAGGAAGTGTTGGGGTGGAGGACATGGAAGATTCGAGTTAGGAGGAGGAAGGTGATATTCAACAGGAGGATGTGCAGGATGTTGAAGAGGATACTGGTATGGCCAAGGAAAAAGGAATAGCTACAAATGACCCGAAGGAAATGGACATCACTACCCTTGGTAATGAAGACTCAAAATACGGGTCTGGAAATAACTAGAGTGCAAAGGTTGGAGGAAAGGTCAGAGCTACTTGAGAAAATGATGTAGAAGGATGACAATGCCAACAAGTTCCAAGCTCTTGAGAGTGTTGTGCAGAATATGTGCAGGGTTGTGGACGCAGTAATGAAAAAAGCAGTGATGGCCACTATCTCGGGACAGGGAAAAATCAAGAAACAACAGAGGAAAAAGGAGAATAAGGATGAGGATGATTTGTCAGGAAAGATGGCAATCAAAGATAGCTTTGAAGATTCAGATGAGGACTTAATGAAGGTGTGGAGCCTTATTGAGTATGCTTAATCCTTGGCTCTTGTTTCCTCTGCTTTCTATTGCTTGTTGTTATGAGGTTTTTTTTCCCCTCTCTATGGTGTTTTAATGGTAAAGGCTTTAAATACCTAGACTATTTTAATTCTAGCTTTATCTTTGTTATGAACTTTGGTAACATGTTGGGTACTCTTTATAGGTTATACTTATATAACCTTTTTTTGTGGATGGATGTTAATATGGACTGGTATATCTATATGGGATACTTGATAGGTTTATAATTTTTGACGCGGTTGGTATAGGCTAATGTTTTTTGGTTGGTTAGGTTTGGGGAAGTAGTTTTCCTTCAGTCCTGCTTCCTCTATTTTGTTGTTTTGTCTGGTTGTTGTTCTCTGGACTGTTGTGTTGCTTCTTTAAGGGATCAGGGCCCTTTCCCTACTTAATCAATCAAAAACATAAAAAAATTGTCCCATATTTTGTAAAATATTTAAATTAGAAGTCAAAATAGAAAAAATGACTTCAAATTGAAATAATAGGTACCTAAAAAAAATCAAGAAAAACCAAGTGGATGGTTATGTAGTGTGTGAAACTAATAACTCCTATATTTGTTTGCAAAAAAATGATATCATAAGCCCAAGTTATGGCCTCTTCCATAAAACTACCCTTTTAAGGATAAAAATGCAAGGTGATTTTATTGGGTGTTGGTCATCCATGTGAAAAATTGTTGAAATTAGGGATAGACTAAGGTAGTGGTGTGACAAAGAAATAGGGAATTAGAGGAGGAGTTTCGTGGCAATGCTCTCAAGGGCTAGCCCTCCATGACCACCCCTTGTTCCTTGCCCAAACCTAGTACAAAATATGACATCACACCTATGTTTTATGCCCTATAATTTAAAAAATATTATGAAAAGTATAACAAGCAACAATAATGAAAATGTAGAGGATAGTATTCTTGATATGATGCTTTGACTATGTATTGGTTGAAAGCAATGGTATGATGAGGGTATGGTTTATATGACATGCAAAATTGTACATACATATATAGTTGTACAAATTTCTTACTAACAATTTTTGTTAACCTAAAAAAATTATTATTTTTGGCTCCAAAACCGATTGAATTTAATATTGATTTATAGTTATTTGAGTCTTCTAAGATTAATTGTGGGGTATATTTTGTACCAGAATGCATCATATAAAAGCTCTCAGCCAAACGTCTCTAAAAAGGAAAGATAATCATATATTTATAACTTTGATGCCATGTAAGAGTTATTGATCAACCCGAAAGTAACACAAGGATCCTTGCAACTAAAACAAATTTCCACACAAGAGAGAAGCAATACAAATTCTATGGAGCCAGAGAATTCATTAGGTACAAAATGAAACTAGTATCATATACAATGAATACACATTTTTATAAAGATATGGATGAAACCCTAGGACATATTAAGATCATGAACAAGTGTCTTAATCCTATGATATGAAATAAAAACTAAATGACCTAAGTAAGCTTAATTATGTGTGTGTGAATAGGAAATAATAGAAAGTTGGTTAAGTAATATACCATGTTCACACAAATAAACTCTATGCTAGTTGACCAATAATAGGAAGACACATGATAAATATTTTATAAATTGCTTCATAATTTGGTATTATACAACCTAGAGTAAAGAATAAGTCGTCCATACCCAACCTCTAAAACAATTTTAAATATATGATAAATGTTTCAATATATGGTACATAGTTAGAAAGGAAAACAAAAACAAACAACACACTTATGCATATTTTTTTTAAATTACAAGACTTGCACATACTTTGCGATGTTGTTCAAAAAATTAAATTAAAGTCTATAACACTAAAAGGTCTTATCTCCCTTAGGGAGAATTCAATACACTTGCTCAAAAGTAAATAAAACATAATAACTTTCAAACTCCTTAAAAAAGTCTTCTTCTTTCTTCTTTTCTTATGTGAACAATGTACTGAGCAATGATATTTTAAAAAAATGATTAGCACATCCTAATTGAATTTGATACTATATTATAAATTAGGATCTTAGATTACTTATTATCACAAATAAAGTATAGGATAAATGAAATAAGAATTACAAGATGTACATATTCAACACATTACACAATATATACATGGGAAAAACTCTTTTGTGTAAAGGCCCCATAAAAGATCATTTATTATAAAATGCTTACAAAATTGTCTATAAAATTATAGACAAAACTTGGGGATATCACTTCTCCACACTTCCACATGGCCAATAATACCTCTTGTGCATAGAGATATAAATCACTATGAATCTCTAAATTGAATTACCTCTCAATGAGAGAGAAGTTCCTTAAACATAAGAAAAATGGTAGCAAAATACTTGAAGGGATATTAGTTACACGTATTCAAAACTACCATTTATAAATAACTAATAATCTAATTGTTTATTAGATTATAAATTATTAAATGGTAGATGCTTTATAACCATATAATAAGTATATAGTTTTATAACCTTATATTATTATAATAAATAAATGCTATAAGGGTATGACCCCAGATAATATTATGTTCTAACAAGAGTTATATTATTCTTTTAGGGCAATCAAATCAAAATGAGCTCAAAATGAAGGGAAAAATGAAAATATGTAATCTTCACCATTATATTTACCCCCACTTTGAATTGCATGTGAATCAGCTATGAAGAGGCATGCCAAAGTAGAATCAAGTAGTTAACATGAAAGTAAATATGTAAACACTCATAAAATGATATAATTATGAATATGGATGTTGTTTTGGTACATTCTCATTGTAGCAAGTGCTCCATCTTGAAAACCTACAAAATAAAAAAGATTCAATAAGTAGCATTTAATAAGCAATTAAAATAGATATAAGTTGTCTACGACCAAAAGAAAATAGAAAATGAATAAGAAGATTCCTCTTAAAATTGGAAATATGATACAACATGAGACAACAAAAGTAATAGGTATTAATTGAAGCAACAAAATAGTGCGGTATCATATGAAATAACCTTGACCTCAAGGAAGTCAATGCAACTATACTCATGAAACAAAATATAAATAAAATAAACTTTTACATAATTTATAGGGTAAATGAATAATTCAAACAATCATCAATAAATAGTCCAAGAAATAAAAGAAATAAATCTAGGTATGGGTATTATATTGAATTAACTACATCGAATGTGATTAAGAAAAACAAGTGTACTTAACTCTAAATCCAATGTAGATATATTGTGACAAATTTCTAACGATGATTCATCAATATGTAAAAATACTAGGACTAATCAAATGAATGTATTAGAATCTTGAAACTCGTGTCAAAATATTTGGTTCATTTTTACAAGCACAAAAGTGATCTACATGGTTGTAGAAGTGACCTTGGTTTGCACATTTCAATCTGGTGCACATATATGAATGCAGTTGATTTTGACCTCTATGATCTATTTGCCTTAATGTTTGTGACATGTAATGGCTGAATTGTGGTGTTTAGGAACACATTTGGGGAGTTTGCTAAGTAGGGGACTGTCACGTCTCAAACTTTGATGCTGCTTACTTTTGCTTTATGTGGATTTGATATATGACTGAATGTGTGTGGTAGAATAAATAATAATAATATGGTGTTTTGTGAGATGAAGTAAGAAAATGTTTTTTTTAATTTTGAAAAAGTTAAAATGTATTGAATATAGTTTTATTTAAAAAGTGAAGCAAAATAGAATAGTGTTATTTGAATTAATGCATTATATTGCTTTGATTTGTATTTTACCTGGATACTAATCTATTAATGGGTGCCCAAGTGTACTTGAATTGCAGGATTGTCGAAGGCCAAGGGTGTGGCTAAGGTAGAGGAGGTTAGCTTCCTGGCAGGGTAAAGAAGGAACAGTTCTCTCGCACACACACGAGCACTTAGAATCATATAGATGCATTTAGTATTTAATTTAGTTGATTGTTTATATTGCTCGTATTTTAAAATGTCTGATTAATTTAATTTGTAGTGAAATAAAAGTGCAAAGAAATAAAAGAATTAATTATATTTTAATTAGAGAATTCATTTTTGCAATTAAATGATAATGCTTTGTTATTTAGAATAATTATTTTATTTGCAATTGAATGATATGTCTTTATTGTTTATTTGGAATAAATATTTAAATTGCAATTAAAATGGTATTCTTTATTATTTGTTGAGGATAAATATTATGCATGAAAATAAATCTTATTTTAATTTCAAGATTAGGTCATTGGAAAATTTGGGGAGAAATCTTTAAAAGAGGGAAAATCAATAACGAAAACACAATAGTTTTCTTGATCTTTATTTTTCTTTGCAAAAACAATAATTGCAAAAAAAATGGGTGTCAGGTAGAAGGTTTCTAGAGTACAATAAATTAGAATGGTGGAAAGAAGAGGAGAAAAATAAGAGAAGGAGAAATAAGAAGAAGGGGAAAATCTACATAAAGTGACTCCTAGGAAATCAAGAACGAGAAAAAGAGAGGAAACAAGAAGAAGAAATTCAAATGGAAAGCATTTTCCAGGTTTTCAATTCTTTTCCAATGCATTCAATTACAAAATGTGTAAAAAGATGATGTCTATGGAAAGATTTACTTCTCTCTTGAAACCCTTTTGAATGACAATTGCAAATTGAGCTTAGTGTTTCAATGTTTTATTGACTATATGTGATTTAGCATCAAGACTGTACAAATTTGTATTTGCTTATTCTTTTTATAGCATGTATACATATATACGTCTGTATATATATACATATATGTGCATAATATATTTTCCTACTGCTGCAAACTGAATTCCCCTCCTAAGCTTACAAACTTATTCCCAACGAATTAACGAAATGCTATTTTTATTATACATTCCTCTAAATGAGTAGTTGATACCATGTTTTGATTTGAAATTCACCCAAATAGGGAAAATCGTTGGTTTATTTCCAGTAGGGGAGATTTCTTTTTAGAGTATTGGGGAAGGCTTTAAAGCCCCCCCAGTCAATGCAACTCCTTAGGAGATGATTGTTTGTGGAGGTAGCCGCCCCTCCATAGGCTGTGACCTATGGAGAGGGTGTTGCTCTCCACAGGCAACACACCCCCCATTGGAGTCGTTCACTTCATAGGGGCCAAAACCTGCCTGTGTAAAATTTTGATAACCGTTCAAATTCGCTTGGTGTTTTTTGCAGATATCTTCATTTTATCGAACACATAAATATATATATATATATATATATATATGTATGTATGTATATATGTTTGTGTATATATATTGGAGCATTAAAACATGCCGTGAATTATATGACTATGGATGTATATTCTTTTTCGTTTGCAAATGTAATTTTTTAGAAAACGTATATATATACATACATATTTAAATGAATATATCATTCTATTAAATTGTAACAGGATGTATGCCTGAAGTTGCATCCGTATTGGTCAGTAAATACTATTTTAGTTGTGAAAATAATGAGCCTGAAATGAAATTACTTTATAATGTAAATGTGAATATATATATATACATATAATATGTAAGAGAGCAAGTTTTAAATTTCCAAAAGAATAGATACTAAAATCTAACTTGGAATGATAATTATTTCTATTTTAAATTGATATATTTTTGTATTAGATTGATTTATTTCTAAATCTATGTGTGTGTGTGTATATATATATACATGCTTATACTTGAATGAGCAAGTTTTACTCTTTAAAATGTACATTTTTTCTAATTGGAAGTAAATCATTTAAATTGGGAATGGAGTATTGAATACTATGTAAGTAGAAAAGAGCATATGTGCATTTGATTTCTCTTACCCATTGGTGTGTAGAGGAATGACTAAAACGAGTTCATGGTGAAATGTAAATTTTATCTTCTTGAGAATTATATTCTTTGCAAACCAAGTAGTGAACATTGGAATTGTAATGTGTTTTTCGAAAGAATGCTTGAATTAGTGAATGATTAAACTTTGTGCAACTTGTAAGAACTATGAAATATTTATTCTCTTTTTTTTTATGAGAAACTTCCAAGACAAGATGTCGAATGTGGGATTCCAGAGATGATAGTTAACCTTTTCTTAAACTACCATTTATTTTTGAATGCTTGGCCAAGCTAATGAACCATTGAAATAGATGGATGAAAAGGCTAAATTTTTTATGTTATATATGTCTCTGCCACGTCCTGCATGCAAGAAATATGTTGTTCTAGTATAGGAATGCATATAGGCATCAAGACATGCATTGAAATTTCCCTCCTGCTTTATTGTTCTAGGTTGCTAGGCTCCTCGTGCAGGGTTGGGGATTTCTTCTAGTTAGGAAGAAACCCGGGGAAGTCATGTGCTTCATGGTTGGGCGGAAAAAGGCGCCTTAACTGCACTCTTGGCCTCAGAGCAAGAAGACCAATGGTGTCATGGCGGATGAGGATCATAAATTCTTTATGTTATGGATGTACTTCATGTATTATTTTTGTATGGCTTGTATAGCCAATTTGTAAAATGCAAGTTTACTTCATGGATGTAATTACTGATGTAAACTTGTTTATGTATCATTGAAATAGATGACTTGTAACACCCTTTTGGTGTATGCAATCTTGTAATTCATTAATGAACTTTCCTTTGAGCATTTATGGATATTTAATGTTATACACATGTTGTCTCTTTTTCCTTACTTGGTATGTGCAATGAACATAGAAATAATTTGTTTAGAATGTGAGTTTTTCGAGCTTTACATTTTGGTATCAAAGAGAGGTTAAACTCTAGGACCTACGCCTAATTACGCTTAATGTTATGTTTTTCCAGAGTAATTATGACAGATTTTAGAACTTATCAATGTGGAGGTGGATACCATGGTGATACAAATGACAGGTTGGATAAGATCTTAGCCTTGTTGAGTTGACAAGAGGTCAAGATTGATAGCCTAGAACAAGAAAGGCGAATAGGCCATCAAGGGTCAAATTTTGGTGGAAATGAAGGAAATACAAATGTAGAATAACCTAAGACTGAAGGAAACTCAAGTAAGCAAGGGAAAGTAGTTGAAGAATTGGGAAAGGACCTCGAGAAGGTCACCCTACCAAAATTTGATGGAAAAACATTTGGGGACGGGGCAAAAGCATGGGTGATTGAGATGGAGAAGTATTTTTCCCTGCGAAATTTGTCCAATGAGATTAAGGCTGAATGGGGATCATATAACTCACTGGTGAAGCTGCCACTTGGTGGGAGATTGAAAAGGCAATTTTTTTTTTTTTGCATGACAAGGTGACTTGGGAACACTTTATACAATTGTTCAGGAAAAGGTGGCTACCACAGTTGTATTTTGACAAAAAGATGACGAAATTCCAAACTCTCACTCAAGGGGGAATGGCAGTAACTCAGTATTGGGAAAAATTTTCCCACTTGCTCAAATATGTATCTCAGTACCAGCTTGATGAGAGGTTTCAGGGTTGCAAATTCATTATGGGGCTTAGGCCTCAAATTGGAGTTGAAGTAGAAATTCATAATCCTTCCACCATGGATGAGGCTTTTGAGAAAGCAACCAAGCAGGAACACAAGTTACAATAGTTTGCAAATTACAAGAAGAGCAGAGATGCTAAGTATGGTAATAGGAAATCTCAAGGAAACAATCAAAATAATAGTAATCAAAATTAGTACAATCAGGGCAATAATAATAACAGGCAGATCAGGAATCTCAAGAGGGGTAATAATTCTTAGGACCGCAATGATGGAAATCAGAACAACAATAAGAGGGAAAATTACAATAACAACAATAATAATAGGAGAGATGCTTCTGATAGACCTAGAGCACCCCACAGAGGTTGTTATACATGTGTTGGTGAGCACTATGCCAGTGTGTGTCCTCAGAGAGTGAATAATCTGAAGAAAAAGAATCAACATCACATCCATGTGGCGGTTGACAATCGCCAAGTTGATTACTAGGCTACACCAATCCAACTTTCGAGTAAGCTTTTTGGATATCTTGTTTTTATCTTAATTGATACTGGAGCCACTACATGTTTTGTAGATCCTCAAGTTATTTCTAGATTATTTGTTAAGCTGGGATATATGGCTAATTCATGGAAGGTCCAATATGGAAATTGGGTAGAGAGAACAATGGAGCAATGTCTAGCTTGCAGCGAACTTGAACTTCCTAGTTTTGAGACTCAAGTCAATTTGTATGTAGCACCTCTGGGGTCATATGATGTGATCTTGGGAATAAATTGGCTTAGTGAACATAAGGCCCTTGTTGATTGAAAGAGAAAATAGTGAGGTGTTTTGATGATTAGGGTAACCGTGTTGAGATTCATGGTTTAAAAAGGCCTTTAGAACTTAGGCAAATCTCTACCATGCAACTAAAGAAGGCTAACATAAAAGGGTGCACTATCTATGCAGTAAAGGTCAGGAATCTTGATAATTCAGAGTTGTCGGCTAATGACCATCCTATTTTGAAGGAATTTCAAGATGTTTTTCCTGATGAGCTGATTGAACTACCACCTAAGTGAGTATTTGATTTCTAAATAGACTTGATACTTAGAGCTGAGCCTCAGTCTAAGGCACTATACAGGATGAACACTATCGAATTACATGAGATGAAGGCCCAATTACAAGTTGCTTGACCAGGGTTTCATAAGGCCAAGTGTGTCTCCATAGGGAGCACCTGCCATATTTGTGAAGAAGAAGGATGGGACCTTAAGGTTGTGTATTGACTATAGAATGCTTAACAAAGTTACCATAAAAAATAAATATCTACTCCCTAGGATAGATGATCTATTCGATCAAATGAAAGGGGCTAAGGTATTCTCAAAGATTGATCTAAGGTCGGGATACCATCAACTAAGGATACAAGATGAAGACAATTTCAAATTTGCTTTCAAGACGAGATACGAGCACTATGAATTCACAGTGTTACCGTTTGAGTTAACCAATGCCCCAACAAATTTTATGAATTTGATGGACAACATCTTATGAGACTACCTAGATGATTTTGTCCTAATTTTCCTAGATGATATCTTAATATATTCTAAATCATAGGAAGAGCACGACAAACATTTGAGGATAGTGTTGCAGCGTTTGAGGGATCATAAGATTTATGGGAAGATGTCTAAATGCACTTTCTACCAAACTAAGGTGCACTATTTTGGACATGTTATTTCAACTGATGGGATAACAATGGACCCAGAAAAGATTAAGGCAATCGTGGAGTGGCCAACACCGCAAAATATTTCAGAAGTCTGAAGCTTTATGGGACTTGTCAGCTATTATGGGAAATTTGTCAAGGGATTCTCAACAATCGCAACACCCATCACTGCACTCCAAAGGAAAGGAAAGAAAATTGAATGGAGTGATAAGTGTGAAAAGGCTTTTCAGTTGTTCAAAGAAAAACTTACTTCTACAACTATTTTGATTGTGCCAGGTCCAAATGGGCACTTTACAGTGATAAAAGATGCTTCAGGAGAGGGTGTAGGAGTAGTCCTTATGCAGGATGGACAAGTGGTGGCATACGAATCAAGAAAATTGAAACAACATGAATTGAACTATGCACCACATGATTTGCAATTGGCTACCATAGTGCACGCTCTTCAAATGTGGAGGCACTACCTTTTGGGGAAGCCTTTTGAACTAAAAATAGATCATTTAGGATTGCAGTATATCTTTACTCAACCCAACCTAAATGCTCGTCAGAGATGATGGTTGGAGTTTCTGAGTGAGTATGACTTTGGCATTGAATATATAAAAGGAAAAGAAAACAGAGTAGCAGATGCCTTAAGTAGGAGGAGACATCTTGCAACTATGGTCACTATAAGGTTAACTTTTAGATAGCAGGTGATTCAAGTTTTGCCAAAGGATGAACATCATGAAAGGGTGAAACAAGCCCTAGAACATGATCCTCTGGATCATAGATATGCTGGATATATGTTTGAGACTGATGGACTCTTGAGGTACTAGGACGGATGTATGTTCCTAATTCAGCAGGATTGAGGGAGCTAGTGCTAGAAGAATTTCATAATGCATCGCATTCAAGACACCCCGGTGTAACAAAAATGTGGTGTAACAAAAATGGTAGAGGGACTCAAAACATTGTATTTCTAGCTTGGACTTAAGAGAGATGTTACTGCTTTTGTAGCCCGATGTTTGGAGTACCAACAAGTTAAGGCTGAGCATGTGCATCCAATGGGACTCATATATCCACATAGGGTGCTAGAGTATAAATGGTAGGTAATTACTATGGGTTTTATTTAGGGGTTGCTTATGACTAAGAACCGACATGATGCCATTATGGTTGTGATAGATAAATTGACGAAAGTAGCTCACTTCATCCCTAGGAATCTTAAGGATGGGTCTTTGGTTTTAGCGAAGAAGTTTGTGTAGGATATTTTCCTGTTGCATGGAGTGCCAGAGACGATCATCTCAGATTGTGACACTTGGATGACTTCTAGGTTCTGGAATACATTGAATTCTTCTTTGGGAACCAAATTGAACTTTAACTCAGCTTATCATCCTCAGACCAACGGTCAGACAAAGAGGGTAAATCAGGTAGTAGAGGATCTCCTTAGGATGTACTGTATGGAACAACAACATAAGTTGGAGGAGTACCTACCCTTGGTAGAGTTCACATATAATAGATCCTACCACTCCTCTTTAGGAATGACACCTTTCGAGACTTTGTATGGCTGCAAATGTCGCACACCTATCAGTTGGGATAAGGTGGAAGACATGATTGTTATTGGGCCTGAGATGTTGAGAGAGATGGAGGATCAGATGAAGCTAATTAGGGAAAAGTTGAAACAAGCTTTAGATCGTCAAAAGAGTTTTGCTAATAGGAATAGAACATTCAAACAATTATCAGTGGGAGAAAAGGTCTTCTTGAGAGTTCGACCACAGAAGAGTTCAATTCTTTCGGCAAGGGCTCTAATCTTTCCCCTAGATATGTTGGTCCTTTTGATGTTTTGGAAGTTATTAATCCAGTTGCATATATAGGCTTGCTCTACCACCAGCTCTATCCCGCATACATAATGTCTTCCATGTTTCTATGCTTAAGCCATACCATCCGGATGTTACTCATATTCTTGACTGGCATGCATTGCAGGTTCATGATTTAGGGGTGGTGCTAATGGAGCCCATTAAGATTCTGGAAGGCACAATGTTAAGTTGCAAAACTGAGATGTGGTGTAGTTAGGGTCCAGTGGGACTAATATTCGGTGGACAATGCCACCTAGGAGAATGTAGAGGATATTGATAGATCTTTTCCACATTTGAAATTCTAGCATACTTTTCATTTCCTGCATATTATGTCTTATGATACATTGAATGTTTCAAACTCTGTTGTGTGGATGTTTTGTAA
The DNA here is from genome assembly GCA_007258455.2 of Sequoia sempervirens. NCBI lineage: Eukaryota > Viridiplantae > Streptophyta > Pinopsida > Cupressales > Cupressaceae > Sequoia > Sequoia sempervirens. The sequence continues at coordinate 554,820,967 of VDFB02271358.1, read as the reverse complement.
TAAGACATCGAGACAATGTCTCTTCCAAGTGGGGAAGGATGTTAGGTGTCAAACTTTGATGTTGCTTGCTTTTGCTTTATGTGGATTTGATATATGATTGAATGTGTGTGGTAGAGTAAATAATAATAATATGGTGTTTTGTGAGATGAAGTAAGAAAATGTTTGTTTTAATTTTGAAAAAGTTGAAATGTATTGAATATAGTTTTATTTTGAAAGTGAAGCAAAATAGAATAGTGTTATTTGGATTAATGCATTATATTGCTTTGATTTGTATTTTACCTGGATACTAATCTATTAATGGGTGCCTGAGTGTACTTGAGCTGCAGGACTATCGAAGACCAAGGGTGTGGCTAAGGTAGAGGAGGTTAGCTTCCTAGCAGGGTAAAGGAGGAACGGTTCTCTCACACACACACGAGCACTTAGAATTGTATAGATGCATTTAGTATTTATTTTAGTTGATTGTTTATATTGCTTGTATTTTAAAATGTCTAATTAATTTAATTTGTAGTGAAATAAAAGTGCAAAGAAATAAAAGAATTAATTATATTTTAATTAGAGAATTCATTTTTGCAATTAAATGATAATGCTTTGTTATTTAGAATAATTATTTTATTTGCAATTGAATGATATGTCTTTATTGTTTATTTGGAATAAATATTTAAATTGCAATTAAAATGGCATTCTTTATTATTTGTTGAGGATAAATATTATGCATGAAAATAAATCTTATTTTAATTTCAAGATTAGGTTATTGGAAAATTTGGGGAGAAATCTTTAAAAGATGCAAAAACAATAACTGAAAAAAATGGGTGTCGAGTAGAAGGTTTCTAGAGTACAGTAAATTAGAATGGTGGAAAGAAGAGGAGAAAAACAAGAGAAGGAGAAATAAGAAGGGGCAAATCTACATAAAGTGACTCCCAGGAAAGCAAGAACGGGAAAAGGAGAGGAAACAAGAAGAAGAAATTCAAACGAAAAGCGTTTTCCAAGATTTCAATTCTTTTCCAATGCATTTCAATTACAAAATGTGTAAAAAGATGATTGTTTGTGGAAAGATTTACTTCTCTCTTGAAACCCTTTTGAATGACAATTGCAAATTGAGCTTAGTGTTTCAATGTTTTATTGACTGTATGTGATTCAACATCGAGACTGTACAAATTTGTATTTGCTTATTCTCTTTATAGCATGCATACATATATACGTCTATATATATATGTGCATAATATATTTTCCTACTGCTACAAACTGAATTCCCCTCCCAAGCTTACAAACTTATTCCCAACGAATTAACGAAATGTTGTTTTTCTTTATACATTCCTCTGAATGAGTAGTTGATACCATGTTTTGATTCAAAATTCACCTGAATAGGGAAAATCATTGGTTTATTTCCAGTAGGGGAGATTTCTTTTTAGAGTATTGGGGAAGGCTTTAAAGCCCCCCTAGCCAACACAACTCCTTAGGAGATGGTTGCCTGCGAAGGCAACCACCCCTCCACAGGCAACACCCCCCCCATTGGAGTCATTGGCTTCATAGGGGCCAAAACTGCCTGTGCAAAATTTTGATAACCGTTCAAATTCGCCTAGCATTTTCTGTAGATATCATCATTTTATCATATATACATACATACACACACATATATATATATATATATGTATGTATATATGTTTGTGTATATATATTGGAGCATTAAAACATGTTGTGAATTATATGACTGTGGATGTATATTCTTTTTCGTCTGTAAATGTAATTTTTAGAAAACATATATATATATATATATCATTCCGTTAAATCGTAATAGGATGTATGCCTGAAGTTGCATCCGTATTGGTCAGTAAATACTACTTTAGTTGCGAAAATAATGAATCTGAAATGAAATTACTTTATAATGTAAATGTGAATATATATATATATATATATATATATATATCATTCTGTTAAATCGTAACAGGATGTATGCCTGAAGTTGCATCCATATTGGTAAGTAAATACTGCTTTAGTTGCGAAAATAATGAATTTGAAATGAAATTACTTTATAATGTAAATGTGAATTTATATATATATATATATAAGAGCAAGTTTTAAATTTCGAAAAGAATAGATACTAAAATTTGGCTTGGAATAATAATTATTTCTTATTTAAATTGATATATTTTTGTATTAGATTGATTTATTTCTCTCTCTCTCTATATATATACACACACACACACACATATACTTATACTTGAAAGAGCAAGTTTTACTCTTTAAAATGTACACTTTTTCTAATTGGAAGTAAATCATTTAAATTGGGAACGAAGTATTGAATACTATGTGAGTAAGTAGAAAAGAGCAAATGTGCATTTGATTGCTTTTATCTGTTGGTGTGTAGAGGAATGACTAAAATGAGTTCATGGTGAAATGTAAATTTTATCTTCTTGAGAATTATATTCTTTGCAAACCAAGTAGTGAACATTGGAATTGTAACGTGTTTTCCAAAAGAATGCTTGAATTAGTGAATGATTGAACTTTGTTCAACTTGTAAGAACTATGCAATATTTACTCTCTTTTTTTTAATGAGAAACTTCTGGGACAAGATGCGAATGTGGGCTTCCAAAGATGGTAGTTAACCTTTTCTTAAACTACCATTTATTTTTGAATGCTTGGCCAAGCTAATGAACCATTGAAATAGATGGATAAAAAGGCTAGAATTTTTATGTTATATATGTCTCTGCCACATCCTGCATGCAATAAATATGTTGTTCTAGTATAGGAATGCATATAGGCATCAAGCATGCATCGAGAGTTCCCTCCTGCTTTATTGTTCTAGGTTGCTAGGCTCCTTGTGCGGGGTCGGGGATTTCTTCAAGTTAGGAATAAACCCGTGCTTCGTGGTTGGGCGGAAAAAGGCGCCTTAACCGTACTCTTGGCCTCAGCGCAAGAAGACTAGTGGTGTCATGGCGGATGAGGATCAAAGGTTCTTTATGTTACGAATGTACTTCATGTATTATTTTTGTATGGCTTGTATAGCCAATTTGTAAAATGTAACTTTACTTCATGGATGCAATTACTGATGTAAACTTGTTTATGTATCATTGAAACATATGACCTGTAATACCCTTTTGGTGTATGTAATTTTGTAATTCATTAATGAACTTGCCTTTGAGCATTTATGGATATTTAATGTTATACATGTTGTCTCTTTTTCCTTATTTGGTATGTGCAATGAACATATAAATAATTTGTTTAGAATGTGAGTTTTTCGAGCTTTACAGGGACTTTTCCTTTGGTCAAATCGTTGTTATATCGACTTAATTGAATGCAAAATGCAATTGTGTAGTATGCTTTAAATGCTAATGCAAGCTAATCATGTAGTATGGATGCTCCAATAAATCTCTTTAAATGGCTATACAAGTAGGAATGAGACTGAGTCAATTAAGTTAATAAGTGCTAGAAGTGAATTAGGTTAATCCTTAAAGACAATTTCAGAAATGACAAGTGAAATGTTTTACTCTTCAAGATGACACATAAAAATTAATGAGAAGGATTAACCCAACAACAAATTTAAATTTAAAATTTGAAAGTTTAGAATTCATTTTTTCAAATTTTCAAATTAACTTGAATCTACCTTACAAAACATAAAACATAAATCTAAATTTGAATAGAAAATAAATCGACTTGTAGAACCCAAATCAAATGCTAACTTACAACAAGAATGACTATATTTATCTTTGCATAAAAGATAACTGAGCAAGGTATAATCTTAACTGTAAGAAAAAGTACAAGGTATACAATTTTCCCTGTTACGAGATGTTGCAGTTCTGAAATTAAGTTTAGTGAAGGGGATGTTAGATTCCTAATTCAGTAATGGCTAGATTGGTCTTCACAAAGCTAATTTTCTGAATTACGGTCACGTTCCCTAGGTTGATTGCAGTGATATTGGAAATTTTGCAGCATGGCGGACAAGGCAGGGAGGGCGCTAGTGATATACGGGGATGGCATTATGGGGGCGCTGGGCCCATGTCATCAGCATCTGCATGCACTGGCCTCTCTTGGCACTTGTGGCTTCCTCGCTCTCCGAGATGCTCCTCAATGTAATTCTCCGTCTTTTAATTCCTTTTCTTTTATTCACTTTCTTACCCATATTGTAGACAAGGCTTCCAGTGCCACCCACTATTGACCTTGGCGCCAACAATGACTATCCGCTCCGCTGACTGGAGCTTGGCAAAGAGATGTAATACATATGGAGACTATCATGGATTCCTGGACGACCAGTTATTTGGGTTTTTCCCATTACCTGTATTCTGCAGGGCAGCCAACATTTGGGATTCAGTTTCCATGACCAGGTTTTTAATTTTTTAATTTTTTATGTCTTAAAATTGTTGAATGAGGTCGCCAAGTATTTTAAAGTAGGGTTTCTTGCCAATCAGGGGTTTTTGGTTGAAGAATCCGCACCACAAGTAGTTGATCCCTGTCACATCATTTATGGATATCCTGAGGTCGCAGTTATCTCTACATATTCTCTCCAGGGTTCCCTTAAGATGCACCATCCATGTTTAACTTTCACTTACCTTCGGCATCAATTTTTGATTTCACATTCCTATCCACCTTCTTGAGGATCCCATCCTTGGTGGAATGCTAGCTTTTAAATTGCGATGGCTTTTTGTTTTTTATTGATATATTGGGTGAAAAATAAGAGAAACAAATTGTAAGACTGATTCTCTCTCATTCTTTTTGCTTTTAAGCTTCTTCCCCGTAGAATCATTGCAAATATGTGCATTGTGCAGCTAAAATATTCAGTGTTCTAGCTGGGGCATAGCGAGTAGTAGTACCATGATTGAGCACGAGGTTGATGAAGCCTGCAAGGGAAAGCTTTTTAATGTGACTGATTGCCATTTCTTTGACTTTCTGTTGTGTAGTGAATGAAGAAGAGAGAGTGGTCAGAGAGCTATCACAACTGTTAGATGTACATGATTTATGTAATGTAAGAAAAGTTACAGTCTGAACATTTCAGCTCTATGAGGTTATGGAATTTATTATGTGTATAGTTGCTGGCTTGTATATTTATTTATTTGCAAGTCACTAAATTGGGTAAAAGTTTCATATCTGTTTTGGTCACACAGAAAGAAAATAAAATTGAAGCCTCTTCTGATACCCTTGGACATTCTAGTGGGTCTTATAACCAACATACAAGCATTCCTACAATTGCAGAGAGGTATGTATATTTTGGTTTAATGGCCATTCTAGAATCTCTTAAATACTATTTGTCTGGTCGTACATATTTGAGTCCATGTACTCATTATTGAACTTCAGGTTCATGGGAATGAAAGCTGCAATGGTAACAAATTCTGGCATTGCCAACGCATTTGGCAAAAGAGTAGGCTTTTCTGTCACAGCCTTGCATGAACTCTGCGACAAATCTGATATTTCAGAAGCTTCAGAAGTGCCTCCAGACCCCCTTTCAGCAGCATCGAAACTGTTGAGTATGTTGGGGTTACAAGAAGAAGCAGTAGAAGAAAATAGTGAGTTTGACCTTGTTTTTCTACATATGGGACCAACCCTGAATGCAAAGGAGGTTGAAAGTGGCTATAATAATGCAACTCTAGCCAATACACTTGAATGGATCAATGCATTGGCTGGGAAAATAATGGAAATTATCCATCCTGGCTCTGCAGCTGCTAGCCGCCTATACCTTGCTTTGGTATTGAACTATGGATCAATTTCTTCTGACAAGAGTGACGATTCTTCACTTCTCATTTCCTCTGAAGAAATAAGCCCAAGCTTGGCATCACTTTTACCATGTCAAAGCTACACCATGAAGGGAGGAAAACTGTTGAATGATGTCAGGTAAGTTTTCATGCCAGTCATCTCCTAAACTGTAGCATCAGGGTAGAAACATAGATCAGGCACTGCTCTTTCATAACTCCTTTTGATATCTATGTTTGTTTTCTGAAGAGCTAACATGGCAAAGCACAGGCACCATCATCCTATGTTAGCCGTACAATACCAAGAAGCTGTCACCCGCCGTGATGGAGCAAAAATATTTTCTTTTGAAGAATTCCAAGAGGTAGCATGTTCTCAACCTTTTTATGTTATTCAGGAGATTAAAAGAAAATTCATAAGCCAAGGTGCCTGCAATGATGAGAATATTTGTGCTCAGCTCAAGATCAACAGATGTATGGGGTTCTTCTGGGATTCTCTTAAAGTTTTAGTCACGAAACTTATTTAGAGAGCTTTAGTTTGTAACAAAGAGTTACAAACTGGGTATTTTTGTGAAAGGTTTGAATCATAATTTTACTCAATGAACATCGAAAGAAATTATTATGTGCCTGCCAATGAGATAATTTCTGGTAACCACAATCAAATATTAGGGCATACACAATCACATTAGAAAAAAAATACTAAATTGGGACCTACTCCCCACCCAATTGTAGTCTATTCTCTCCACAAGAACACCATCCCTGAGGTGGGAGGTTAACAACTGTCGAATCATATGAGTACTTAATACTTGCTCTTACAATTAGATAATTTATAAATCACATAAATATTCTCAATCAAATAGGCTCTCCATTTGACACCAAATAAATCCTGTAGCACAGGCTGGGTCCTCTGGATGGTTTTGCTCTTCTGGTCCTTTGTCCTTGCATGTGAAAGATTGGCTTTGCTTACTCCTAAGTGTTTTTCCAAGAAATAGTAAACTTTCTGTCTATGTATTTACTAATGAAATAAACTTGTTTATTACCAAAATTCAAATATAAAACTTGTTGGTAAACAGATTTGTCACTGCAGATTTCAAAGTGACTCACCCAATGGGCAGTGACAAATGTTCCAACAGCTGGGTAAGTTGTTACTGGACTAACAACTTTCCTCTGCGTTTGAGAGGGGCAGCTCCCTCATATGATAGGGGTTTTTAAGGTTTTTGTGTACTTTTAACCTGAAAGTACAAAAAAGAGAAAAGAGAAAACCAAAGGGAAAAGAATAAAAAAAACCCCAACGGTAGACATATGAATACCAACTGAGATTTCACAATTGATAACAAATTACAGGGGGCTTTATCACAAAATATGTTTTTGGTGTGCAATGACGATGAAAGAAGGATAACAAACCTCAACATATGAGGAGATAAGTTACTTCAACACATTCAAACCAAGATACCAAGATATGATTGTGCTTCATCAATTGCATAGGTTGTTTGAACAAACGACCAATGGTTTCCACAATTACACAAAGGGATTGCCAATTTAACATATGAGAAGTCAGCGATAATAATCTAGAAACGCATTTAGGACATACAAACCAAATTCATTCTTTATTATCTCTTTGAAATTATACAATTCCAAAAACTCTTAGGTACAAAGTGTCAAGCCAAAAGTCCTGATAAAATCTCTCTAAAGTTTTTCTCAAAAGTTTTCCCCTCTGCAAAATGTCTCCTTTACAATAGCAAGAGCCTTGTAACTACCCCAACTACCTTTTTGAAATACATTGCTTTTGAAAATAATAAACCTTATTTGGTTAGGATTTTCATCTCTTTTCCAGAAATAATGTTCATTTTTTAACCTTTAGGTTACAATAAGTGACATAAGTCACTTTTACAAAAAGGAGAATTTGAAATTTGTATTTTTTTGGAAGAAAGAACAAGTCATCAGTTTGGTTGAGGTGAGCATTGTGTCTTCTTGCAATCATGAACAACTTGGTATTCAAGGACATGCACTCCAATTGTATTTGCTAAGCGTCTTTTCCTTCCATTTGTCTCTACATTCTTATTTGCACATTCAAAACCATCAACAAATTTTGAATCACTTTTGAACTATGCTTCTTGAATCGCAAACTCTACTACTTTGGCATCCATTTCCAATCAATTAGCATCTTTGAACTGTACTTTGCTTTTAGCTCCTTTGCAACATGCAATTATTTCTCCTTAATAGTTTATCATCTGCAACAAGAGCGTAGAATGCTTTCTTATCCAAATTGTTTATTGGCCACAGGAGCTTTCATTATAAGGGTTACTTTCTCTTTGTCCTCAACATCTATATTTTCTAGACCATGTTCTAGCAATTCATCTAAAACTCAATTGTGCTGCTCATTAACTCTGTAGAATTCTCCATGGCATTTGAAATCTACAGGGACTATAATATCATATCATCCGTAATCCAACTACAGTCTCTTGCTTGTTTATAGTCTTGATGAGATTTCACCATTAGTGTCCTTAAAATTCCATTGAAACTTATTCAAACCTTTGAGTATTTGCAATACCTGTAATGAAATACTTCCTTAACTCCATTGAATATAGCAGTTTTATTTGATAGTTTAATGTTAACTTGGCCAAGTTTCTTTTTTTTTTTTAAATTGGATGTTTCTGTAGAATTCTCCATGGCATTTGAAATCCATAGGGACTATAATATCATATCATCTGGAATCCAACTACAGTCTCTTGCTTGTTTATAGTCTTGATGAGATTTCACCATCAGTGTCCTTAAAATTACATTGAAACTTCTTCAAACTGTTAAGTATTTGCAGTACCTGTAATGAAATACTTCCTTAACTCCATTAAATATAGCAGTTTTATCTGATAGTTTAGTGTTAACTTGGCCAAGTTTCTTTTTTTTAAATTGGATGTTTGAATTCCTGGAAGCTTGTCAATTTTCTCAACATGCATGTTCTGGTCTTACATTGATGACCCTACTCTGCAAGACATTCATAATCCCTACGCATGAAATTTTAACTGAGAGTAGCAAGTAATTAGGCTTGAGCCTATGTTTCTGTATGTCTGATTACAAGAAAACAGATAAGGTCATCCTTCATAGACTGAACACAAGACTTTATGACTGACATTGTGTGACATCTAACACTCAACTCCATTAATCTATTCACCTTCTCCAAACTTTGTATTTTTGACAATCTCCTTTTCAATGGAATTCCTTGCAATATCAAAGAAGATATTTCTTGCTAGCCCATGTTTTGCATGCAGTTCAAAGTTCAGTGCCCTTATGGTAGTTTTCTTTCAAAGAATAAATGGCAAGCCAAATCCTTGAAGTCTTATATAAGGCATCAATCAAATCTTATTTAGAAAAACAATAGCAAGCCACCTACAGTTCTAAGGCAATCAACTTTACGCCATAACCAAAAGTGATGGATATAGATAAATATTTGGATAATATTGATACTTGGAGTTTATTTGGATTTAGTCATAATATTCAAATACAGTCTTTCCAAGATCAATCAGTTTTATTTGCATTTGACTTGGTAACTTCATTAAGTTATCTTTGGTTGATCTCTTTGTGCCTTTATTGTAATCAAGCACCTTGATAAATTCTGAAGAAACAAAAACTGTATAATGAGGCTTTAAATCCATATGGACAAGTTTGAGATCATGCATATATACTACCGACTCCAGATGTCTTCCAATCTCACAGGCAAAACCAATGGGAAATGGTCGAGCGTTGTTTTTATGTAGATAATCATGTAGGCTTGATCTAAGATTTCTCAAATGCCATACAAGCATGATTCCTATAGTCAAATCACTCCTGCATTTGCATGCAACATTTTCTTTTTTTATCATACTTTTGTCATGTTCCCAATCATTTGAATTGATTTTGGAGGGAAATAAATTAAATAGTGTTTTTTAACACTACTAAATAAATAATATATATATATATATATTTTAATTAATTAATAAATTTAAATTATTAAAATAATAAATAACATTTAATTGTGTTTGGCTGACTATTTTTAGTTGGCACCTTAATTTAATATTTGGATTCCTGTTGATCTGGCCGACCACCTTTGGGAGGTGTTTTCAATCTCTATTTAAGTCAATTGCTAGTTCTTGGATGATCATCACGAATCTGGGGAGCATTTTTCCTTGTGACTTGTGAGGACGTAGTTGCTCATTGTCGTACTCGGGCCTGGACTTAGTCTTAGCCTGAGGAATTTGTGTTTATCTTTTGTTTTCATTAAGTTGTTCTTGTTCCAGCATCCATGCAAATTCTGAGATATTCTCTCATTGCAAGACCTGTGCTAGGAGGCGCTCCACTATAGGACATAGGAGGAGTTTGAAGGATTGATCGCAGCCCGTGCTTTACTATCTCATCCTTAGCGCTACACAGGTTGTCATACACCCGTCACTATTCATTTCGCGGCTCAGGACGAAATCAAATGATAATTGAATTGTCGCCATAGACTTGGCTCCATCTCCAGGGCAATAAACCATAGTGCCTACTAATCAACACATCTACATCGGAGAAGTGTGCTACACTTAGTTATTTGTTGTGCAAAGTCCGTCACCTCTGCTAGTAGTGAAGTATGTATGTCACGGTCCATAGTCGCTCCCAGATCCATCGACTATTAGTGATCGTATCTTTTGCAGAGTTGAAGGCTCCATTCTGTCGCATTCCAAATTATTCTGATAAAGTTCGATCAAACGAACTCAGTCATTAAATTGTTCAATTTTGAGTCAAAGGTATTTATTTATTTTTCCTTGAGTGGTGTTGACGCTGAATTGTCTCTCCAATCTGCGATCGAGAGTCTCTATCATTGACTAAGCATTGTGATCATTGTTTGGTATTAATCTGAGTATGTTGTTGCTATTGCCATGATTTGTAAATTCAGTGCATTGTTCGATTTCATGACTTTGGATTGACTTGGGCTTATAGTGTTTCAGATCTCTCTATATTGTGACTGTTCTGTAATAAATCTAAGTTGTTGTAATTGAATGGTTGTTCCCCTATTGTAATCAAATTTGGGTGATTCTTAGTTAAATATCAAACTCAGGTTCATTACAGTGGTATCAGAGTCGTGATTCTGCTAGCCTGTGGACAAGCAGTGATTTATGCAATTGAGTCAAAGAGATTTGAGGGCTATAGAAAGAGAGGGAAAGAGGTTAGAGGCATCTACTTAGAACAACAACAAGGGAATAGGAGGCAAAGGTAAGAAGAAGATGGAGGAGAATAATGAAATCAAATCCTTCATAGAGAAGCAGGATCAAGTGAACTAGACGCTGATGCAAATGATGTAGACCCTCACTGCTGCAATAACCAGCAACAAATCAGGGCCTAATAATGCTGATGAGGGTAACTCCAGGCGTTTCAGAGGAGGGACTAATAGCAAGGCTTCAAGAGGATCCACTTTCAGACCCTCCCAGCCAGTCTTTTTGCCTAGAGTGGAGATACCGCATGAAGGGGAGGATCAGGACCAGTTTAGCCTTAGTAGTGTGGTGCAAGATTACAAGAAGCTTGATGTCAACGCTCAAGCTGCAATCCCTTTTACTGAATTCCTCAATGCTAGGAGAGGATTTGGAAATGATGGGAGATCATGTCCGCCACGAGGGAATAAAGATCTTCAATACACTCCCTACATTCGATGGCTCAGAGAAGGTGACTGCAGTGCATGGGTGCAAAAATTGAATACATATTTCTCCCTCAGCCCTATGACCGAAGACGAAGCTATTAAATTCGCCATCTTGCATCTGGAAGGGTTAGCTCATGAATGGTGGCATCATGGTATTGTGACCTAGGGGTTTGATCTTGTGACTATATATGTAGATTTCACACAAAAGTTGATGGAAAGGTTTGATAGAAGGGACCCAAAAGTGTACTTCCAAGAATTGACAAGGTTGAAGCACCAGGGTACCATGGACGAGTATGTTTTCAGAATTCCAAAGAATAGCTGTCATGGTTCCAGATGTCTCAAATAAAAAGGCTTATGTTCCTTTTCATTGAAGGTTTATCTGATTCAGTTTGAGGGTTGGTAAGGGCTTTGGAACCAACGTCATTAGAAGAAGCCATTCAAAGGGCCCTGAACCTTGAGGACTCCACCAAGAAGGATGAACCCATGATCAAGGGCTCATCAACAGGGAAGCAAAGAAAACCTTTTTCGAAGGCCACACCCCCACCTAAGATCCCTTCGAAGCCAAGTGAAACAAACATGTCAAGGAATGAGCCTCGCCGAAGGGGCTTATGTTATTATTGCAGGGAATCTTGGACTAAAGGACATAGATGCATGGGAAAAGGCCAAATCCACTACATTGAGTTAGCCCCAGATGATGACGAAACTAAGATTAAAGAGTTAGAGGAAGCTACTACTGAGACTAAGCTAGAGGTAACCGTGGAAGGAGAACATGTGGAGGGCACTCTTGCAACACTTTTAGGAGCACCACGATATCATTCTCTTCGCATTAGAGGGATTCTCCAAGGACATAGAGTGCCAGTATTGGTAGACAGTGGAGCCACTCATAACTTCATTGACAAGAGGACCGTTGCCAAGTTGCGAATGAAGACAAAGAACTTTGAAGGATTTGATGTTTCAACGGCAGGTGGTAACATTCTCTCCCGCACTAGCTGAATTCAACAGATGGAGCTAATCCTAGGGGGTCATAGGATGAGAGATGATTTCCATGTTGTTGACATCGGGGATACGAATGTGGTGTTGGGAGTTCAATGGCTACATTCGCTTGGAGAATACACCACCAACTACCAAACCATGGAGTTGAAGTTCAAGCATGATGGGAAAGAGGTTATACTACGAGGCCTCTCTTGGAATGGTCCGATGGTGGTTTTAGCTAAAAGAATGGAGCGATCTTTTTGGAGGGATGAGGTAGCTTGGGCAGCAGAATGTTTGATCACAAACTCGAGACCCTCAAAGGAAGGAGGAGCTTACCCTATCGATATCCAATCCATTCTAGACAAGAAGTGCAAGGTATTCCAGGAAATTCCTGTCAGGCTACCACCTAATTGAGGGTTCCAACACGTGATCGAGCTTGAGGACGGAGCCAAGCCCATCATCATCACCCCCTATTGACACCTGAGGATGTACAAAGAAGAAATTGAGAAGGCAATCAAGGAGTTGTTGGACATGGGGCATATTTGCCCAAGCTCTAGCCCTTTTGCTTCGTCTGTAGTGTCGGTAAAGAAGAAGGATGGGACACTGAGGATGTGCATTGATTATAGAGCACTCAACAAGAAGACCATCAAGAACCGCTATCCCATCCCCAGGATCGATGAGTTGATAGATGAGTTCCATGGCGCAGTATATTTCTCCAAGATTGATCTGTGTTCGAGGTATCACCAAATTAGAGTGAGGGAGGAGGATGTGCATAAGACAACTTTCAAATGTCACTACGGGCACTACAAGTTCCTGGTCATGCCATTTGGGTTGACCAATGCCCCCGCCACCTTCCAGTCATGTATGAATCAAGTATTCATTGCACAGTTGAGGAAATTTGTTTTGGTTTTCTTTGATGACATCTTGATCTATAGTAGGACATGGGAGGATCACTTGAAGCATATTGAGGAGGTGCTAGATATTTTGGAGCATCATTCATTTTATGCCAAAATGTCAAAATGTGAGTTTGGGATGACTGAGATTCATTACTTGGGACATAAGATCAGTGCTCAAGGGGTTAGTGTGGACAAGATCATGACGATTCAGGAGTGGCCTAGACCCAAGAACTTGTAACAGTTGAGAGGATTTGTGGGCTTATGCAGCTATTATAGGAGGTTCATGAAAGGCTTCTCGCAACTTGCAGCTCCACTAACCAACTTGACAAAGTAAGGAGCCTTCTCGTGGAGTCCTACAACGCAACAAGCTTTTGATAAGCTTAAGGAGGTAATGAACTCATGCCTGGTTTTGGCTATTCTAGATTTCTCACTTCCTTTTGTACTTGAGTGTGATGCTTCGAGTGAGGGCATTGGGGCAATTTTGATGCAAAATAAGCATCCCATAGCATATGAGAGCAGGAAGCTCACAGATTTAGAGGTCTTCTCCATTTACGACAAAGAAATGTTGGATATCATGCACGCCCTTGCCAAATTCAGACAATACTTGGTTTGTGGGAAATTCATGGTGAAGACGGATCATAACAGCCTCAAGTTCTTCCTCAATCAGCGTGATTTGAATGATAGACAACAAAAATGGGTAAGCAAGCTTCAAGCCTACAATTTTGATATTGAATATGTGAAGGGAAAGAACAATGTGGTGGCTGATGCACTCTCTAGGAAGCCATATTTCTGCTCTATGTCAAATATATCTACTGATTGGAAGGTTGCCATAATAGCTGAATATGCCAAAGATTCCTTTACTACTGACATTTTGGAAGGAAGATTACTTGATGAAAGGTACAAAGTGATTGAGGACCTCATCCTCTACAAAGAGCGAGTGTATCTTGTACCAAATTCCAAGATTAAAGAGAGGATCATAAGAGCTTGTCATGATACACCACTTGCTGGTCATCCAGGTTTCTACAAGTCATACAAGCAAGGGAGCGTTTCTTATGGAAAGGTCTAAAGAATGACATATTGCAGCATGTTAGAGAGTGCTTGGTGTGCCAACAAAACAAGACTGAGCATGTTTTACCAGCTGGTTTGTTGCAGCCCCTACCTATCTCAAATTAGAAATGGGAAAGCATCTCCATGGATTTCATTACTAGGCTACCGAGGGTACAAGGTAAAGATTGTATTTATGTGGTAGTGGATAGACTCATGAAGTATGCTCATTTTCATGCTATTTCCTCGGAATTTAAGGCCCCTCAAGTTGCTGATCTGTTTTTTAGAGAAATATTTAGACTCCATGGGCTGCCAAAAAACATTGTGAGTGACAGGGATAGTAGGTTCATCAGTTTATTTTGGCAAGTGCTCTTTCGTTTGGCACACACGGAGTTAACTCCAAGCACTAGTTACCACCCCCTAACGGATGGACAGACGGAGATAGTCAACAAATGGATTGAGGGGTACCTAAGGAACTATGTGACAGGGCAGCAATTAGCTTGGGTGAGATGGTTACATCTAGGGGAGTTTTGCTACAACACCACACATCATATGTCCATCGGTATGTCTCCTTTTAAAGCACTTTATGGATATGAAGCCACTTCTTTCATGGATTTGATTCTTGCGGATAGCAGAGTTCCAGGTGCTAGAGATATGGTGCAACAAAACGTGGATATTATGAGAGATCTCAAGGAGAACTTGCAGCGTGCTCAAAACTAGTAGAAAATATATGCAGATTGCCACAGGAGTGAGAGGGTTTTTGAGGTGGATGACATGGTGTACCTTAGGTTGCAGCCTTATAGAGTCTAGACAGTCATCCCTCGAGGGAAATGGTGCAGAAAAGCTAAAGCTGAGATTCTATGGGCCTTACCGGATTGTGAAAAAGATTGGGGAAGTGGCATACGAGCTCGAATTGCCTCAAGGCAGCAAAATCCACAACATTTTCCATGTGTCATGCCTTAAAAGAGCGTTGGGACAGCAGATTGTGCTTTCAATTGAGCTACCCCCTCTCGATGATGAAGACAAATTGATTTTGGAGCCAGAGATTGTGCTGGATGTGAGGGAGAAAAGGCTGCGGAACAAGGTCATCCTTGAGTACCTGGTGAAATGGAAGAATCTCCCTGCCGAGGACGCGACGTGGGAGGGTGTGGAGCTCTTTGAGCACCCCAACTTGAGGTTGCTTGAGGACAAGCAACAATTTGGGGGCGGGGACTATCATGTTCACAATCATTTGAATTGATTTTGGAGGGAAATAAATTAAAGTGTTTTTTAACACTACTAAATAAATAATATTATATATATTTTAATTAATTAATAAATTTAAATTATTAAAATAATAAATAACATCTAATTGTGTTTGGCCGACTATTTTTATGTTGGTGCCTTTATTTAATATTTGGATTCCTATTGATCTGGCCGACCACCTTTGGGAGGCGTTTTCAATCTCTATTTAAGTCAGTTGCTGCTTCCTGGATGATCATCACGAATTTGGGAAGCATTTTGCCTTGCACCTGTGAGGACGTAGTCGCTCATTGTCGCACTCAGGTCTGGATGTAGTCTCAGCCAAAGGAATTTGTGTTTATCTTCCGTTCTCATTAAGTTGTTCTTGTTCCAACGTCCATGCAAATTCTAAGATATTCACTCATTGCAGGACTCGTGCTAGGAGGCTTTCTGCTACAGGACATAGGAGGAGTTCGAAGGATTGATTGCAGCCCGTGCTTTACTATCTCATCCTTAGCACTACATGGGTTGCCATACACCCGTCACTATTCAGTTCACAACTCAAGACGGAATCAAATGATAATTGAATTGTCGCCATGGACTTGGCTCCATCTCCAGTCTATTTGCGCAAGAAACCATGGTGCATACTAATCGACACATCTACATCGGAGAAGTGTGCTACACTCGGTTATTTGTTGTGCAGAGATTTGTCACCTCTGCTGGTAGTGAAGTATGTATGTCACGGTCCATAGTTGCACCCAGATCCATCAATCGTCAGCGATCACATCTTTTGCAGAGTTGAAGGCTCCATTCCGTCGCATTCCAAATTATTCTGATAAAGTCCGATCAAACGAACTCAGTCATTAAATTGTTCAATTTTGAGTTAGAGGTATTTATTTATTTTTTCTTGAGTGGTGTTGACGCCAGAATTGTCTCTCTGATTTGCGATCGAGAGACTCTATCATCAACTGAGCATTGTGATCATTGTTTGGTATTAATCTGAGTATATTGCTACTATTGCCATGATTTGTAAATTCAGCGCATTGTTCAATTTCATGACTTTGTATGGACTTGGGCTTACAGTGTTTCAGATCTCTCTATATTGTAATTGTTCTATAATAAATCTAAATTGTTGTAATTGAATGGTTGCTCGCCTGTTGTAATCAAATTTGGGTGATTCTTAGTTAAATATCAGACTCAGGTTCATTACAACTTTCCAACTGCACATAACACATCAATTTCAACTAGTGCTTCTTCTTCATATGTCTCTAACCTGCGGGTAACTTTAAAGGTTACATGATCCATTGATTTTCTGTCCCAACATTCCAAGACCTTTGTAATGGCTTCTTTCATGATTAGTTCTTTGGTGCCTTCTTTGTAATAAAGGCATCCATTACATCATGTTTCTTTGAGGTATCTGTCAAACAATTAGCGAACCTTGACCATGAGATGGAAAATATATAGCTATCTACTCCTATCGTGGACATTAACCCAACGTCTTCATTGTAACAAAGGTATCGATCCATAACAAAATATCTAATGCCTCCATCAAAGGTATTCCCTTTAATATTGGAAACAATAAGTTTTTAATCATCTTCTATTGCAGCACCTTTACGCTCTGATAGATGTTCATACCTTGTTGAAGAGATTCCATTTTTGTGCAGAGTAGGGATGATGTTGGCAAAGGTCATAGAATCTGGTTTACGCCAGCCATTAATATTTGCTTGAAAGTCTTGAAATCTCTTTCTAACAAACGCATTTTGTGTATATCTTGCAATCACGACATTCCATGAGATGAGATCTCTTCGGGGCATTTTGACTAACAGTCCATCAGCCTTGCCTTGCAGCTATATTTGTAGTCATGTCTACCAAGCATTCTCAACTAGAATATCTACGATTGTTTTTGTCTAAATTTTTTCCATTGCCCTCTCAACAAACCCATCATGTGTCTGTCCCACAATCTGGAATTCTTTGAGGCATTATGTCAAGCAGGTCACATGGTTTTTTCTGTGTTCCCATAGTTGCATGCATTTCTTGCAGCCATGGCATCCATGAAACCAGATTTTGCATGCATGGTGGTTGTAATACCTTCGTGCCAGCCCAAAGCATTTTCTTGAAAGTTCCAAAGTCTTTTTCAGGTACCATTTTATACATATTCTGCAACTTCTGCACTCTAGGATCTCTTTGAGACATTTGACAATGGTTTCACGTCCTCTGTCAAAGCTCCCACACTTTGCTTTCAAGCTGTTCGCTTTTTGTTTTTTAAGCCTTTGTTTTAGCTTCAAAAGACTTCATGAAGAGAGGTATTCTAAGCATTAATTTCTGTTATAATAACCAACTCGCCCATTAGCTTTGGCTATCGGAGAATCATTTAGAACTTTTCTTCATCGTTATCATGCGAGTGGTTATTAACATAAGAAAAACTACCGATAAGACTTAACTGATAACTCCCTTCGGGCATCAGCATTTGAAGAGTAGTTGGCAATCTATACAAAACTGCCAATGAAATCTTGTTCGGCATTTTGAGTAGACTCTCTAGCCTATACATAATCATTGATCAAGTCTCTATCATTGCTTCGAATAAACTTATCAACCCATACAAAACAACCGATGAAATCATTAATTTTTTCTTTGCTATCGGCACTTTGATAGAAGTTGTGAACCAGTACTGAAGTGCCAAATCCTTTAACTTTATCCTTCATCGGCGTTTTAGATACAATCTATAACTCACAAATTTGAAGATATATCTGATGCTATCTGAAAACATCATAGGCTTTATTGGCATTTTGATAGTCATCCACAACTTTCTTTACTATTGATAGTTATGATTCAAACAATTTCAGTGCATTCAAACTGTTAGTATTAGGATCAGAAATGCAATAAGCAGAAAACTCAACACATAGAACAATGAACACAATATTTTACCCTGGGAAAACCCTCCTACTCGAGGGAGAAAAAAACCCAGCAAGATATTCTCATATAATCAGAGATAGAAGTGCAGAAACAGCACTCAAAATCAGGCCCTAGAAAGGCCAAAACTTATACAATGGATCTGCACTTGTATTTAGTGCGATTTCATGAATACACAAAGTATTTGATTCTTCTCCTTGATGCTAATCTGCTGCTTAGAAAATAGACCTGCTGCTGAAAGAATTCGAACTTGGAGTGAATTGATTTGATGACAAATGAGGAGACACCTTCTCCTTTATATACTAAACTAGGTGACCTCCTTTCTAGGGCCGACCTAGAGAAATATAAAATTTGTTTATAATGTGAAGGTCGACCTGCTTTGAATTGGTTTTATATTAAGAGAAAATATCTCCCGCTGCTACAAAACACTAACACTCCCTCTTAGCTAGGGAGGTATTTTCAAATATCCTCGTCATGGAGTCTCTCAACATGACACCCACAATGGCTACACCCATTTGTGGAAAAACACATCTCAGTCTCAGAGATGTACAAGGGTTCGTCATGGAGTCTCTCAACATGACATCTACAATGGCTACACCCATTTGTGGAAAAACACATCTCAGTCTTAAAGATGTACAAGGGCTTGCACCTCATATTTCTCCGTCTTAGAGAAATATACACTACAAAGGCTTTCACCTCATATTTGTTTGTCTCAGAGAAATATACACTACAAGGGCTTTCACCTCATATTTCTCCGTCTCAGAGAAATATACACTACAACAAATCTTTATGATGATGTGACTCCTTCTGAAGCTCCAAGTACTTGCATCAACCTCCTAACCTCCTCGTCCAAGATTGCCTACAATGCTTGCCTTAGAGGAACGGTTTCCAACACACACCTTCGACACTACTGACTTGCAAGAGTCCAGGACTATCTTCCTCGACCTCATCCTAGATCACCCTATTCTGAATAGGTTTGCGGTGCTACCAATGTCAAAACAAGGTTGACTGCCTTGTGCAATTCTGTTCTCTGCAATTGAAGAGGCCTTCCAAAGACTTAGCACTTGGCCTTGCAACACTACAACCCACTTAGCTGACACCTTCACTTCTTCTTAGTGAGACATAGGACTCCATTTTGCTGAACACAAAACTCCCTCTTGATCCCTGCCTTAATACAGAGATTGCAAAGAAATCCTCTGGAAGTGAACTCCCCTCCATTGACTGATCTTTAGAACCTTAAATCCTCTTCCTGGACATGATCTCAACTTGTGCCTAAAATTTAACTCCCTCTGAATGGCAGGAGTGTAATCAAGGGAGGAACCTCCTACTCCTCATTGACTAATCTCCAAGAATCGTCATCTCAAATAATGAGGTCTTCAATATATCTTCAAATAATCGTCACCTCTCAAGGCGTCTCAGCCAACCATGATTTGTTACCATAAGCCAAATGGCTCCTCCACAAATCGTCTGCTAAGGTGCAAGGTGGCTACGCCCAAGTCTTCCAAACAAGACTAGTAATTATGAACCTTCATTTACAAATATCAAACTATCAGAAACAAGGAGCTGCGCCCAGTGATAAATTGCGTCTATCCTGCTAGGAAAGCCACGACTTCTATTGCTTTGGTTTCCTCATAAAATAACTATGTCCAATATATACGGCCTGGCAGCTTGCCTTATTTGCTGTTGACGTGATCTTCACTTTTTTTTTTATTCCTCATAACTAGCGATATGCTGTCTCTTAAAAAATAAAGTCTTCAATCAACATGGAATAGCGAACTTAAGCAGGACCGATTAATTTGTCTCTTCCATGATTTTGTCTTGACCCAGCGATATAATATTCGGCCCCTTTAATCTGATCCATTTTATATTATCTTTGTCTTTAATGGCCTCGTCACCTTTATATCGTCCTCCAACAACTCCCGCAAATGGCTATTGATCTGGCGACTTTCATACAATATTATTTGTTGACTTTAATATATCCAGATCGACCTTAAGAAGATGCGATGAGTAACAAGCAACTCCTGATGAATTGTGCGATGAATACAACCTACATCCTCCTGACCGGTCTTCTGACAATCTTTTGTATGTATTCATGGGTCCTCCAAATCCACAGCGAACCTTCAAGTTTAACTCCCAGCAGCCACGACTTCATTGTAATGTGATTGGCGTCCCTCCTGATGGCCACGAATCTCCTTCTGGCCAACTTGTATTGTCTCCAAAAACGTCTGTACAAAGCCTCCAGATGTGATGATGTCTTTGACGACAGAATAATTCCCAAGCTGCGCCAAGAATCACAACAATTGATGTCCAGGAATTGCCTTGTCTTTTATCGATCCCTTGGGCTCAAATTCCCTGCGACCATATACTCTTGCGACTTTAATGTGATTTGGTAGCTAATATCATTTTTCTTCATGTGGCGGCTAGCATAGGCAATTCTCATGATAGTTGAAGTTGGCGGATTTAAATCATCAATAATATAATTGATCGACTGACAACTCCAGACAAGCTCCTCCCGTCACCAGATATAAAATAAATTCTGTCTTTTATTGTTTTGTCTTTACTGTGGGATTACCCAAAGAAATCGACAACCTCTTCAATAAAATATGACGCCTTCTTCCATTATTCGATCTCCTTGTCTTTAACATCAGATATTTGACTTCTTCTTCAATTTGGTTGTGCTTGCCACATCGACCTGACACCCTTTGGCAGTATCTGAATTACTTCTGACTGGCGCTTTTACCTCATAAAAAATCGAATCAAAATATATTGTCCCTGCTTTTCTATGAAGTGCGACTCTTTACAAATGAGTCTGTCTTATGCTTCCTCAAATTAATTTGTCTGGATGGGTGTGAGTGGTGGCAAATATCTCCAAGGATGTTGACTTCTACTGCTTAGCCAAATCTGATCAGATCTTTTCTAAACCCGCTCTGATACCATGTTAGTTTTAGGATAAAAAATGCAATAAGCAGAAAACTCAACACATAGAACAATGAACACAGTATTTTACCCTGGGAAAACCCTCCTACTCGAGGGAGAGAAAACCCAGCAAGATATTCTCTTATAATCAGAAATAGAAGTGCAGAAACAGCACTCAAAATCAGGCCCTAGAAAGGCCAAAACTTATACAATGGATCTGCACTTGTATTTAGTGCGATTTCATGAATACACAAAGTATTTGACTCTTCTCCTTGATGCTAATCTGCTGCTTAGAAAATAGACCTGCTGCTGAAAGAATTCGAACTTGGAGTGAATTGATTTGATGATTAAATGAGGAGACACCTTCTCCTTTATATGCCAAACTAGGTGGCCGCCTTTCTAGGGCCGACCTAGAGAAATATAAAATTTGTTTATAATGTGAAGGCTGACCTGCCTTGAATTGGTTTTATATTAAGAGAAAATATCTCCCGCTGCTACAAAACACTAACACAGACCCTTTCATTACTGTTTGAGATGCTTTTCATAAAACAATAACTCACAATCAAAGCAATTGTAACAAAATTCTTCTATCTTTAATGCTTCATATCATCTTAATTTTTCGCCAGAGAAAATAATGTACCTGAACTTATGCCTTTTGAAGAGACATAAGCTTACTTACTTACAACTCATTAGCAAGAAATAGTATCACCACAACTTTTATTTTGCCAACACAATCACACAATGTTGGATCTTGATATGAGTTTTGAAAAGATGGAAAGTGCTTGATGTTACTTCTGGGAGCTTTATAAATTTGCTTGACAAATCCACCCATCTGACAAATGGAGTTTAATACATAACTTTTGCCCGGGTCAGTATTTTGCTCCAAAACCTTACCACATCATGTAAAATAACATTATGAACCTCCTTGCCAAGCAATTTAGCTCCAACTTCAACGAAACTTCAAATTTAATTGTTTCTGTAAATCATGTCGTGAAAAATTGAACTTTTAATATCTCACCAACCGAGAGGCATTCTGAGCTAAAAACTTGCCACGTTAGACTAGGGACACCCCCATGAAAGGAATTTGCACCAGCTCTTACAGATTTTCAAATATAATTGTTTTCACAATTTTCAGCAAGCTGCGTCATTTTTTCTGCAGGTCAGAATTGAGATGACAATTGATTTTTCTTTGGATTGGTGAATGATTTAACGCATGAGGATAATAGGAGTTTTTATGAGTAAGAGAGGCTCAGCATAAGGATTTTTAATTTTAATGCGAAAAGTTTGAAAACTGGCAAGTTCAAGAATGGGGCTAACAAAACTACACAAATCTGATTTAAACAGTAAATACAAAAACTGGGAATGGAAAAGCAACTGGAGATTATGCTACTGAAAAGAAATGGAAAATAGGCTTAGAAGAACGTTTGAAAATTTGAGACTGGAAATGAACACAGTAGGTCAGATATAAGGTTCTTGGAAATTTTGAGCTGAATCTGAGCACTTTTTGGGGAACTGGGTGCTGCTGCCTGCAGGAGCAGCATTGTCCATGTTTCCAACAATCTTCAAACTTCTAGGGAACATTTGCCAAGAATCTTTGTTGCTTACTATGTTTTCAGAATATGATTGTCATGCTCTTGAACAGAGATCTAACCAGTTGAAGATGGGGATGGAAAGTATTGGGTGTGATTTATGGGAAACTTCCTAAGTTAGTCCCCTATTGGGCTTATTCTGGCCTCAACAGTAGTACAATTGGACAGTTTGGGGTGTTTGAACCCTACTGTAATTGTCAATGGTGGTGTGTGCAGAAAAGCAAGTGCCTAGAACACGAACCCTAGGAGGTATTCTATACCATAGTTGAAAAACTCGTCAAGCCCAAAAAACACGACTCGGCAAATACCCGGCAAAATCTCAGAAAAAACTCGGCAACTTAAAAAATTGCACTTTTTTTGCAAAATTCAGTGATAAGATGCATCCAATGAGTCAATAAATGAGTACATAAAAGAAACAAGTTGAGTCTAGTTGTATTTGATTCATTTGAAAGCAAATTGGGTACAAAATGGCATCCTCATGTGGAATGCGCTGCTACTGATAGTTTGAAACAAAATGAAAATAGCATATTGTTTTTGTAACACTAAAAGTAAATACTACATTAATATATTTTACAAATTTACGTCTTCCTCTTCTCATGTCTAGTGAAAACTAGGGGGAGGTAGAACTAGACAATATTATAGATGAAGACTTGTAGGCAAACTTGGAAACTTGGACTTGGAAAGTACCTAGAAAATCAAATGAAATGAAAACGCCTTTTTAGCGGCCACAGGAGACCTTTTTTGGACGGGTGAGTTTTTTTTATAGACTCGTTGAGTTTTTGGCGAAAACTCACCATAAACTCGGCAAGTTTTTCTCCTTTATTCTACGAGCAATTTTGGAGAGTAAATGCGGGAAAACTCGCCGTCAAAAAAACCCGGGAGTTTTTTAAAACTCGCCAATTACTCAGAGAGTTTTTCAACTATGTTCTATACGATAGTGGTGTGTGAGTGTGAGGGGAAAGAGGGTAGTAGAGATACAAAATGTAGAAAATGGAAAGAAAAGGAATAAGGGAAGATCTCTAAATCTGTATAGTACAGAAGTGGTAAAGGGTTTTGGCTATGGCATCAAAGGGATAGGGAGGAATGGAGGAAAACTATGGTTGAAGGAGGGAAATGGAATGGAGGAGAAAGGTTTAAGGAGATCTATGACTTTGTGGCACAACGGAGGCTTTCAATCTTCAATGTTCGGTCCTCTAACTTGATGCCTTGCATATACAAGGAGTCCCCCTTGAATTTTAAATAGCTTGGATAAGAATAGAGTGAGCAAAGTGAGTGGAAATTTTGTGAATCAGGTGAGTCCTAACAAATTTAGGACAAACTAGGTTTATAGGCAAAACAGTGTGAGATAATTGTTGAAAATGTAGAAAGGTTCAGCGTTACAGTGGTTGTTGGAACAAAAACCTAAAACTGAGCATGGACATGAGTGTTGGAGGGTGCTAGTGTTTTGAGTGATTCAATTGTACAAACTTCCGGAGTTGGCTGGGGATGAGTTTTTAAATTTTTAGGGCCATTTCTCTAGATTTCGTACGTCTGTGATTGGTAAGAAGGCCAGAAAGTGGGCTGAATGATGCCTAATTATGACTAAGTGTGTGGACACCAAAATGAGTGTAGAAACATTAGATGAAAATTGCAAAGTAGGTAATTTTTGACATTATAATGTGCTTGTTCTTGATCTGCTCCAGAAAAGCGATGCGTTATAAACTTATAACCTTAGATAGTGTACACCGGCCACAGTTGGGACCCTGCATTAGCAATAATCCTTATAGCATAGGAGGTGCCTAATAATTGGATTTAGTACCTCCACTAGAACAGTTACAATCCCACAAACTAGAGTCACAACAAAATCTCTTAAAAATAAGTGAATGACTAAAACAAGCAGGAAGTGGGGTACAAGTCATTAAATGACCGGTTACACCATCATCCCCATCTTTCAAAATTTTGAACCTCTTGGTTCAAAGAACTCAAGAGCCCGATTGCCATTGCCCATCCTTTCCCCAAGTTAGATACCTCAGCAAATTCTCACATTTTTTCTCCCTCTGCTTCCAGCTACTTGTTGGACCAAAGGACATCCTCCACCACCAAATTTTTCTATTCCTATTTTCCCAGCTTCTTGCAGCTTAGACCCACCTATACTTGTCCTCGTTCACTAAAAGTCATTTTGGATTTTCTTGATGCTTGTTTGGCCTTTTTAAAGGAAACCTTTGCTGCTCTACTACTGCTACTGTCATTTTCTTCCACTTTATCCTCTTTTATGAGGAGGTATTTGTTTCCTAGCTCTATCTGATGTCTATAAACTGTTGGTTGCTCATTAGATAACTTTTTCTTTCCACCATCCTCCTTTGCTTCACAACAAATGTATATGCCTCTGCTCCAATCATTAGTATTTTTTCCTTCTTCAGGATAACACAGCTTAATGTCTTCATCCAGTACATCCTCTTCATTTTCACCCCATTCATCTATCTTCTCTCTCTCAAACTCTTTGCAAATCACGTTTAAGGGCCTTCCATTATTCTGCAACTCCTCAAGGGATTTAATCTTTCCTTGTTCTAGCAATTCTATCCCTTGGTTAATCCTAGACTTTATGTTAATCTTAGGTGCTTGCTTTTTGAACCAAATTTGGAACCTCTTCTCTTGATAAAAGCTACTCAAAAATTAATTTGCTGAAGGATAAGATGAAAGTGACATGGGTGTAAATAGGGTGGTCTTCTATCATGGATGGGTGGATAGACATTATTAATTGCCCACACATTAATATCACTCTCACATATGGTGCAGCTCCTTATGTCTTTAGAGCAATTGATTGTTGTGTAAAGTTCAAGGATGTTGATTCGCCACTTTTATTTTTTGAAGATGCTGTAGGGGAGGTTGGCTTTGCCAATTTTATAATGGTAGGTACAATTCAACTTATGCATGCAAGAAATTAGGCAGATTGAACCATAGTCACATGACTTGGAGGCTGATTTTCGACTTAGACATGGACTCTACACTCAGACTTGCCAAATTGAAAAACCATCAAATAAGAGATCCTCTAAGGATTTAAAGCTTTTATCACGCATTCTTCAATAAATCAACTTTAAAGTCATAACTAACTTATCAATTAGAAGCTACTTTGATCACATACACAAGTATACATCAACCAAATGAGTACAAAAAAGGATTTGAGTTGAAGGAAACAACATTTTTAAATATATAAATATTCTCAAGTCTTTTAAGTGTACTAAACTCATGGATTATGACATCCATGGCATCAAAAACAAAAATTACAACATGAAGACATGAGCTATGGTACATGTTAGTGTTTTATAGCTTCGGGAGCTATTTTCCCCTTGTTTAAGGCAGGTTGGCTTTCCTGTTACAAATTATATTTTATATTTTATATTTATCAAAGAGGCCAACCTAGATAAAGAGTCACCTAGTTTGGTATATATACAAGATGATGATCATTCATTCAATCATCAATTCATTCTCATTTTCATTCGAATTTTCTCAAGAAGGAGTTCACACTTAGCAGCAGATCGCCATCTTTAGAAGCAGATCAGATTTCAAGAAGATTTATATTCAGTTGTATCAAGAAGAGACTTTCATCATTTATTGTATCAAGTTCGCCTTGAGAAGGGTCTGATTTGTAAAGCAGATTTCTGCTCTTATTTGTCCTATATATAAGAGATATATTTTGTTGGGTTTTTCTCCCTCGAGAAGGAGGGTTTTCCCAGGGTAAACTACTGTGTTCATTCGTCTTATGTGTTGCATTATATATTGCTTACATTTCTGATCTAAAACTAACATGGTATCATAGCGGGTCTAAGAAAAGATCTGATCAGATTTGCGTAAGCAGTCAAATCAACTTTTCATCTAGGGCAGATCTTGAAGTATTGCAGATCTGAGGTTGCAATTATTACAGACCTAAGGGCAGATCTTTGAAGGTGAATTTGTGCGGAAAAAGAAGATGGTGAGTAGTGTCAAGGTAGAAGATAGGCTTGATGGAGCTTCAAACTTCAACTCTTGGAAACCCAGGGTACTCATTACATTAGAGGAGAATGATCTTCTTGATTTCGTGGAAAGTGATATGCCCGAGCCTTCCGATGATACTGAGAAAATCCAGTGGAAGAAAAATGGCACGAAGGCTAGAAAGATCATGATAGACTCTGTGATGAATCACCTAGTACCGATCATCTCCAAGTTGAAGACAGCTAAATAAATGTTTGATACTCCAAAGGATTGTATGAGATCAACAACACCAACAGAGCCCTTGCTTTGAGACAACAACTTCACCATGTAAAAATGGCTAAAGATGATTCAGTCATCTCATTCTTTATGAAGATTGCTGATTTGAGAGATCAGTTGAGCACTATTGGGGATATAATTGTAGACAAAGATCTTGCTATGCTGGCACTAAATGGTCTTCCTCAATCTTGGGAACCCTTTATTCAGAGCATCAGTGGGAGATCCAAGTTGCCCAAGTTTGATCGTCTTCGAGCTGATTGTATTCAAGAAGAGTCCAGGTTCGTAGCAAGAGGAATTGGGCGAAACTATCATGATTTAGAAAATCAAGTTCTTGCTACACATACTTCTAGAGAAAGAGGCAAAGGAAGAAAGAGGAATAGAGACAGAGAATCAAATTCTGCCCCAGAACCGAAGAAGAAGGATCTCTCTCACATTCAACGTTTCAGGTGTAACAAGTACAGTCACTTTGCTCGAGATTGCGAATTAAGGTCTACACAACATGTTTCTTCTACAAAGTTTGACATAGGGACAACTCAGAAGGAGCCAAGCTCTAAAGTCAATTCAGAAGGTTTCTTATTCTAAAGTCGATCAAGAGGAGGAATTAACATTCAGAGGGAGTCTGACAAACCAACAGAGGCAACCTTGGACGAGGAGGTTAGGAAGTTGATGTCGTACTTGGAGCTTCAGAGGGAGTCACATCATCATGAAGACTTGTTGTAATGTATATTTCTCTGAGATGAAGAAATATGAGGTGAAAGCCCTTGTAGTGTATATCTCTCTGAGACAGAGAAATATGAGGTGAAAGCCCTTGTAGCGTATATTTCTCTGAGACGGAGAAATATGAGGTGAAAGCCCTTGTAGTGTATATTTCTCTAAGACGGAGAAATATGAGGTGCGAGCCCTTGTTCATCTCTGAGACTGAGATGAGACGTCATGTTGAGAGACTCTATGACGACATCACGTTGAGAGACTCCGTGATGGACTCTTGTACTTCTTTGAGACTGAGATGTGGGTGTAGCTATTATGAGTGTCATGTTGAGAGACTCCATGACGAGGATATCTGGAAAATAACTCCCTAGCTAAGAGGGAGTGTTAGTGTTTTATAGCCTCGGGAGCTATTTTCCCCTTGTTTAAGGCAGGTTGGCCTTCTTGTTACAAATTATACTTTTTATTTTTTATTTATCAAAGAGGCCAACCTAGATGAAGAGTTGCCTAGTTTGGTATATATACAAGATGATGAAAATTCATTCAATCATCAATTCATTCTCATTTTCATTCACATTTTCTCAAGAAGGAGTTCACACTTAGCAGCAGATCGCCATCTTTAGAAGCAGATCAGATTTCAAGAAGATTTATATTTAATTGTATCAAGAAGAGATTTTCATCATTTATTGTATCAAGTTCGCCCTTGAGAAGGGTCTGAATTGTAAAGCAGATTTCTGCTCTTATTCGTCCTATATATAAGAGATATATTTTGCTGGGTTTTTCTCCCTCGAGAAGGAGGGTTTTCCTAGGGTAAACTGCTGTGTTCATTTGTCTTATGTGTTGCATTATATATTGCTTACATTTCTGATCTAAAACTAACAGTACAAAGGAGCCTATGACATGGCACAACATCACTAGCTCTATGTAGGTTCCTCCACTCGCATCACAAACAAGTCTATAGTGCTTCTACAATGATAGTAGCATTACTTGGTATCAAGTTTGATTTGGCAAACCAGAAGTATAAATGTAATTCAAATACTTGTAATTTAATTGGGAAAAACTTAAGACATGAGAGAACAAAAAAATGTTGTCTTTTCATCTGGCATGGTCCAAAATAATTATTAATTTTTGCTTTTAAAACTAGAGTGGAAGTTTGGGAGCATCACCCCCTAGTGTGTGTTGATGTTTGCAGCGTCGGGCTGCTTCTTCCAGATTCGATAAATTGAAGGCAATTCAAATCATAGCCTAATGGCTATTTGAATTGTGAGATTATATTTGGATAAGGCTTGATTTGCATTGAAGGTCGATCTCTTGTTTGGCGCGATCTCCTTGATATATTTAATAATTGTTATTGTATTTAATGTTTGTTATTGGAGGCGCGATTTTCTATGTAGCCGACCCTTCACTTATTTGAAGTCATGTCTCTTGAGTGAAGCTGACATGTTGTTATGAAGGGTTGCGTCCTCCTCCCTTCATTGTATATATTACCATTCATAACATCTCATTCGATTATCTATATTCACTCATTCGCATTTCACTTCATCAGTACTTGGCGCGGATTTCTTCAAGGCAGTTCAATATCTCTTGAGGCTGTATCAGCGAATTATTATTCTGTGTTGGCTGTGTTGCATCTTTCTTTGATGCTTGTATCTGGCCTTCATATTGGCCTATTGTAAAAAGGAGATCTTCCTTTTTGAGATATAATATATAAGTGATATATTGTTGCTTGGTTTTTCTCCCTCAAGAGGAGGGTTTTCCCAGGGTATCTGTTGTGTTATTGTGTTTGATTTGAATTAATTTCTGTACATGTCAATCTGATCATTAAAATTTAACATGGTATCAGAGCGGGTTTGAAGAAGATCGTGATCAAATCTGTTATTGCAGCGATACTCTCTATTCTCTTTTTCATATCTTCATCTATCTCTATTTTAGTCAAGATGGTGAACGGTCTTAAGGTTGAAGATAGACTTGAGGGAGCATCCAACTACACATCATGGAGGTTCAAAATCATGCTCACCTTGGAAGAGAATGACTTGGCAGAGTTTGTGGAAACCAAAGTTCCCGAACCAACGGAGGAAGAAGAGAAGTTGCAGTGGAGAAAGAAAGACATCAAGGCGAAGAAGATGTTGGTTGATTCCGTTAAGGATCATATTGTTCCGATTGTCTCCAAGTTGAAGACAACAAGAGAGATGTTCAAAGCCTTGGAGGAGATGTATGAAATCAACAACACCAGCCGAGCTCTTGCACTGAAGCAACAAACAACTACACCATGTGAAGATGGTGGAAGGAGAATCTGTCATTGCTTACTTCATGAAGATTTCCGAATTAAGAGATCAGCTCTTTTCTATTGGTCATTTTGTTGATGTCAAAGACTTGACCATGCTTGCTCTTAATGGTCTTCCTTCATCTTGGGAGTCCTATATTCAAGGAATCAGTGCAAGATCGAAACTTCCCAAGTTTGATTGTTTGAGGGCAGATTGTATTCAAGAAGAGTCTAGGTTGGCTGCGAGAGGTATTGATCGAAGCTCTAATGAAGACATTCATGTTCTTTCCGCTCAATCCTCAAAGGAGAAAGGGAAAGGTGGAAAGAAATGATATTTCAAAAGGAATAGAGATAAAGGAACTGATGGTGCTCCCGCATTCAAGAAGAAGTGGGACCTCTCCAAAGTCCAATGTTTTCGTTGTGACAAGTTTGGTCACTATGCAAAGGATTGCCCCACTAGGCCTAATCAGCATGCTTCATTTGTGGATGTGGATGAGATCTCTCCTCAGAAGGATTCTAGGGAATTTCTATTCTAAGCCATGGGCCTGTGTTCAAGCCGTGAAGGTTGTGTGCTGATTTGAGCGCAAGAAGCAGCATATCATACTATGTCCAGTATGTGCTTCCATCAGAATATTTAAAGAGATAAGTATTCTTTGTTTGAGTTATATCATTTTTAGTTGGATCTTGTAATTAGTAAAGAGAGATAGTGGTTTCTCTTGAATTGTGCTCACTAGCATAAGATTTTTTGAAGATTTCATTTATTGCATGCTGGTTGTGAAGATTTCTGAGTGCGACTCTGAAATAAAAAGAGAATTGTAATTTCGATGGTATCATTCTCTAATGCATGAACTGTGATAGAGCCTTGAACTCTTGGAGAGAGTTGGTTCTACATGCTAACTGCATATTGCATTCAAGAAATATGTGGTTGTGCAGATTGTTCTTTTGTTGTGCTAAGTTTGGCACTCTCGAGAGGATTAAAAAATGGAAGAAAGAGTTATAACAAAATTAAATAAAGATAAGTTTCTCTATCCCTTCATTCTGATCTTTTGATATATTTCTCTTATAGGTTGATTCATTTATGTTTTAATATTGCTCATAAATTATTATGTATTTATGCTATAACCTGAGATAGTAAACCTTGTATGATTCTAGTCTTGGTATTTCTTTGGATAGTTATAAACTGTTAGTAATCTCTCTCCAAAATGCTTTCAGGACATTTCTAGGAGCAAGAAGGTGATGAGAGATTGCTTAGTGATGAAAAGCTTGAGGCATCTTGTGAGGAAGTCATGCCGACCAAAGAAATGATCAAGCGTGAAGTCACAACTTGCAGCCATGGGACTGAGTTGGTGGCTAGAGGGAGCTCACTTCCAAAAGTCTTCTTTGCAATCTCTGAAGCAGGGATCAAGAGGGAGTTTTGTGACTCACTGAGAAGAAGTGAAGGTTGCAGTGTTGCAAGGCCAAGTGTTAAATCCTTGAAAGACCTCTTCAGCTGTTGAGATCATAATTGCACAAGACAGTCATCTGGATTTGATATTGGTAGCTCCGCAAACCTATTCAGAATAGGGTAATCTACTATGAGGTTGTGGACGTCTACCCTGAACTCTCTACTATACCAGAGGTGTGCACTGAGGCAAGTGTTGTAAGCAATCTTGGACGAAGAGGTTAGAAGGTTGATGCAAGTGCTTGAAGATTCAGAGGGAGCCTACTGAACCTGAAGGAGATGGTAATCTAGTTGATCTTGGTTCTTTATGTTGATTTATGGAAACCAATTTTCAAAAGCTTAAGGAGGTTGCAGCTAGTTCAGATCTGGTTGATCCTACTATGTACAGTCAATTGATTGGATCATTGATGTATCTATACTAGACCAGATTGCAGTAAGTGCATTTTGTCAAGTTCATGTGTGAACCAAGGCAAATACTTCTAGTTGCAGCAAAGCATATCCTAAGATACTTGTGTGGCATAGTTGGATATGGGTTGAGATATTCTATAGATGTGGATCTGGAGTTGCATGGCTATACTAATTCTGATTGGGCAGTGTGTGTCACTGATCGGAAGAGCACCTCTGGATGTTGCTTCAGTTTGGGATCTGCGATGATCTCCTGATGTAGCAGGAAGCAGTCTTTAGTGGCACTGAGTACCGCAGAGGTCATGTACATTGCAGCATGTGTGGTAGTTTGAGAAGCAGTGTGGCTTCAGAAGCTCCTTGCAGGATTAGTTGGACAATCGTTGTAGCCGACTGTCATCCATTGTGTTAATTAAGCTATGTGGAGCCTTCTGTCAATACAGTGTTCCATGACAGAACCAAGCATGTTGAGATCAAGTACCACTATATTAGAGATATGGTACTTCGAAAGGCTATACAGCTGAGGTATATCAGCACTGATGAGTAGACGGCAGACATTCTCACCAAGCCTCTCTCCAGGATAAAGTTTGCGTACTTTCGAGATAAGCTTGGTATGGTGGAGAATCTAGCCTTAACTGAGAAAGAGTCTCAGTATCAGTGAACCTGTTTAATGAGTTCTTCTTTGTGAGAGAAGTTCGAGGTGAAATCCCTTGTTAATGCATTTCTCTTTGAGATTTGAGGTGAAAGCCCTTGTTTCCACCCTCTGAGAAAGTCATGGTGGATGTCATGTGTGTGACTCCATGACAACATTTTGTACTTGTGTTTCACCCTCTAGGAGAGCCATGGTGAAAGTCATGTTGAGGTGACAACATCACGCAAGTGATGAACACTTGTACACACCATAGTATGGTTGTAACCATTATGGTTGATATTGTGTTGAGGCGATATCTAATATCTAATATCACGATGAGGTGATATTCTTCTTTTCACTTATGGTTGTAGCCATAGTGGTAGACATCACGATGAGGTGATATGTCTTATGTAGTTGGAAGTATCATCCCTAGCTGAGAGGGAGTGTTGATGTTTGTAGCGTCGGGCTGCTTCTTCCAGATTCAATAAATTGAAGGCAATTCAAATCATAGCCTAACGGCTATTTGAATTGTGAGATTATATTTGGATAAGGCTTGATTTGCATTGAAGGTCGATCTCTTGTTTGGCGCGATCTCCTTGATATATTTAATAATTGTTATTGTATTTAATGTTTGTTATTGGAGGCGCGATTTTCTATGTAGCCGACCCTCCACTTATTTGAAGTCATGTCTCTTGAGTGAAGCCGACATGTTGTTACGAAGGGTTGCGTCCTCCTCCCTTCATTGTATATATTACCATTCATAACATCTCATTCGATTATCTATATTCACTCATTCGCATTTCACTTCATCAGTACTTGGCGCGGATTTCTTCAAGGCAGTTCGATATCTCTTGAGGCTGTATCAGCGAATTATTATTCTGTGTTGGCTGTGTTGCATCTTTCTTTGATGCTTGTATCTGGCCTTCATATTGGCCTATTGTAAAAGGAGATTTTCCTTGTTGAGATATAATATATAAGTGATATATTGTTGCTGGGTTTTTCTCCCTCAAGAGGAGGGTTTTCCCAGGGTATCTGCTGTGTTATTGTGTCTGATTTGAATTAATTTCTGTACATGTCAATCTGATCATTAAAATTTAACACTGTGATCAAGGGGCAGACCCCCCTGTAGGGTTTAGAGGCAGCGCCTCTTTGTGGGGTCTAGGGGTAATATTCTTGTTGCAATACAAGGTGCAATAATCAGTCCCTAACTATGTTTGATGCCAACATGTTTGCTGGTTTTGATTCAACGAATTATATTTTAACTTCAAATGCTCTTGTTTTCTCTTTGATTGTGCTTGCAAATGAAATGAATAGCATTTAGAAGTGATATAGATCCTTTTTAAGCTTTTAGGTTAAATTTTAGATTTTTGTTTTTGCTTTCATTTTTCCAAGCTTTCTGCCTCTGATATGATGGCTGAGTCTGAGGCTTGGGACTTGGTAAGTCCTGTCAGTCGGGTAGACTTGGCTAGTCAGTCTGACTTACCAGGAACCGTGTCCAATTCTGTAGGAATCATTTAGCTTTAACTGCCTTGGGACTTGCTCATCCTGGAAAATCTTGTAACTATGGGTTGACCTAGACCAATTTATAAAATTGCATCTGGATGACGTAATGGCTTCCACATGGGGGCTTGCTCTAATGCTGTATTGCCTGCCTATTTCTCCTTAAGAATGGTTGTCTTTAGTTTTGCAAACATATTTAAAGCTGGTGCAGCCAACTATTGAGCATTCCCATGTTGGTGTGGCCGTTGTAGTAAAGAATATCCAACACAAAGGATAAGTTAGAGGTGCTAATTCTTGTGCTAGCTTCTTCGTCTTCCCTAGTGAAGCAATGTGAATGAATGGGTTTTAGGAACTTCCTGGCTCATTGGTTCCTTATTTTCTGCAATCTTCTTCATCATGAAAGACATTATTGGAGAGAATATTTTTCAGGGTAAAGGTAATGGTCTCAAACTGGGTAAAGAATACTTTCTCCTCGTTTATGTGCTGTAGGAATCGCCGTATCTGCAACATACTCCATTGGAGTGTCTAAGATGCCTATCAGTTTCAAAATTTCAATTGTCAATGGAAAGATATTTTGCTTACTGGAAATTCTCTATGGGTCTGTGTCATGCATTCTCAATTCTTCCAAAAATTTTATGGACAGCAATCTGTATAACAAGCACAATCAAACCTTCTTTGATACCATTTGATTCCATTTTGGGGGAGAGTCAAAATCTGCCCATGAATTCACATGAATTCTAAAGCTTGGTTTCTGTTTTGCAAGTTCAATTATAATATTTCTACAACTTGTGAGAGAACATCTATACAATTTTTCAAATTTCATATGTCAGTTACTTATGGCACTTGGCTTCAGAAACAGCTTCTTGAGAAATTGGCCAAGTGTTCTGTAATCCTTGGTGTCACAGGCTTGTCTACACTTTCATTTTGGTGCTGGATTTGTCAATGGCTGACTTTGCTTTTTGCATTAACTGTCCCTTTCATTCCAACCTCTTTATGCCACTACTTGATCTTATGATGCCATTAACTTCCATTTCTACAATACTAGAGTTCATAATTTGGCTATTTTGGTGCAAAGTTCATTCAAACTACTTTTGGTACTGAACCGAACACCTTCACCTTTATCTTATTTTTTGTGCTGAACATTTGTTTGCAATAGAACTTAGAATTTTTGAAGTTTGAAGCACTTAAAAATTTTCTGTGCCCTTTTGCCTTCCTCAGGGAATAACAATTAATTATCAAATGGCTCCCTTAATGGTCTTAGATTTTAATCTGTGCATGATTCTGCTTCAATACTTCAATTTTTATTTATGTGCAAACATCAGATCTTTTGACTTCCAGGTTGCACCAACATCACTTTGATAAACTTCAAAAATTGCATACAATTGTAATTGTTGGCACTTCATAATTGATTATTGCCTTTTTTTTTTGGTTGATTTGTAATTTTGTTCTAAAGCTAATCCTTCAAAGTCCTTATGTTTAATAATGATTAAAATTATGCAATATGATATCTATATGAAGCACATATAATGCAAAATCAAGATATTCCAATATATGCATGTTATAATCTTTGCCAATCTTCTTTAAATGAATAAACAAGTCTAATAACCTGTTGGCTGGTCTTCAAAGCATAATCTTACATCTCACAAACACTAGCCAGGGTTGAACCATAGATGGCTTTTATGTCATTAAGGCCATATTGGATCTATGCTCAAAATGAGTGCTCACATGCTATTACTTACATCTTACCTGACATTACATGCCTTAGAGTGTGCAAACCCATTGGTCCAAGCCGGATGGCTAGAACCCAACTTTTGAATAACAACTAACATCATTGCAACAATTAGCTCTTCTATAGAGTATATGGGGAATCTTTTATATTTGCTATCATATGGAAGGGTTTCTTAGGATTAAATAATATATATGAAGGAATATTTCAACTTCAATTTCCACCTTAGGAGTAATCTGCACTCAAGTTTGGTCCACTCATGGGAAGTAATTTACCATTAGTCAAAATTCTAGGCACTAATTAAGAATTCTTGTGTCTTGAGATTTTCATATCTCTTTTTGTGGTGAAACAATTTTTGTCCTTTCCGCAACTTTATGAGAATGCTTTGCCTTGGGTTTTATTTCCAGTTACACATAGATGTAAATCCTAAAACTAGAAAAACAAACAGCAAGGCTAGGTGCCAAGTTGAATACAAATACAACACTTCATACCTAGATGATCATCTCTCAAGTAGACGTAGAGGCTAGAAATAACCTCTCTTTTTTCCTTTAACAGACATTCTCTATTCCCCTAGATAGGGGGGGTTTTTAAAGTTTAAACAATGACTCATGGTGGAAATTATAATATCTACCACTCACCAACTTATCCTTGTGGTTGGCTTATTGTAATGTTCCCTTTTTGAAATAGTATTTAATAATAGATAATAAAATTAAAATATAAAAAAAAAAAAGTAAAAATAAATTATATTATAATTAAAATTTAATGAATGGTCAAAAGGCATGAAATGAAGAGTTGTGACTTCCTCAAGCATGAGATATAAAAGGGAGAAGAGTTCATTTGAAAAAGAGGAGGGAAAAAAGAAGAAGGGAGCATATGAGTCAAGGAGGGATTAATGGAAGAAGAAAGGAATGAGAAGAAAATAAGGAAGTGACTCTTTCAAAGGGCAGCAATTATGAAGGGTTGTACTCTTTCAAAAGGGTGGTAACTGTGAAAGGTTGTGACTCTTGCAAAGGGCAGACATGATGAGGTGTGACTTCACCCTTACATTGGAAGATATAAAGGGGAGAAGGTTTCATTTGAGGAGGACATGCAAGAGAGATCAATTTGGAAAAATAATTTATTATTCTCAAAAAGGCAGCAATGAAGGGTAGTGACTCAATTCTTATGAAAGTGGTGACTCTTTCACCAATAAGGTATAAAGGAGAAATCATTCCAAGCATTCAAGGATCACTTATCACTCATCACTCACCAATGCATCAAATCAGCACTCATTCAATCATCACTCATGAATCCATCAAATCAATCATCTATAATCAAATCAAGCAAACAATCAATCAGCAAGTCATTATCATAAATTATCAATTCATTCAATCAATCAAGCATACAAAACATCCATCATTCAAACATCAACCATTATAGCCTTGAATCATTCAAATATCAATCATTAAGACAACAATCATTCAAATATCAATCACTAAGACATCAATCATCCAAGACATTGGTGCAAAGTGTGCGCCCTTGGTCTCCTTGTGCTGTGCAACACAATGCTCGGGTTCGTTTGTTGCAAGGTGTGCACCCTTGGTCTCCTTGTTCTGTGCAGTACAATGCTCAGATTCGTGACATGGCTTAATCACCTCCTGTGGATTCATTAACTTTGGCAGTTGTATCGGGCATTAACAAGATGATCTTTTGGTGCAACAACAACTGTCTTTGCAACAGACATCAATAAGCAATTGAAAGAATTCAAAAATCAAATGGAAGAATAATTTTAGAATATAAATTAAGAACAGTCATATATATATATATTGTAGAAATTAAGTTATTGCAACCATGTTTGGAATCAATGTGAAACATGTGATAGGGAGATGCAGCAGTACTGGTTCCCAAATCAAGTATGCCAACCCCAAGATGGATGTGCCAATACCTGGGGCCAAGGGGCTGAATGACTCGAAGGCTCATTTTGTACCCTTGGGCTTGATTGACGAGGACAGGCTCCTGGTGTCCTATCATGCTTTCCCACCAAATTCCTAATGTGGTTGGCTGTTGGAAATAATCTATGAAATGAATCCAATTGTATTTGGGATATTGTGTTTTCAATAGAGATTATCTATGATCATAATACTTGATGTTAATTAATTACAAATTTCTCTAAGTTATATTGTAATTGTGTAAATTATTTATAGAATATTCTTTGTAAATAAATTGTATTGTTGGAATTCTTATTTTTGGGCTAAAATCAGGTATATCTCCAAAGGGGGACATTACACTTATTTTTGAGTATAACATCTAAGAATTACTTTGCTCTTATAGGAGGGAATTTTTCTTCCTAGATTTTGAGTTAAACATTGATTTGCGATGGAAATTATAATATATTAATATCTACCGCTTACAAACTTATCCTTGTGTTGGGCTTCTATGTGAGTATAACATCTGAGAATTGCTTTGCTCTTCTTGGAGGGAGTTTTTCTTTTCTCATTGACATCTTGACTTTTACAGCTGTTGATTTTGAAAGGGTGGTCAGTCTCTATATCAGCTTCAACCTGAAGAACATTTTTCATTTTATGATCCAGTGCTAATTTTCACAATCTGCTAATGTCCTAATCTAACAAGATAAGTGGGATGGATAGCCCTATCTTGAACAAGATATTTCATCCCTAAAATTATTAGGTCAAATGAATCTGAGAATCTTTGTGCAAATGTTTTTTCCTATTCTTGTTGGTGATGAAGGTTCAGCCTGAGTAAACAGAAAAGGGTTGCTCTTAACTCCATTCAAGCAGTCATAATTTTAGCAATGTCTTATTCAATATACAATGCAGACATCTTTTTTGTTTTGTTGTGTTTTGGTTTATGTGACTATAGTTGTGAAGGACTAGAGTACAGTCAAGTTGAAACTGAGACAAAGACTAATTAGTTATACTTTGCAGAGGCATGATAGGGCTTGTGCAGATGTCAAGACATGAGAAGGCATAGTTCTCCAAGAGGTTGGGACCTGTGGTACAATGTTTTGTGTACTCGGACCTACTTGAGGATGAATTTGCATGAACTTCTTGTTGAAAACTTAGAAACTGTGACATCCCTTCGAGGAACACCATTGAAGTCTCGACTTCCCTTCATTTCTAGGGAAAAGACCTTTAATGTTCATTTATAGATCATTTTAAGGTGTGATGTTTGTGGATGAGTTGCCTCGCTGAGTTTTGTGTCTGGCAGTGCAGTTCATCTTGTGATTTTTTGGAGCTTGGGACTATGTGTGATTAGATGATATGTTGGTTACTAATTATTTGCATAAATAAAATTGGGTACAAGGGTATGCCATAATTGTTACGACAGTCCTTGTTTTTGACAGCATTTTCTCATAAGTTTGACTATCAGTTGAATATTTGGTTAGTGGGATGGTGTAGTTTGCAAGCTGATGATCTCAGCAGTGTAGAGTTTCTTCTGATATTAACTCTTGGCTGTTGCTATCTGATGTGGACCACTTCTGTGGCTGCAAATCAAATGCTCTGAAACTGTGCAGAAAAGCCTCCAATCATGCAAGTTAGTCTCTGAAACAAAACTCTGCCCCAGCAAGTAAACTCCAACAGAATGCCCTGTTCCTGTGATTCATACACATGACCAGAACAGTACTAAAAGAGCAGAAATAAGTGAGGAAGAATCATGTTCAGGGTATAACAAAAGTCATATATGGCAATGTTCTTTTATTTATGATCAAACAGCTATAGAAAATAAGTACACAATATAGGAAGCTTTTGAACAACCAAAAATAATCACACGGCACAGCACAGCTATCGACTCCTATACATCCAACTAGGACTATTTCCCAGATCTCTCTGTCACACCAAAAACTCTCCTCAAAACCAAAACTGCAAATAAAAAAAGAAAAGCCTAAACAAAAAACACTACAACCATCACTATTGGCGGTTGCAACCATGAATTACAAGAATAGCTCAGTGAAAGGAAATGGATGGGTAGTGGGGGATCTCTCATAAAGGGGCAGTTACATCATCCTCCCCACCTTTTAAAAATTCTGAACCTCCTGGTTCAAAAAAACTGATTTGATAAACTTCATCTCAGATTTTGTCACCACCAGTATGAGGGTGCAAATCTTCCAGTAGTTGTGTCTTCAAAGTATTCTCCTGGGATTCCTTGGCACAATCTAAGCCGCTACTAAAACTTACATCCTACCATCTGGTTGGACAGGAAAAGCTAGGTGAAGTTTCAATTGCAGAGCTGATCAAATATTTGCTGCTGCTACCGTCCACAGACCTGAAAATTCTTCCCTTGTCCCAATCACGCTTTGTATCACTGTTCTTAGGTTGAGTTGGGTTGTCACCTTTGACCAAATCTTGATAACATTCTTGGAGCATTTTCTGTGATCTTCCTTATACTCCCATAATTCACTATTCCTCTCCATAATGAGAACTACTAGTAAGATCTACTAGTGTTTTTTTTCGAATGAAGATCACACCCATAGTTTGCATACTCAGGCTCGACTTGGACTTGATCGACCAAAATTTTCCAACTATGCAAAAATTTGGCAACTTAAAAAAATACTTAAATATCTATAGAAACATAAATTTTATGCAAAATTCAGTTACAAAATGTATCAAATGAGTCTATAAAATGTTGGGGAAGTGTTTTCTATTAGATTTGAATACAAATAGAGTACAAAATTGTATCATCATGTGGATACAATAGCTAGCTGATATCTATTATGAATTTATGATGATCTTTTTTTAAAATCAACATAAATTGCATATCTAGGCAAGTTACAAATTACAAGATTTTACAATTTCCTCTTCTCTAGTGAAAAATTAGGGAGAGGGTCTAGTCCTTGTACTCAATTGCAGCCCCTGACTCAACCAGGAAGGCTGCCCCTATAGCTCCACCTTGCTACTAGATGGCAATAACGCCTACCTTGCCACATTGACATCATCCAATCCAACCTCTCTTGGTTCTATTGTAGTGACATCCTCCATAGCCTACCTCTTGAAATCAACAATCTTGTCCCTTATAAACAAAGAGGGCTCCTCGTCCTATGTGGTCTAATCACTATAGGGATCAATCTCATCCAAATCAATAGGCTCCTATGATTTGTCCACCAACTTTCTTGTGTGAAATTGAAGGCTGTATTGCACAACAAACTAGGTCATTGAGGCATTGTTGAATCAACCTATTGCATTTATTTGTGTGAATAGAGTCAAACAAACTCCAATTACGTTCACAACCAAAAGTGCTACAAGGTTGAGACAAAATTTGGAGGGCTAGATTTTAGAGATTTGGATTTTGGAGTATTTTCAATGCAATCTTCCCACCAAGAACCTACAAATAAGAAATTTGAGAGTATGTAAGCAAACAATATTTAATTAATAGTTGTAATTTGTAATTTTTAAGATATAATACTTTGATTTTTGTTACCTATTGTTTGGGTGGATCTTCCTTGGATGGCTAGTGGTGAAGAAAAGAGCCTCCCCTAGCTTGCTTATAATTTCATGTGTCATTCTCTCAATGCATGTTGAGAGACCCTCCATAACCTGCCCCTTAGCATTTGGAAAGATCTTGGAGAAAACTTGGGGTTGAGGTAGTATCTTGCTACATGAATGGGTTGGTGGAATTGATTGTTCTACCTTCGATCATTGATCTCCCAAATGGGGACAAATCTACTTGTATCTCCTCTGTAATAGTTTGGATGGCCTCTTTGGCCCTATCCATGGCCTCATAAATGTATCCTATTGAGTTTTCTCTCCATACACCAAGCGCAAAACCCCCACCAAAGGCTTTGATACCATCTAAGCACAAACAAATTAAAGTTACAAACTTACAAGTTACAATTAGAATAAATGTTTTAAAAAAATTAAAAAAGGAATTAATTTGAAATTGAAATTGAAGTTTGAAATTACCTTGACAATCTCTATAGCTCTCCTCACAAAGACATCATAAAAAACTATCTTTGTGGTCCTCTATCCATCAACCTCTTTGGATATGTTGAGTCTAGCCATTCTTGATTGACAAACATTTGTTTCAAGGATGTCAATGAACTAGAAATGCTTTGCAGTATTAGAAAGTTACAATCCTTGTGACACCTAATTGCACAAGCTATTTCTCATTGGTGTGATCTCTCATGAAGTTGACAATCCAAGGGTGTTTATAAATATATTTTGCGATGTTTCTTGCATTTTCTACAACCAATCTCATCCAATCAATTTTGCCTATGCCCTCCAAAAGGAGGTCAAGTCAATGGGTTGCACAAGGGGTCCAAAAGAGTGACAGATGCCTCTCTTGAAGCCATCTTCTAGCTGCCATGTATGCCCACCTCTAAAACAATCTTCTCCAATATCAAGCTTAAAGTTTTTGGCTTTTGCATTTTATTTTGTTGGAGGCATCAATTGATTTCAAGAAAATTAAATCACCAGCCACCAAAAAATTGATAAGGGTATGGTTCTTTCCATCCACGCACCCATTCAAAAAATGGTTTATTTGAATTTTCACCATTGCCTCTTTTGATCTTCCACAATTGTTTTTGCATTTACAATAACATCTTGGAGCAATATCCAACTTAACTCTTTTGGTGAGGTTGCCCTGTACCCATTCCTTGCAACTGTTAATGCTGTCATCAAACGCTCCCAGTATGGACTCTTTGCCACATGAAGAGAAGGTTGTTATAATACCAAAAAATTGTACATGCTTTATCTACTTCTTTGTGCTCCTATTTGTACCACTCTATACCTTGTAGCAAAGGTTGTGTTCCAAGTACGTTTAGGCACAAAAAAAACCCTATGATTGAGCTCTACTTGAGTTGGATGTGCCACATATGCATAGACCATGACTGGAGCCCACAATGTTTGTCGTATCTACCTTAGTTTTTGTTGGCAAATCAGGATTAAGGGTTGCTTCTATGGCTGCTTATGCCCTCACCTCTCCAATTTCTTTTCATCCAACAATGCAAGAA
This sequence comes from Sequoia sempervirens, assembly GCA_007258455.2. Lineage (NCBI taxonomy): Eukaryota > Viridiplantae > Streptophyta > Pinopsida > Cupressales > Cupressaceae > Sequoia > Sequoia sempervirens. Next base: position 554,778,262 of record VDFB02271358.1, on the reverse strand, counting down.
GTGCTTGCATCTCTCATTTTGCCTCTTTTGGGGCATCTAGCTTGGCATTGTGGTTAGGAATGCTTGGAGTAGGGTATTTGAGGCGATTTATTCCTCCATTAAGCTTCTTTGAGCACAAGATACAAATCATACTCCCTATTATTAGTCACATTAGGGCTTATTTTCAAGCGATATCATGACTTTTAGGAGGTTAATTTCCAATGAAGCAACTTCCACTTGTTTTGTTTGAACCTAATGTAGAGCCAAATGCCATTGTATACTAACCTACAACATAAATAAAACAAAAAATAACATTTAAAAAAATATAGCAATTTGAACACAAATTTAAAAAAAAACCATGTAAACGGATTTGAAAAATATAAACATAATATGGTAATTGAATAGCAATTGAATTTATTAATTTGACAAAAAAGCATGTTTTTACCCTATAATGTAAATTCAAAAACAAACAAACAAACAAATAGATAAACAATTTGATTCACATAAACTTGTGTAAATCAGCAAATACATAAATTGAATTAAAAAATGCAATTAAATTTGTAATTTTACATGTTATAAAAATTTAAACATGCTATAAATATTTTGTATGTATGGAAAAAAAGGAAAAATAACTTGCGAATTGGAAATTTTACGAAATTGCTCTTCAAAACACCTATAAAATCCTTCCAATTTGTTCAATAATGCTGAAATGCTAGTGGGCTTCTTTAGCTTGGGCAAATAGGGTTTATAAAGCTACAAATTTGCATTTTTCAGCACTTATTTCACATTTTTAACATGTTTTTTCTGTATTCATCCTTGTGTGGAATGAGTTTCTAACACAAACTCATAAAGCACTTGCCACCAAACTAGTGAAAATTTGACTAAGATTCAGCTAAAAACCGCAGCAAGTAAAACTTGAAAAAAAAATGACGCAACAAAAAACTAGCGAGTACTCAGCGACTCATTGAGTAGTTAAACTATGATCACAACCAACTGAAACTTCAACATTGATCTCTTGAGGTGCACTTTTAACCTGGCCAGTTTAGTTTCATTGCAGCTCCACTTCATTTTCGTCAATTCTCTATTATACCGCTCTCTTCAAGTCATTTGCACTTTTGTTTCTCAAACATGCTTCTAGCTGACTTCTTGCTTATCTAGAATGTGATTTTTCTCTTCAGGTTCCAAATTGGCTTTTGCTAGAAGAGACAAAGATTTCCATTTTGAATGTTGTTTTCTTCTTTCTAGGATTTTAGGAGATGTCTCCTTCCTTCATGTTGTATCTCATAAATGTTCTCCCAACCATGGTGGATTACTTTCAAGTCACACTACTAGGGCCTTCCCAATAGCAAATGACATGCATCCGTTGGTACCACGTCACATAGCACTTCATTCACATAAGGATCACACTTGCATTTTGTTTAGAAAGATGCTCTTTCTCTTCCAATCAGCTTCCGGGTTCCTTTGTTCCCAGATATCAAGGCTCTTCATAGCAACAAGTTCTCTCTCGTCTCTACTTCAACTTCTTATGTCAAATGTTCTTCCTGGGCTGCCATCATCGCTTTGGGGTTTTGGGGGCAATATTTGGCCTTATGGGCTTCATTACAAATGAAACATCTCAAGGGCTTTCAATCTGTACAAGATTATCATCTCCGTTCCCTACCTTGAAAGCCTTCCCTTCCTCTAAGGTTTGCCTTTCACATTCTTGCTTTCTTCTGGCTTTTCACTCATGGTAGGTTACGAGGAAATCTCTTTCCCTCTATTTTGGCTGTGATCACCCCTTTTATTCACCATCTTGTTTTTGTGTTTCAGGTTCTTCTTTGCTTTTAAGGCATATTCATTGTCTCATCCACAATGGATACGTTCACCAAGGTGAACTTATCTTGATGTTGAAACTTTGGTCCATTTATATATCGGGCTGCAGCTTCCCCTTCATTCTTTTGTATAATTGTCCAAATTTTAAGTCTCAAAAATTGCTTAGTATAAGGTTGCATTGACTGATCCTCTTGTTTTAAGTTCTAAAATTCTTTAAATTATTTTTGTTGGTAATCAGAATGCAAGAATTGAGCTCTTAGATGTTTCAACATCTTGGGCTATAGTTTGAATTTTTTTCCTTTCTTTGTCTTCTTCATGAACTTTGCATGTTCTTCGACTATAGAGCTGCATGTGATTTCAATTTGGATGCTGCAATTTTCACTTTTTAAGGATCATTATCATCAATGTCTTCTATTCTGAAATACTTCAACTAATGGACACAGAATAGAAATAAATTGGGGTCGAGCTCACCTTTAAAGTATGAGATATCAACTTTTACCTTGGAATCTTGTCTGATCACAGCTTCAATGGAGCCCCTTAATAGGGTTTGTTGCCCTAGCAGCATTTCCCAGGTTCCCCGTTCCTTTACAGACTCATCCAGATGTAATCTGCCTTTAATGGCTTCTAAGCTCCTAAACCATTTCTTAGCATTTCTTCATGGGCTTGCATTCCTTTGCCCCTTCTTCCCCAATTCGCATGGACTCACTGTTGGGCCATTGCATACTGCTTTCATATTAAAAGTAAACTGATGCAGACTACCTTTGTGGCTGCAAATTGCATGCTCTGGAACTGATGCAGATAAGCCTCTTTTCCTACAAGTTAATCTCTAAAATAATACTCTGCCTCTACAAGTAAGCTTCAACATAATGCCCTGTTCCTGTGATTCATGCTCACGACCAGAACAGTACCTAAAACAGCAGAAGATAGTGAGGAAGAATCATGCTCAGGTTATACCAAAAAACAGATCTAGCAAAAAAAAATTATTCATGATCAAACAACTAAGAAAATTAATGCACAATATAGGAAGTTTTCAAACAACCAGAAATAATCACACAGCACTACACAGCTACTAACTCTTATACATCTGACTACGATTTTTTCCCAGATCACTTTGTCACACCAAAAGCTCTCCCCAAAACCACAACTGTGAATCTAAAAAGAAAAGCCCAAACAAGAAAATGCTACAACCGCCTCTAATGGCACTTACAACCAAGAATTACAAAAATATCTCAGCAAAAGGAAACTGACAGATAGTGGGGTACCTGTTATAAAAGGGCAGTTACATCATTACCCAATTGTAAATGTCTAAAAGTAAAAAAAAAAATCTTTTCTTTTCTAAAATTACAAGTAAAATATTTTACTCCATTGACAATTGAAAGATTATAGTACTACCATATTATTAGAACTCAGTGTGGGAAACCAGAGAATTTTAATCTGTGGTTTAAGATTGTAAGGAAGATTATTAGTGAAATTGTTTTGTACCTTTTACTATTTCTTGTGTTACGAAGAATTGTTCATTAAGGGTACTTGCTCTAATGCCATAATTGAGCAAGTAGCTAAGCTCCTATGATGCCATGTTTGTGCTCAGAAAATCCTTATACAAGATCCATGTTAGCTTAGTTTATTTGTGCACCAGTCAATAATTTTTGCATTTTCAAAGTGTTCGGAGGGTAATTGTTTTGTTTTTGATATACTATTTTGCACCAAAAAGTTGTTTGTGTTTTAATGTTTACCTATGATATGTTCTTAGAGCCTGACAATAATTTGTACTGCAGCAAGGAGGCAATCGAGCTATACTTGCAGATCGTTTCCTGTATGAGATTGCATTTAAGCTTTGGAAATCCCCTAAATATGGAGCATGATAATGATTATCAACAATTTGAAGACTTTTTTGTTTCCTTGAACTGATTACTCCAAGTTCTATTTTGATTTGGAGAGTTAGCATCTCTTCAAAAATCATTTAGTGGGTATGTGATTGGGCACGTAAGTTACAGATAAGGTTTATGGAGGGACTGTTAATTTGTGTGAGCAGCCAAAATTTTAACATGCTCAGGCAGGAGTTATCTCTACATAAATAAGGCTTTCTTGTATTTTTGGCAGGACTTCAGTCCTGTGATGGTAGGCTTTTAAGTCTTGGTATGCCTAGCTTCACTTTTGCCAAGTCCTCTGTTTTGAGGTATCAAACTGTATTGAAACTATTTTACAAACTGCCTCTTTGGAATTGTTTCTCAGAGAAATCTCATAAATGAAAAAAATAAAATTGGCAATCTTTTATGCCAGCTGGCCCAGATTTGGATGTTAGTATGTATCAGAATCCTGGCACACTGTAAATTTTGCCAGAATGATAAACTTGAAACAAGCAATAAAATAAGTAACCTACGGATATTTTGACAATGAAATTCTTTTATGAAAATGATGAGGTTCTTTGAATTGACTTCTGGAAATAATAGGCGCCTTTAAATTTTAAAAATCTTGGGATGATAAGCATGCATTTTGAATAAGCTTTACTGAAGAGCATGATAAGCTATGTATTGAACTTTTCCTGGCATGGATATTATTGGTAGGTAGTTCCAGAGCTTATTGTCTTGCATTTTGTTGTGTTTTTGGTTGCCATTTAAAGCTACATGAATATAGTTTCCCACAAAGGAGTAGATATACCCTAGTAAAGAATTCCTCAGAGAACTTGAGCTTGCAAGTAGAAATGTAGGTGCTATTGTGTACAGAACCAGAGGGATGACTTTCAAAATATGTCCATAGTTGATGTGAATCATCCTGATTATGTTGTTTAATTGAGAATGAACTGGAGATGAATGTTTTGATGTGCACCACAGTAGGAGCAAGGAAAGCTACCTGTGTATGTAGGCACATCTCTGCTTACAAAGAATGCAGAGGTACACATCTAGTTTTTAAAAAACAAATAACAAAAAACCCAGAAGTAGGGTTATGATCCTGTGGCCATTTTAATAATAATGATGGCTTGGATATGGGAATTGTTAGGTAAATTGTAGTTAAGTTAAAGATGTTGGAACTTGGAAGCCAGCTAAGCATTTGACAACTCGCTACATGAGGATTGTTCCCGACAATGCTTGAGGCATTAGATGTGCAGCTCACAAATCAAGACAAAATGAAGATGTAAGAAACACGAGGATGGGAGTTTTAATCAAGGCTTCCTGCGTTTGAATATGTTATGCACTGTTGGTTATGGGAAATTGTTGCAGAAGCAATGCTTATTTCAAATGTTCTGCTGCTACTAATGTATTAGTTACTCTGGGAGTCAAATTTACTACAGCAGCAAAAAAAATTGTGTTAGCTTTAGAAATTGTGCTTTATTTATCCTCAATTTAATGAGGATTTTTTGCGAAAATTTGAAATTTCCATCTTTTCTAGTATTAGACGATGGGGCAAACAGCCAAGGTATATCTGGAGCCAAAACTCCAAAACTGTGTAATGACCTCCTAATTACGTTTGATACAATGTTTAGTCTATTTTATTATTGTTAGTCTATTATTATGTGCCTGGCTAGTATGGTATTCAAAATTGTTCTGCTAACGTTGGTCATTCATGGCCAGTATAATTAATCCAAAGCATCAAATGCTTTGGGAACCCTGACACTGTAGAGAATATTCCTTCATTTGGATGAAGTAGATGTTGTGGTCATAGCAACAAAAATCTTTCGGGGAAAAAATCGGCAAACCAAAGTTAAAGATTTTTTGAAAAAAATCGGGTTTAAAAAAAATGTAAAAAATTGTAGAATAAGAGATTTTTTTTAAAAAAATTGAAAAGCATTTCTTAGCAATAGAGATATAGAGAGCAAATAAAATAGAGAGTTCAACTAATGAATCATAGAAAATAGATTTTGTTGTTTATATTCATATCGCTGATTACACTGCATTCCACTTCTTTCAAAGCATTAATTAGTTCACAATGCATAATTGATAGATGACAAAATTTCAATTACAATATAGTTTGTACAAAGTCAACCTATAAATTGAGTACAAAGTTTAAAAAAATCAAAAGTAGCCAATGACTCTTGCTAGTTGCTACTATAAATAGAGCTATGCTAGAGGGTTGCAAGTCCTGATGATGAAGCTCTTGGGGCTTTGCCCTCCTATATCCTTCAATCTCATGAGGATCCCAACTAGCCTCCTTTAGGATCTTAAAATCCTCAAACTCAAGAGTTTCGTCATCATTACCAATCCACTCATTCTATGGATCAATCTCATCAAGGTCAATTGGCTCAGCATCCTCAATGGTACCTAGTTTTTCCCATGGACAAATTAGTCTTCAGATTACAAGCAAAAAACATTATGAATACAATTACAAATTTACAACTACGATTGCAAGTATACTAAAAGTCTAACTTTGAGCTTTCTTTAGCTTCAAGCAGAGGTTGTGGTGAACAAACACCAAGTCATTCATCTGTTGGGTTAGCCGATTGTGTTTCTTTGAATGTATGTGTTCAAAAACACTCCAAGTATGCTCACAAGCAGATGAACTGCATGGTTGGCTCATAATGCGTTTCACTAAACACCTAAGATTTTTGGTTTTGTGACCAAAAAAATCCCACCATGGTGCTGAAAAACACATTATATGGAGATGATGTCATGGAAGAATATCTTAAATGTTTACACATTTTATGATTTTGTTCACAAAATAGAGAGATTATCAAAATTTTATAGACTCTACCTTGTTGCATGGTCTTCTTGCCTTCCACAATAGCCTTGATGAGAAAAAATCTGTTGCTTGCTTGTACATGGCTAACTCTCCCATAGCTATCGTTAACTGTTTTGTGGTAGCAAACATTTTTTCCATGCATATGAACAAGCCCTGTGCAACCTCACCATCATCATCTCTAAATGAAGAGTTATGGTACAAACTTGGATTAAGATAGTCTCCTACAACATGGAGAGGAGAATACATATGTTGATCCCATCTTCTATCAATTATGTCCCATAATGGGATATACCTGTCCTTGTCATTTTCCATCCTACTCCTCATCACCTCTTTGGCCCTATCCATGTCCTCATACAAATATCCCAAGACTTTCATTAGAGGCTTTGAAAATTGTACAACTAGTCTCAAGACTTTCACTAGAGGCTTTGAAAATTGTACAACTTCTATTGCATCCCAAAAACTAGCAGAATAAATGTACTCTGACACTGCTAAGCCATCTACTTGATTTGAGAAGCTAGACTCTATCCACTCGTTTGAAACAAACATTCGTTTCAAATTCATTTTTTGTTTGTATAGAGTTTGTAGTGCAAGGAAGTGTTGCAAATCTTGTCACCCCTGGTCGAACTAACTCCTTGCCCTTTGTGGAAGTGTGCATCATACACAAAACCCTTGTGTGATTATAGATAAATTTGGTAATTGTGTGATTATATGTCAATTTGGTAATTGACATTATGCTGCAACCAGTCTTTGCCCAAATCAGTTGATGTTCATCAACAACATCATTAACATCTTGTACTGCATCATTAAGCAAAGGAAGCCTCAATGACTCAAAAGATGGGGCTTTGAACCCTAGCCCTGCAAATGCAATAGCATTCACTAGACCTTGCTAGTATGGAGACTTGGCAACATGGAATGGCAAGCTAGAGTAGTACCAGAAATTTGCAATTGCCTTCTTTGCTTGTTCATGGACAATCTTCTTCCATCCTGTACTCTCCAAAGTGGTTTGTGATTTTAGTGTAGTATGAGGTGGGAAGAAAGAATTTATGTTTCCTCCACCTATGTTTGGACCACATGTTGTAGAAGGTGTCGACCCAGATTCCCTGGAAAACACATGTGCACCATCTTCCCCATCGAAGCAATTCCTCCTAACTTCTATGGAACTAGAGTCTATTTCATTCCTAGTTCTTGTATTTTTAGCCTTACCCTCAGAAATCCCTTCAAGAGCTTGTTTTGCTTGATACGTGACTTTTGTAGGGCAATCTGTACAAATAATGGTGTTATTTCCTGGCTCCTTTGCCAAATGCCATTTGAAGCGATAAATGCCACCATTGATGTCATGCAAACACCAATTGCATTTAACTTTTGTTGAACCCTGATATTGCCTTGCAATATGTCCACACAAAGTCTTATACATGTGGCATTATGACGTATTCTGCATTAGAGGATATGTTGTTTCAATGCATGTCTTTTTATACATAACACAATTGAAGCAATTCTTCGTTTTTTGGCATAAAATTTTTCATTCCATACACAAATACCAAATTGCATATCAAAGTGTGGCGCTATGATCTATTATTTAATTCTAGATACATCTCAAAAGTTATTTCCAACATGTAGTTCTCAATATCTTCATAATTTAAAATTACTTTGTAAATCTAAAAATAAATAGCAATTCATGATATTAATTTTAAAATGATATAATAATAATAATAATAAATTAAAATTAAATGGTATTTGTAAAAAAATTAATTAGAAAATACAGTAAATATTTTTAAAATAATATAATAATAATTAATTAAAATTAATTACTATAATCAAAAAATACATAAATAAAAAATAAGTAAATACAATAAATAAAAATTTAAAATACAGTAAATTAATTAATTATATTTTTTAAGTAACAAATTGGCAGGATTTTATAAAAAGAAATTTATTAAGAAACTTATAAAATATAATATACAAGAAATTGAAAATATAGTGTGAAAATTTATAAAATACAATATAGTAATTTGAAATCTAAAAAAATTACGATGCAATACAATATAAATCGCAAAAAAATAGCAAAATATAAAAAAATCGAGCATACATAGAAATATAAAAAAATTGTAGGAAACTTTGCCTACCTTGCAAGAATTCGTGGGCAGGATGAAGGAGAAATCGTGCCCAAAACACGTCTGCATAATATAGGGTTTTCACGTGAACTTTAGGGCTTTTTTTTGCACCTTATTAAATCGTGGTTGGTGAGCGTTTAAATCTTGTTTTTTTCGTAATTTAAACTTGATTAAAACGCGTTTCAAACTCCTTGAAAATCGTTAACTTTTTTCAACAATTTTTTCCAAATTTCAGGGAAAAAAATGTGGAGGGGGCATTTTTTTTAAAAACACGATTAATTAGGTTTTTTTCCAGATTTCTATTTCTATGGTTTTGGTAATACCAAAGTAATTATTTGAAACAGTTGATGTTGTTTGGTGAATCTCTTCATCCATAATTATTACTAATTTTATCTTTATTGATTTAATTATTAATATTGTTTTAAATATTAGTATAATATTATAATTACAGCTTTTTCCTCTGGGAACCGACAAATGGTTGTTCCTTTACAGGGATTTTAGAAACATTATTGTTATCTACTGAAATTGCACCCTTATCAAGTTGCAGAACTTGATACTTCAGAGAAATATGGGAACTTTTTCAGGTTGTGGGTCACCTAAAAATGGAAAAGAACCTCCGGAGAAGGCCGGCTTCCTTTGTGTTATCACCTAACAACTGACCTTTGTAAGGAAAAGGGAGAAGATTACTAAAGCAAAACAAAAATGGTAGGAACTAATCCCTATGGTGATACACCAAACTGACATGAATCATGAAATAAAATAGATGAACATACCCCTGGAAAACTAATGATAGTTATTTCATTTACTCAACATCATTTTGTGAACTTATGCATAATTCATGAAAAGGCTTAATTTGCATATACATTTTAAGAAGGAAAGATGAATTTCACAACTTTAAAGTTCAAATGCAGATTTAGGAAAATACAGTTCAAAACTTACATAATCTGAAAGAAAAATGAAAGTAGTATGAACACTAACGCTGGTTTCCAAGGGAATCTCTGTATTTTATATTCCAAATTCCAAATGAGTTACAAAGCATACATCAGCTAAGAAAGGATTTGAGAAAAATCACTAACTCTCCAGATTGCATAATTCGAACTCCCCTTTTACAAAGAGGCAAAAATGCCATATATACTAAAAGTGTCGGCCCCTGCCCTAGGGCTTACAAAAATGAATCGGTTGCTGAACACGTCGGCCCTCAGATCTTTTGGAATACAGTTAATGTTGCATTCAATGTGCATCCCTTTGTCCATGTCGATGAAAAGATCACCCTCAGGAGTGGCCTTCAGATCTTTTGCAACAATCGCATTAACTTGCAGCCCTCGTGTCCGCCCTCGAAACTCGTTAGAGCTGCTTTGAATGTTTTTGAGTGTTATCATAAATGTCGATCCACTCTTGCCAGTCGACATCCCACTGTCCTTGCGGTCTCCTCCTTTCTGTTCTCCTTCTGTTCTAGACCCTTCTGCAAGTTGACCCTCTTCAAGAAACAACATCAGGCGCCCTCTGAACTGAATTCACATGCCCTGATCGTCCATCGAAGCAAAGTAGATCCATTTCATTTATGCTCTGTTGATCTTCCTAGCACCGGTCAAGCTACCAACAGTTCGCCTGTAGCTTCCTTTGATTGGTTGAACAGATGCCACGTGGGATCGCTAGATGGTCAAAGGTTATTCCTGCAGAATCACATGTCGGTGAGACACTAGCTGTGTCTCCCCGATGCCACAATGCTCCACAAAAATTATCGACATAACTTACCACTGTCGACGAGACCTCATAGTGAGCTGCAAGAGTCATACCGATATCCCCTTTGTCATCGCCCAGACTATCGACAAGATATATCACTTTTGGCAAGAGGTCTTGCTGAAAGCATATGACAGTAGATAGCATTCCAACCAGACCATCGACAAGAGTCTTGGTGATGCTCAGCATGAACACACCCATCGGCAAGACAAACAAGTTGGGACAAGGTCTCAGCGAGCTCCTATTGGTTACACCGAAGAGTTAAAACCATCAGTGAGACATCACGAATTGGAAAGACATCATAGCGAACGAAAACCCCTCGGCCAGGAGTCTTACCGATATCCATACACCCCTTTGGCGAGACCACCATAGGTCGGCAAGACATCATATCGATCCTCTAAGAGTTATACCGCTGTGCTCTTTCGTCGGCGAGACATCCGCATTTGGCAGGACATCATAGCGAGCTCAACACACTACGCCGAAGGCACAATCCTTCAGCGAGACTTCATCGGGTTGGCAAGACATCATGACGACGCTAACCCTTTCCCCGAGCTCCAATTCTTTCGGCAAGACTCCAACGAGTCGGCCAAACTTCTCCCCAACGCCGGCCATTTCGGTGAGACTTCTATCAGTCGGAGAGACATCTCCCTGAAGCAAAACTTTTCGCCGAGACTTCCACCATTCGACCAGACTTCTCCCCGATGGAGAGATATATAAAAAATCATGGCGACCGAAATATCTAGGCGCCTGGGGATTTCAAATGAATATAGCACAACAGCCAGTCGGCAAGACAATTGGAGGGTCTCACCGACTTTCTTCCTTAAGGAGTTTTATGCCAAATCCGACTAAGGCATACCTTCCAACAGACCTCCTTGTGAAAAAGCATCAGATGCATGATTTAACCCTTGATGCAAATGTTTCCTCCATTTGGCCTTCATGAACACCTGAAACATAGGTTGCCCTGCCTGATTGAGGTCACATGTGAAAATCGGGTAACAATTATATTGCCTAAAAAGATTTCCCAAATGAGGGGCACAATATTTTATAGCAAGGTGATTTTTTATGCTGAGGAAAATCAGTTTGCTTGATATATATCTACATAGGAATGCTTTTGCAACAACATAATCTGCCACTATATGAGAGTCATCACTCATCCATCAACTACACAAAAAATACAATATGTCACAATGTCTCCCACTCTTGCCACCCACGCCTCTCCATCTTCTCTTGCTTCAGTTGTCAGTTGCATCCCTGCCCATGTATCCTCCCTCGTTGCATCTACTTGGGTTTTAGATCTTGTATGGGGCTTTGCACGTGGGTTGTTGCTTGTGGAGAGTTTTTTTTGAGCTTGGGCCTCCTCTTACTGTCGAGGCCTCTTTGGCTCACACCCTTAATGTAATTGCATCCCCCTTTGCACCTCCTCTTAAGCCTATCGCTTCAATAGGGGCTCATTCTTACTCTTAGGTGGGCCGATTTGGTTTTGCTCACCCTCTTTGGGTGTGCCCTCTCCCCTGTGCCAAACCTTCCTCGATGGTGGTTTGTGGGGAGGATGTTGCTGAGAATGAGTATTTCTATTGGAGTCAGGGTTTGGTGTGTCATTTTTCTAACCTCTGGCCCTCTCTTATTGACCCACATAAGTGGGGTTTGGCTTCTTAGAGGACCTTAGAGTGGGTAAGATTGAGCTCTTCCCTTGTGCCAAAGGTTTTTTTGTTGCTGCTTTTTCTTTTGTTGAGGACTATTGCTCAATGCTAGGTCGTCTTTGGGCTTGGGGAGAGCACTCTCTCTCGTTCAAACCCTGGACCTCTTCCTTAAGCCCCCTTACCAAACCACTCAATGTGCATTCAGTGTGGGTTAGACTCCCAAATCTCGTCCCCTAGTTCTAGGAGACTTGTTATGAGGCCATTAGAAACTCTATTGATCATTTTTTGAAGGTTGATGAGTCCATTTTATGGGCCATTCCACCTTTGCTCGGATTTTGGTGCATATTGATATCCCTTTGCCTCTTCACGAAGATGTGGTTTTGTTGGTTGGGAATGGCCCTGGTCACAATTGCTCGATTATGAGGGCTTGACTTTTAGGTGTCATTTTGCTACTAGTCCCTTGGCTTCAGTTTTCTCTCTTGCATCAAAAAGGTGCAACTACTTGGTGGAAGAATGCTAATGATGATCTCCTGAATGTTTTGACTTCCACCTCTTCTAAGGATGCCTCCTAGGATTTTGATGAGTGTCATGCTCTTGACGTAGTTTTGGTTTCTCTTGAGGTCCCTATTGGTGTTTCTCCTCTTATGGATGCTTCTCCTGCTCCTTTGGTTGCCTCTGCTCCACCCCAGGGTTTTGTTGGGAATGGTGACTACTGTTCACATTGTTTCCCTCATGTTCCACCCTCGTGTGTTGATTGTTTTCCCTTGGGGGAGTCCCATGTTTCCCCTCGTTGTGGGTTGGTGGATGATGGTATCGCTTGGACTGTTGTTCATAGAAGGCATAAAGATTCCTCCTCTTCCTCCTTTTTCTCTATCTCAAGACTTATTGGATAAGTCTGTTGTATAGGGTTCCTTATTTTGATCAAAGTATTGTTGTTCTTAGTTTGGTTCTTTTAGTCTCACCTCTGGTGAGATTTGTCTTGCTTGCCTCGATGACTATTTTGTAAGGTTCAAATCCTTCTCGATTTATCTTAATCGAAACAATATTTAGGGAAAATTAAAGATGGCTCTGAGTTGTAATTTCGCAAATCGTCGAAACAAGGATTATCATGGTAGGGAAAGAAAAGTCCTCAATTCATTTCATAACGGAAGCTTATCCGCTGGAAGATGGAGCAAAAACAAATTTGTAGGTGTGCAAATAGGCCAATTAAAATGCCATGGAGTCATTTGAAGGAGGAATGATGCCTTACTCAAGAATGGGTGTGGAGAAAAGTTGTCAAAACAAGAATCCATTGCCTTAGCCATGATCATTGGGATGCAACAAATTTGAAGTCTCGGCTCCAAATCTTAGGACCCTCCCAAAGAAAGGAGATTTTGAAGGCTAAAGTGTTGAACTTGGGAAAAATCAACTCCACAACTCCCAAGGATCACTTGCAATCAAACACCTTGAATAGAAAGAGAATAGAAAAGCTATGGAGGCTAAGAGCTATTGATCCAAAAAACCATGAATCATTATGAATGTGCATCTTAATGATTATACAATAAATAATCTTTATTAAAAATAGAGGGTGGCGGGGGCATAGGCCACTGTGCTAGCCCTTGGGTGAAGCTTGAGGGGGTTGCCGCCCTGCCAAAGTGGCAGGGTGCGGTACCCCCATGGTACCTCCCTACAGAGGGGTGACCGCCCCTACAAGTACCCCCCTCTACTTAAATAATTTTTTAAATATAGTTTAAAAAAACAAAGAACTTGTGATTTTAATAAAAAAATTATTAATTTTTCTGAAAATTTTTGCAAGAAAAAAAGTAAAATTTAAATACCTTGAATTGCATGTTGGGGAGGCCATACGACCTCTCTAGCAAAAAAATAGTCTTAGAAGCTCTTGACACGAATTTTGACAATTTGACAAGCGATCTTAATTTTTTTGGGCCTTTTGAGCGTGATGGCAATGTTTTTTTTTGGCTCAAAGTACTCTAAAATTGCATCTACCCTCCATATTTGAAAAAAAAAAGTACTTCAAACCCTTGTAGATATGGCCTTTGGAATCCAAATCGGGCCAAACAAAATGCAGATTTGACTTTCTCGACAGCTCTGAATCTAATGGAAAACACTATTTTGGTGTAGGATGCATTGAATGATAGCTCGAGACACGAAATCTTTCAAAAAGAGGAGAGGGGATTACAGGTTTGGAGCTTTGATACCATGTTGAAGTTGAAAATTCAACTCTACAACTCCCAAGGATCACCTATAATCAAACATATTGAACAAAAAGAGAAGAGCTATTGATCCAAAAAAAGCATGAATCATTATGAATGTGCATCTTAATGATTATACAATAAAGAATCCTTATAAAAGGATAATAAACCTAGAAATCGTAAACAAGGATAAAACAAGATCATGACATGTATCCTCATCCTATGACATGAGACATAAAAAGAATATGACCTAAGTAAGCTTAAGTAATTAGAGGAAAAGGAACCTAATAATTAAATAAATAATTAATTAGGAAATATCTTTTACTCTAACATAAAGCTATTCCTTTGGGATAGAAAAAGAATGTCAATAACCATCTTGGGATATTGATGACATGGATGAGGTACTTCTTCCAATGACCAAGCAGATGCAAGATTGCCTTTTTGTCAAGATTGCCAAATTATGGCCCTCTAGGGATTCATTTATAGACTGGTTACATGAAATTGGGGTGAAAAATGTCTTTAAAATATCTTCCAAAAGGTTTCTTTTTGATAGAATTCCTAATAAGGAGAAAAAACAAGAGATTATGGAGGGTGTCTCTTCATTCCAAAGGCTCAGGATTAGGCTTTTTGGATTGGTGCCTTAATTTTGATCCCACTTTGTAATCTTCCTTCTAAATACTAGAAGGTAGACATCATTTTCGACATTGAAACAATAGCCTACTTGAAGGTGCTAATAGATTATATGTGACATTATGTTTATACCTTGATCAAGATCAATCCTTCCTAAAATGTTTGGAATTAAGATCTAGTCAATACATTTGGAATAAGAAAATCAAAGTGGAATCAAATTCCTAGAAGAAGTTTGAGGCATTTAAAGGAATCTCTCTTGGTAAGGAGATGAATGCTTTTATGAAGCTCCCAGATCCTTCCCCCTCCAAGGTTTTGAATATATCCCAAACCAACTTCAACTTATCCCTTGAAGTTTTTGGTCTAAGTCTTGTCAAAAAGCTTCCCACCCTTCTTGAGGAAGTTATATTTATGGAAGAAGAATTCAAATTTACAAATGATGATCTTAATAACGATGAAATCATAAGCTTGGAGGAGAGAATTGTCAACCAGTTGAATTCTCAAGTGGAAAGGTCTAATTGTGGAAACCTAAAAAGAGAGGGAGAAAAACCAACAAATTTAAATTAGAGGAAGATAATGGATCCAAGAATCAAAAAAATTACATGCTATGCTTTTGCGATTTAGGAAGGAGACACCCCTTCCCAATTTCCAATGGAGATCCTCACCTAGAATGTTAGGGGCTTAAATGCCCCTAAGAAAAAGAGCTCGATCAAGGTCCAATTTGATTGTAACAATTGTGATATTATTCTCCTACAATAAACAAGGCCAGACATGAAAGACTATGAAATCATTCTATAGAAATGGAAGAAGAGGAATAGATTGTTTGTTGAGGCCTCTAGAGGATTGGCGATTTTATAGTGTCCTTTAGAAGTATTCAACAAAGTAATTCATAAACACAATTGAGAATAATGTGAAGTAAGGAGCATGCAATCTAAGCTACATTTTTTTACAATGTTTATGACCCTTCTACTTGTCATCCAAGAAAAGGCTTCAAGACTTGCTCTCGATTTCCTATTCTACTCACATATGCTCCAAGTTTGTGACTGGGGGATATTTCAATGCTACTCTAAGCCCTTTTGCAAAAAATAAGGAATAATTAAACCCTCAAAATCCCAAGAGGACTTTTAGGAATTTGTTTCAAATAATGGTCTCATCAATTTACCCACAAAAAATGAAGTTTTAATATGGACTAACAAAATAATTGAGTTCAAAAATATTGTGGAAAGGTTAGTTAGGGTCCTTGGCAACAGCTCTTGGCCTCGGTCTGAGTTCTCTTTGGAAATATTTATTGAGCCTTGCTCTAGGTTGAATCACTTTCCAATTCCACTTTCCATAATTGAGGATAGCTAGCCCTTTAGATTCCATTCAAACTTGAAAAGATGTGGTTTCAAGACAACTCCCCATTAATCTCATTGAAACTTGGTGGATAGAACCTTTAAATCTAAAAAGCTCCAAAATGTTCTTATTTAATAAAAGGCTCTCTTCCATCAATGAAAAGTGAAGTGTTGGAATAGCATACAATTCATAAACATATTTTTTGAAAAACATGCTTTAGAATGGAAATTGGAAGCTTTGAATAAGGAGGCACTTTCCAAGGGGATGGAACAAAACTCTCTTATGAGAGAAAAAGAGTTAATAGGAAAATATTTTGAAGTTTTATCTAGAGAAGAAACCTCCTAGAGACAAAAGTCAAGAGAACTATGGCTAAAGGATGGAGAAAAAAATTAGAGTTTTTTCATGCCTCCACCAATGGTAGAAGAAATATTAATAGGATCTCCATAAATTTGAACAAAGGGATTGAACTGGAGGGCTCATAAGAAATTGGTTATGGAGTAGTTTCCTTTTTCTATAATTTGCTTAATAGAGAATCCTTTGATCTTCAAAACTAGAAGATCCTTCTTGGAAACATTCCCAAAATTGTCTATGAGGATCAACATAAGATTGTAAGCGCCCCATTCACCGAGGAAGAAATTAGTACAAATTTTAGCTTCACTCAAGCAATTCCCCTAGTCTTGATAGCTTCTGCTACTCCTTGGATAAAGATGTTGAGGTAACAAAAGAATCAAGAAAACATCATATTTTACTAAAGGACTTGAGTAACACCATATTGCTTGATTCCCAAAAAAGAGAATCTAGCCAAAGCAGTCGCAAACAAATTGAAACTTGTCCTCCTAAAGATAATTTTAGAATAGAGTGGCTTCATCCTAAGGCGTTCCATATTTGATGACATTATAATTACACATGAGACTCCATTTTGTACAATATCAAAAGAAAATAATATTACTAATCAAGATTGATTTTAACAAGGCCTATGACAAAAAAAATTAGAGATTCCTAATGAATGTGTTGCATGGTTTCAAGTTTGATAATTACTGGGTAAACTAGATCTTTAGCTTAGTTTCAAGTCATAAATATAGTGTCCTAGTTAATGGAAGTCCACTTGGCTTTTTTCCTTCCTCCCAAGGTTTGAGATAAGGTGAAACTTCATCTCCTTTTCTCTTCTTTAGTATGGTAGATGCTCTTGAGAGATCCACCTCAAAAGTTACCATTAGCAAAAGATGGATTGGAATAGAGGCTACAAGTGAGTGAGATCTGATTATCCACCAACAATTTGTTGATGATGCCATTTTATTTGGGGTTGCTTCCATTAGAGAGGCTAAGAAAATTGATCTCACCATCAAAACTTATTATCGGGCTTCCAACCAAGTAGTCAACTCCATTAAGTCATAAGTGATTTTCTTCAATTTGAACAGTAAAAAGTAGGCTAAGATAGCTACGATTTTGGGCTTGAAGATTGGATCTCTTTGTAGCAAATATCTAAGTTCCCCTTTTTATGGGTGCCAACAAAGCCAATTTGTGGCAAAGTAAGACAAATGTGCAAATAGATTGTCTTTGTGGAAAGGTAAATGGCTCACTTTTGTATGCAAATTTTTTATTCTAAAATATTTAATTTCAGCTATTCCAATATACTTGATGTTGTGTTTAAAAATACCAACTAGAACTTGTCAAAATTTAAAGAGGATTATGAGGACCTTCCTTTGGAAAAGTGAAAAATTTACTCCAACTTACCAAAGCACCATCAAATGTCATCTTAATTTGGAAGTTAATGATAGCAAACTAGTAGACTCCTGGAATGAATCTTACAATGGTTTTCTTGATTTATCAAATAGAAGTAACATGGAAGAGGCTAAGGGGATTCTTTCCTTGATATGGGATTCCGATTTATAAAATTATGTCAAGATTAGCTCTAATTTAGGAGTTGTTTGTTGGCAGATAGCCAACGCTTCCCTCGGGATTTGTGACATGGATTAACCACCTCTCATGGATTCGTTAACGTTGATGGTTGTATCGGACTTTAATGTATGTCGACCTTTTGGTGCAACGACAACTGTGGGGCCAACAATTGGTATCAAATCCAAAGGTCTCAGGTTTGAATCCCCTTGGGTAACACTGAGGGGGAGATTGTTGGCAGATGGCCAACGCTCCCCTCGGGATTTGTGGCATGGCTTAACTGCCTCCCATGGATTCATTAACTCTAACGATTGTATCGGGCATTACAAGTTGACCTTTTGGTGCAACAATAATTGTGAGGCCAACATTATTGATTAGGTTTGGAAGGATTTCTCCTTCCTCAGGACTTTGAAGGAGTAAGAATTGATTCTTATGGAATAAGTGAAAAAAGGAAAACATATATGAATAGTGAAGGGGAATCTTTGAAATGGAGCGATTTAAAATCTAGAGAATATATAGTATGTTTGGGTTATGAAATTGAGGATGCCTCTCTCTTGTGGTTAAGGATTGGCCATCACATTTATGTCGAAACCAAATTTGTCTTCCCAAAGCTTGTGTGTTTTCCTAGAAAGATATATAGAAAAAGACATTAACAACTAACAAGTTCCTCTATATGGGTTTTGTAGGCCCTTTAGTTGTGTGAACCATCTTCTAGTTAATTTTTTATTTGTGTAGAAATGTTGGTATCACATTTCTTATCAAGTTATTTGACCTTCATTTACACAAAATAATGAAGTCCAAATTTGGTTTGGTCACTTTTGTTGTTTAATGGGTTTTGGGCGACAAATTCTTTCACATAGAGCATTGTTATAGAAATATAGGTATTTTACCCATGGTTATTGGGGATCTTTTGGATGTAGAGGAGGAGATTGATATAATAAAGAAGCTAGTCACTTTTATCCTCAAAAGGAACATTTTTGACAAGTTTCACAAAATTGGCCACAACTCCCAAATAGGGCTTCCTTCAGTTGGGTGATCCTCTGCTATTGGAGAATGACTTCATTTGTGGCCCTTGCACACCATTTTTCCAAATTATGGATAATGTCATGGTGGATATTTTTAGGAAGAAAGTAAGACACGATCTCTTTTATCATATTTTTTGTTGACTTGGATCCCCCACATGCTATTGATTGGGGTTTCATTTTGGACAATTACTACATAGTAGGTTGATCATGGAGTGGGTTGGTAGCACAATTGATTCCAAGAAGCTTGAAGTTTTTGTAGAAATCATCATTATAGAAGACCCTTCTCCCTTGCACAATAGAACATGGTGTTGTGTTCATTGTGCTCAAGCCCATGAAAGTTCATTCTCATTGTACAACCTTAAAGAAAAGTGAATTTCAATAACCTTGCATTAGAATTCTAATAGGAAAGATGGGCCATTGATTGTAGTTTAGATTTTAGCTCTATCTTTGAAATTGCACATTAATGTTTGAACAATAGGAGTGGCAATTGCATCAGTGGCTAGAGTATGTCTTGAATTTTCCATAGAGTGAATAGCAAGGGTTTCAGATGTTTTAACCAAAGTTGGTTACAATGGTATTGGAAGCTGCCACAACCTTGTTATAATCATGCAGGCCAATGGCATGCTCGAAGTGATTTGTGTTGGAAGAAACCTCAACATATCACCATTTTTGCTAATGTAGCTTGGCATCCAACATATTCTCCAAGCATAGAATATACTATAAGAAGAAACAATTTTATTTGTTAAGGATTACTCATTTTTCCTTAATTTTTTGGAAGACCATTAATTTTATATCTTGTGGTTGAAAGAGTACTTTTATTTTAAAGAATATTACTTCAAGTGCAAGATCTAGCCACTTTGATTTTAAAGATCAAGAGTGGACTACGAGAACATATATTTAGGGAATTAAAATACACTACCCTTGCAACACTCGATGATGAATTCAATTAGGCACAATTGATAGAATAAAAACTTGTTGCTCAATCTCAAGCATCTTGGCCTTCATTTTTTTCAAGTCCCACTAAAACCACAAGTTCTTGGCCACAAAAAAAATTATATTGAGAAAAATTCCCCCTCTTTCCCTTCCTCTTCTCATTCTCCTTATGATTTTAATAAATCTAATCATTTTTTTTATTATTATAAAAATAAGTTATGAAAATTTAGAATGTTTCAAATTGAAGAAGAGTTTGATTGTATAGTCTCCATTTGTGGAGAAGTAAAATGTTCCCATCGAGACTTCTAGTGATTATAGGACATATGATGAATTGAAAGGTAGACTCAATAGGGTCACCTTGATGAACTGTTATTCCATTTCAAGGGGATGTGACAATTTGTTTATCACTTGTGCTCACCTAATGCATGATTTCTCTATGGATTGTATCATTGGTAATGCCTTGCAAAAAAATTGGTTGCAAAGTCTGCTATGGAAAAACTACATTTGTCGATGGATCCACATCCTCATCCATATTCACCTGGATGGAAGGATAGTGGTTCATTTGCATAGATCACACACACATGTATCGTCTTTTGCATTTAGTCCCAAATTCATTGATAAGGTGACATATGATGTGACCATTAGTTGTTGTGGTTTGTTACTAGTAAACACTATCAGATATGGTATGAAAACTTATTATGATGACCTTAATAATGCATACAAATTGCAACAAATAATAAAACATTCTTAATTAAATGTACTCAAAGCACCACTAATCTTGTACTAAGTTTAAACATAAAGTTATCAATCAAGCACAATAGCTTGTTTTAATTTTTATATGGTCAAAATATGATGATTCTAAAGCAAAGGTCACTATGTCCAAACCGCTTGCTACTCTTAAAAAGTTGTTGCATACTTATTCACATGTGTTTTAGGAGTGAAAGACACTTCCCCCAGAATGACCAATAAATCACACTATTGGTATTGCCCCTGTTGCACCTCTTCTTGATGCCCCATTGTATTGACGATCAATTATCCAAAGTGATGAAATTGAAAGGAAAATTTAGGATTTATTGTCCAAAGGTTTCATCAAACCAAGTACCTCCCCTTGCACTTCACCATTTTTTCTTGTGCACAAGAAGGATGTGACTTGGTATCTTTGTATTGATTTTTAGGAATTGAATAAATCATTATCAAAATTGATAATCAATTTCTTGCATTGATGACCTTTTGGATCAACTTTAGGGTGCCAAATCCTTCTCAAATATTGATCTAAGAAGTGGATATCATTAAGTCAAGGTTCAAGCAGAGGACACACAAAAGACAACTTTCAAGACCAAATTGGGTCTTTTGAGTGGCTTGTGATGTCATTCGATCTCACCAATGCTCCTAACACTTTCATGTGATTGTTGAATGAGATATTTTGAAATTGTTTGGATAGTTGTTATCATCTATTAAATGATATCCTTATCTTTTCTCACACTTAGAAAGTACATCTTCAACATTTGGAACATGTTCCTCACACACTTCAACAAAATAGTTTGCATGCCAACTTTCCTAAGTGTTCTTTTGGTCAAGGATTCATCTTCTATCCTGGATTTTTCATTAATGCACAAGGGATTTTGTTGGATTTTATGAAAGTGGAATTTCTTCTTAGGTGGCCAATTCCTTTGACTCTCATTGAATTTAGAAGTTTCCAACTTCTATCAGATGTTCATCCTTTGTTACTCAAACATTGTCACACCTATGCACGAATTGAAAAAGACTAATGCTTTGTTTAAGTGGATAGAGAACCATTCTCATGCTTTCAACACATTAAAAGATAAGTTACGTTCTACACCTGTTCTTGTATTGCTAGATCCCTCACAACATTTTGAGATTGAAATAGATGCTTTGTAGTACACACATGGAGTTGTTCTAAAGAAAAATGGCCATCATGTGACCTATCGTTCAGACACCTTCTTTGGTGCTAAATGGAACTAATCCACATATGATAGGGAGTTATATGCATTAGTCTAAGCCATCAAGTACTAAAGATATTATCTTTTGATAAAATAAACAATTGTCAATAGTGATAACTTACCCATCCAATTTCTTCAATCTAAAAACCAAATTGAAGAAACTCAACATATGAAGCGGGTCACATATTTATAAAAATTTCACTTGTTCATCAAGTATAAGAAATGGAACACCAACAATGTTTTAGGTTGTTGAGTTGTCCTCCTACGACACATGCTTTAACTATTGTTACCCTTTCTCATTTGGGATTTTAGACATTGTCTTCTTCATATGCTTTGGATCCTGATTTTGGTCTAGCCTACACAAGTCTCTTTAGAATTCCACATCTTTCAATTTGACACCTTTTCAATATTTTTACATCAAGAAAGGGTTTCTCTACAAGTTGGATAAAATTTGTGTCCCTCAAGATGATCATACTTCTCTTCTCAAGGAGGCACATTCTACTCTTTATGGTGGCCATTTCGGCAAGCAAAAAATACTTCATCATTTGCAACATTTCTTCCATTGGATTCACTTGTAGCAAGATGTTCTATATTTCCTCAAGAGATGTACAATCTATTGCCACTCCAAACCAATAAATAAAACGACGGTCTTGAGTATTCCTTTTCCAATTCCTACTTGTCCTTGGGAAAGCATTTCCATGGACTTGGTTAGTGGTTTACCATTGATTTTTCACCAACATGATTTCTTTTTTGTGGTTGTCAACCAATTCTAAAAGATGGATAAGTTCATCTCATTCCACAAGAAAATTTTTGCACATGACAACACAATTGTTCTTTGACTCTATTTGGCAATCCTTTGGTCTACTAACTAGCATTATTTCTAATTGCGACTCCTATTGTGGGCCATTTATAGCATCTTTATGGAAAATTTTGGGAATTTCCCTTAACTTATCCACTACTTTTCATCCTAAATCTAATGGACAAACTAAAGTTGTGAACATGACTCTTGTACAAAGTTTGATGATCTACCATCATAGTTATCTAGCCAAGTGAGATTTGAGCCTTACCCACATTGAGCATGCTTACTATTGGGTAGTTCACTCATCTATAGGTCACTTGCCATTTGAGGTATGTCTTAGTTTTCAACTTTTGTTTCCATATGAGTTGCTCTTATCTTTTTTTTCTCCTACAACTATAGATATTTTGAAAGACCAAGATAAGGCACATTCCTTCATTCAACATTTGCAATCTTTAGTCCAAAGTAACAAACTATTTAGAAGACTCAAGAAAAGCATAAAAACTTGTGGACCACCATAATATCCCTCATCATTTTCAAGTTGGGGATAGAGTTTGGTTATACTTGGAAAATGTCATTTCCAAGAGAATGCACACAGTAAGGTCAAGCCATTTCGCTATGGACCCTACATTTTTCTTTAGAAGGAGTCCAACAATGCTTTTAGAATTGGTCTTCCAACACATTTGGGCATTCATGATGTTTTCAATGTGTTGATCTTCTCAAGTTGAGAAAAGCTACTAACCAACAACAAAAGGAGCCAACTACAATCATTGAGAAAACTATTGACCAACAACAAAAATCGCCCATCCCACAAACTGAGGAACATATAAACATTGTAAACAAAAAGATCAACAACCATGCACAGAAGAATTTCAACTATTGTGCACTCCCCACCAAGAGATTCTTCTAGCTCCAAGAACAAAGTGCCAAAATTTACCCACTTTGAAAGCCATGCCCTCATTGAAGATTGAGACCACCTCCACCTTAACAAGAGAGAACACGCCAATAGATTTTCATCAATTAACTCAACCCATCAATACACTCTTGTCAACTTGTCATTTACATATGACAGAGGGGAGAACCCACTAGTCAAGCCACTCTTGTCAACTTGTCATTCACATATGATGGAGGGGAGAACCTACTAGTCACTTATAGAATTCCATTATGATGAGAGGAAACCAAATTTTTTAACACCAATCTTATATCTTGAAACAAATCCATGAGAATGTTTACATCTTTATTGAGCATATTAAAATTAAATACAATACCTCATTCTTTGCCTCTATAGAAACAAAATTACTTGAATCTTGGACTAAGAACTATATTTCCTCAAAACCCTCATCTATCATTGTATTAAAGGAGAGCATATACAAAATATATCACACCTCCATAATGCACATAATTGCCTCCAATTTGTTATGAAAATATACCAATATAGAAGCTTAGGTCTTGAAGTTACTTGTATCCTCCATTCCTTCTAAACCAAACAAAACTTTGACTAGATTAAGAGCATATAAATTATGACAATATAATATTTTCTTCAAACAAAAATCTAATACTTGTCCTTTGTGCAATTGATCACTAGGAGACTGAAACATAAGACCTACTATGAAATAGGATGCAAAGCAATACCAAAGCCCTCCCAACCAATAATTGACAAAAAAAAAACCCAACAATACACCAAAAAAATAACATAGTAGCATGAAAAGGCAATAATCTCCATTGCATTAATTTGTCTACTCATTACGTAAGGTGTCTTAACACAATCCCTTCACACAAACATATACATGCAAAAAACTTCACATTAAAAACTATCATTAATATACATAGAACCATTGTTTCCAAAGAGATCAATAGCCATCAAGGTACTAGGGAATATATTAGAATGAGGACATAATATTTGGTTCTATCACATTATTAAGATCCTCCCAATCTTGAACATGCATGCTCTCTATAGGTGATAATATTAAATTTTCTATAACTCTTATTGGCTAGGAGATTTGTTGAATAGTTTTTTTCTTTATAACCATGCATATATTTTGCCACCTTAAACTTATTAATGCGCATTTACATCCTCCAATCAAGGTTACTACCTTTCTTTAATGTCAAAATGAGACTTGCAATAAGTACCCCTCATTCCACTTCATTATTTGGTTTTATTTCTAGTAACTAGGATCTTACAAACAAGAGTCTACCTTTTTCATCCTATAATAATTATTCTACTCCCAATATACCTAGATTCCCCCTGGATGCTCCATCATAGTCCAGTTTCACACCTACCTTCAAAATCAACCAAATCTTATCCCATTTTTTTTCTTATTATCTCTTAAACCATCAATAGGTTGAGATATCCCTACATTTCACAGTTTAACAATTTACACCTCAAAGTTCAAGACAATCCCTTATCTTTAAACCTTGATTCTATGTTTGACGTATTCTACTATGATTCATTCAATTTGCACCCAACATATGCCTAAAGCTAAAGCTTCATTTCTAAAAATCTTTATGTTCCTTCAAGCGATATCCCCCATAAGACACATACAAAGAGAGGTAATCCATATATTTTAAATAAGAGGGGAGCCTTTGGCCCAACTACAAATATGTTGCTAAATAGTGTATGGAATGACCCACACCATATGTAGCTTTTCTAACAACTTTGACCAAATACTTGATGCATACACATAATGGAGTAGATAAGTCATTGTTTCCACATCTTTGCAACATAGAGGGAAACATTATGCACCAAATATATTCATGATCATTAAATTATTAAAGGTTAAAATTTTGTTTCTAGTAACTAGCCACACAAATATATTACATTTATGAGGTATATAAGCATGCCAAAAAAATTCCACATGCCAATCCAATCTATCCTACCCTTGCTCTCATAGAAGTAACATAGTCTAATTTGACATCATACAAACTTGACTTATTCCTGAACCAACATATAGCATCTTCCCTATATAGATTCATAATGTGAATATCTTCAAGATAATTTTCTAGCCATCATTTTTTATCTTCCAAAAATGGGAGGCCTACCATATCTCTCTAGCCTCTATCGAGAGTTCCCTCCACAACTATTTCAGACCTATAATCTTGAAGTCTAGTACCCCAAGCCTAAGATAAACATATCTATGCCTCAACTAAATCATATTGTTGCCAAATAGGAGCTCTACCCACCCAACAATCCAACCAAAAATGCACTTTATTTCCTTCTCTAATATTCCAAGAAAGGCCATTTTTAATTATCTATTTAGAATTATTTATTAACTTCCAAATGGATGATTTAACAAAGCATGCATTAGAAAATATAGATAGAGGTTCAACATTCCCTAAATATTTTAATTTGAGAAAACTTGCTCCAAAAGGTAGAGGGCCATGTAATCATTTTTCAAGTGAGTTTAGCATCCAAAGCCAAATTTGTAGAATTAAATCTTTTAAATCCATTCCACCTTACTCCTTCAAACTACAAATTGACTCTCATTCTTGCCACAAAATTCTAACATATTTTTGTTATTTCTTGGAACACCTTAGGAATAGATAAGACTAATAACATATAAATAGGTATGACTCGTACTACTTTTATCTTTAGAAGTCTCCCAACAAGTCTTAACCATTTACCTTTTCAAGAAGATAATTTCCCTTATATTTTGTCCACCAATTCCAACCACAACTTACTACCAACTTTGCTAGTAAATAGAGGGATGTCTAGATATTTGCTCAAGAAAACCTCCACATTTATACTCAATACTTTATATCTTTTTCTAAACCTTCAAACTAGTGTTCATGAAGAATATCTTGGACATCAATTTTTTTAGTGGTGAATTTTTCCAATTCGTGAATACTTTGTATTGGCCAATTCAATTTTAATAAATATATAAAATGGTCATAGGCCCAAATTGCCAAAAAAATTATGATGCATGGGTCTGATGGGTGTGAAATCACTACTAAATTATTTATGAAGCATTTATATCATAATATTTTTACCACAATAGATCACACATTTTTATTGAGGAACCCCCTAAAATATAAAAGTTGTATTTCAATTAGTTGACATATTCACTAATACCATTGAAATTCCACCATGTATGAGGACCAATTTTACCATTACCATTATAACTCCACGCTATTATTGGGGCCATAGTCACCTTCAAATCATCATTCATGTTCTGGATTGTGTCCCAATCACCCAACATTTACATCAATTGTTTTACATTCAAGCAAGATTTATCACATTTTTCCTTCACCATTTCACAATTTGACGAGTTCCACCAAATTTGAATTCATAAAATATAATTAAAACTAATTATTATTTTTCACATTTTATTTTGCTCTCGATTTGAATCAACTAGACTCTTGAATCTTTACATCCTTTGAAGAATTTTTTGGACTCCTTTCTTTGGTTTTTGTTATGCTTAGTATTTGTGTTGTTTTGTAACATGCATGTGTTTGAGTCTAGTCGAAGCTAACCACAAATAATCCACCAAACTAAAACCTTGGTATGTTTTTCTAGTATTAGCTCATGATGATGATATTTTCATTGTTAGTTATTTGAACAAATTTAACCTATACCCTAAGGCGCTTTGTGGCATAGGGGAACCCAACAATCAATTGTGTTGAATTCTTGTTATCTTGAAATTGTGTTTAATTATATGAAATTCAAAGATAAGGACTCTAAAGAAATACTTTGAGATCGTATGTGTCATAAGAAAAAATCATAATGTTATACAAATGAGGCATCGATGGTTCAAGTTGAGGTTGCCACCATTTGGAGATTGTAGCTCTAACACGTGGTTGGCACCTAGGGGCCAACTTGGTGTTAGGTTGAAAGGTTGGTGTCGTAGATTTTAATGACCCTATTTTGCTTGATTTACTAGCCTGGGCTGTCAAGAATAATCTTATTAATGGTGTCTCATGTTACCTTCTCAATGTTTGTGATCATTTATTTTATTTTTGTAGTTCTTTGTTAGTGGTAGGAATTAGTCTATGTCTAGTCTATTGTTGGGTTGGTGTATATGGCATTCCACAAAGAAGTATATCAAAGAGGCACAAAATGACATTAATGGAATGGAGTTGGGTTTACATATAATTAGTCACAATCACTACAATCACAATTAGTTATGCATGTTGCTTGTAATACCCCTATGGAACTAGATACACACTATGAAGGTCGTTAAGTAGAATAATAGTCTTGTGCATTTTGCTTGGCTCACTAGAAGTTCATGCAATGAGGCACATCACAAATTATGGTGACCTTGTACCCATATGTGTATACTCATTTAGATCAACTATAATGCATGCATGATACTCTAAAAGGTAACCCGCACTTGTCTACTTAAGCTAATTGTGATGACTGGACCATGTTTGATTTTTTTTTTACTAGGACTATATGCATCTTAGTGAATTCTTGGGTGTTACACATTAATAACACACATGTGACAAAATAGGCAAGAAGTAGTGTGGTGATGTGACATTCAGTTGGAGAGTATGTTGGAGGGAAATTTGAGTGGTGCAAAAAAACTTGGTGTTCTATGCAAATTATCAATGGATGATCATCAAATTCTAAAGTGGAAAGAGGAGAAACACATCATTATGGTCAATTTAGGACCATCTAATATTCAATAACTATGTATCTTAGGATGTATTATGATCTATGTGGTGTTCTAATTCTATAAGTATCTTATTCAACAATTAGTGAAGTAGTTAAAAGTGAAAAGGTACTCGGAAGAAGATGTATTCTTGTTTATTAATTTCTATTGATGTATACCCAAGCATTAGCACAATATGTTTAATTTAAGAAAACCCTTGGATGAAATGACTAATGAATACTTAATGAGACGAGTCAAGAATTCTATATGATTTATGATATTAATCATGGATTACATTTGGGTGCCCATTGTGATAAATATGTTTTTTTAAGTCTTTCAAGAAAGATTTGTTGGATGAAAGGTCCAATGTCACAAGAGTTCTCTTTATAAGTATACAATCATTTGTGTTCTAGTTTAAAGGTGAGAAGAAAATACTAGGATTAACTAATAGAAGTTGTAGGTTCTCTCTCTTTGATGTTTAGGACTTGATTGTTAAGAATTTTGTTGAATTTAAATTGCCATAAATGGATTCCTTACATTTCCTTGTTGAATCTAGGAGGTTTTCTCTACCTTACTTGGTATTTGAGTTGACTTGGTAAAGTGGGAGTATGCCGCATGTTCTCACAATAAAAGATAAAGACGTGTTAACCACTCACATTGTCTCCACCAAAAGCTTCATATTATTTCCCCTAAATAACACATGTCAAATTATGAGTTATGAATTATCTCTAAAATGTATATCAAACGTCTTCCCCCAATTTTAGCATCTAAATGCTCTAATTAAGGGAGCATACTCGATCCTAGAATACAAATCAATTAAATTTGAACTAGGTAGAAAATTCATTAAGTTTAACCTTAGAATTGCCTTGGTGCGAAATTCTATTAAATGTCAAAATCTTGCAAGGTTCTCATCAATATCAAGTCTAGCTTGATAAAATTACACTGAGGCAGGATATCAAGTCAAGCCCCACATATCAATCGCTCTCACCCCCACACTGTTGAAAAAAACTTACGTTTATTCATTCTTGGAGTCTGTTGAATAAGATAGTGCATCAAATCTAATTTAATCAGTCCTCCATGGGATCCAAAATAGACTAAGAAAACTCGATATGAGAGTGGACCCCAAGGAAGATTTAAAAGGAGTTAAAATGATAATTGGATAACTCCAATCAGTCTAGTTTCAGGGGCCAAAGGTGGTGAGATCCTGATACATGTTCCCAACTTTTTAAATGGTGGGCCCACAACATAAATTCATTTATAAACTGTATTATTGTTTTCAGCCATGGGTGATTAGGTAGGAAAATGTTTCAGAGGCAGTCTTGGTTATTTAGATTTCTAGTAAGGGAAGAAGTGTGATCTTCATTTCCTATCTAAACACAATATTGATTTTGTTCATGGGAAACTATAGCAGCTTTAAGAAACTTTAGGATCGTAAAATATAATGGTTCTTGATTTTTTCTCATTGATTTAGCTAATTAATTTGATTGATTAGTTGATTATGATGTGTAAATCATAATTTTATTAAATTATTTGTGAATAATATATTTATTTTGAATTTATTTTATTTTTTGAATGTTTGAGGAAAAAATATTTATGTTTAAATTAAATAAATAATAAATGATTATTTAATCAATTTAATTTTGATAAAGTGGATTAATTACTAGCACTTGCATCTAAAGGAGGTTAAGGGATTACACCTATAGAAAACTATATGTATGGTAATATGTGTTGGGTGAAAATTTTGTAATCCCTTTACGGATTACAAAACTTGAATTTCAGCCACAATTATGCAAGACAAAATCTCTCCTCTTAAAAAGGGGAGGTGCCCTTCTTACTGCTTAAGGAACTGAAAGGTAAACTACTCTAATATATACACTACACTAATCATATAGGGGTGTGTCACATTCATGATTCTTTTTTTTTAGAGAATATGTTTACAATGTTCCACGATTTAATATTTCTAGATGCAATACAACTCTAAATAAAATCTAAGCAGTAATTCCAATACTTCTAACTTGTCAACACATAGTCTAGGAGTACCGGTGTGATAAAGATATGTAACCAAAAGGCTCACAGAGGCACAGTCGTTCCGTAGTCTTCAATGATGAATTTCACAATAGAGTAACTAGCAATGTAAATGAAGCACAAAGTCTTCAATATACTTCACAAATAGATCCACAAACATCATGAACAACTTCAAGTACAAAGCCTCAAAGATAACTCACCAATATTATAAGTAATTACGTGATTCCAAGTAAAAAGGCGCAACACAAAGTCTACACAAATTATCTTGAAAGCCTACCAATCTCAATTTATAAAATGCTACGAATTCAATCCAATAATAAGATAAACCTATGAGAATGACATAAGAACATTCACATTCATTGAAATTGACCCAACTCAAAGTTTGGTATGCAATTTAGCCTTCTTTATTGATTTGAAAGTAGCTTCACAATAAGAACTCAAAGTTTCAAAAATGAGCAACACTTCGCTGCATAAGACAAATGGTTTGTATTACAATAGAACCCTCTCATATTTATATATGAGAGAAGAGAGCTAATCTAGGAAAAACCCTAACTAACTATCGACTTATTCAAAGGTGATGTTCATGAATGTAGGAGATCTCAGTTTTTACATGTAATTACATTTTGCAAAATGACATGTAAAAATGTCAAGATTATTTACATAAAGCATAGAGAAAGCATAAAAATATATCTCTCAAAACGTAAGAAGACTTTATGGTTCCTCGCTCTTGGCTTGGAAATCTTCATATTTGTTCACGATCTCTTGCATTGTTGCTTCATATGATCCAGGGGTATAATCAATGATCGTGTGAACCTTTGTGATAGACTTCTTCGCATCAGAACAAATCTCTTACACCTATCCAAACATGTCTTGATATTTTCCAAGGTTAGTTGTATGTCAACAAAAGCATCCATTGAAGCCAATGAGAATGCTTCATCTTCCATCTGTTTCTAGATAACTTTCTTGTAAACTTGGACAATCTCGCTTGCCGGGAGAAAGATATGATCTTCATCAAGAAGCCTCTCGGGCAGCTCTTCAATTCTATTCACCAAGATAACTCGATGTTCTTCAACATCTTCTTGTACTTGTTGAGAATCTTTGATGAGATTCTTGATGACAAGTATGCGGTTCTTAATAGACTCTTTTATTCTCCACATACTTTTCTTTGTTTGGAATAACACTAACCTGTACTAACTTACTCAGTCTCACCTCCTTTAATTGCAACCATGATTTGAGATTTTTCTCCATTTCCTTTTGCTCAGTAGAAAGTGTACTTACTATTTTATCTAGCTCTAGATCAATCTTGGAAACCTGAGCAATCTTCTCCAATGCAACAATCATATATTTTGAGCCTTGTTCAATTATTCTATCAACAAACTCATAAATGATTTTACCTTTAGAATAATACTTCTCCACCTTTTGAACAACTAGTTCTTCAATACTCATCATGGCCATTGGTTGTACGTTCTCTGAAGTCCTTGTGATTTTCCTCAACACTGATGCATAATTTTTTAGTTTTTTCCTTATACATGTCCTTGGCTTTTCCCATCTTATCAAGTCTTTCCATCAAAACATTTAGAGATACTTGAGCATCCTCTTTGGCACTTGTATTGGTGACTTTCCCAAGTTCAATCCTTGTCATAGTATAATCTTCTATGTTGACTTCACTCTTACCTTGTGGGGGTGTTGCAATATCTACATACTTATGTCTTGATTTTATCCACATGCAACCTAGAGTGAATCCTTGGCTTCTTCTTCCCTTTTGGATTTTGGAAGAGCTATCTCCTCAAGATCTAATTCATCAGGAGAAACCATCTATTTCTTCCATTTAGATACTTGTGAAACTAACCATGGAGGAAGAGAGAAATCATCATCTTTAGACCCTATGGCCAATTCTTGTGAAGCAACTGTATATGTAGAAATAACTTTTGTAGTCACAATTCGTGCTATGTTAGTCATCACTACCTCAGGAGTCTTCAAATTTTCCGTATCTAGTAATGATTCTTTCATAAACTGATCAAATTTAACTTGTGAGGAAATATCATATGACGGTGAAGAGAGACTTGGAATTGACGATAGGGAAATAGAGGAAACATCAATACTTTGCAAAATTAATCCTATGGAAGGAGTGGAAAGAACTGAATGCACTGATGGGGGAATTGTTACTTTCAGTGCATGCAAACCAGCCGCAGGTCGAGATGAAGTGGGAAGAGGCAGTAGAGGAGAAGTGAGAATAACAGGTGTGTGAGGTGTGGTGGAAATGACTGATGATGATGTATGAGGGGGATCTTCAACGATGTTCTCTTGTGGAGACAATTGCATTTCCTCATCATGCCTTTCCTCTTCTTCATTACCTTCCTCCTCTTCTCAATCTTCATCT
This sequence comes from Sequoia sempervirens, assembly GCA_007258455.2. Classification (NCBI taxonomy): domain Eukaryota; kingdom Viridiplantae; phylum Streptophyta; class Pinopsida; order Cupressales; family Cupressaceae; genus Sequoia; species Sequoia sempervirens. Next base: position 554,745,548 of record VDFB02271358.1, on the reverse strand, counting down.
GACTATTCATCTTCTCTAGATTGTTCAATTTCAACTCCTCCTTCTTCTTCAGGTTGCTCTTCTGATTTGGGCTCTTGTTCTTCTTCAGCAACTTGACCTTCTTCAGTAGTCTGCACACCTCTTCAACAACTTGTGTTGTACTCTTCCCAAAAGTGAATTTAATTTTGGGTCCTTTGCGTGAAGAAGAGGGAGCAACACTTGCTTTATGCTTAGTTTGGAGCTCTTGTTGTCAGCAAGCTTCACCGTTTGATACCTCTCCCTCAGAATCTGTCTTGAAGGGCTTCAATTGGAAACCTTGCCTCTGTAGCCATTCACTTGTATTGTGCAAAACAAGAGCAAGCCTCTGTCGAATGGATATACTCTTTTTTTAGACCATTGAATTAGAGGCAAGGGTTTTCTTGCTATCTCTTTTTCATCATATGTAGAATATAAAGTATCACCATGATCTTCAAAATATTTTGGAATATCTTCCAAGCCTAGATCATTTATTTGTTCCGTAGTAAGTCTGCAAAAATCCATTCTCCTAATATCTGCCTCATCTCTGCATTTTGCCCATATGTCTTCAAAGCAGTAAACATGATTGTGACTTTTCTTGATTTTACTTTTCACAACTCTATAGTCAAAATCATGTCTATACTTGCATGACCTTATGGTCATAATCTGCATCTTTGCGGCTACCAATTTGGATTTTTGCACACTTTGAATTGAATACCTTCCAATAGCAATTGGAAACCCAATACCTGGCTTATAGATAGCCTAGTGTTCCTTGTGCACTATGATAATTTGTCTGCATAACTCCATTAGCACCCACCTATCAGAAGGATATCTTGGCAACATTTAGGGGCATCCTGTGTAGCATCCTACTCTCAAGTATGTGAAAGTGGGAAATTATAAGAAAATACATCCATACTTGTTTACAACTTTCCACGCCTCATCAAATAATCTTTTCTTTTCCAAGGTTGGCTCAAACATGAAAAGAAATGGTGCAAAGGATGCATCATTTACTTTTTTGAAATGCTTAATGTTGCCTCTCAAAGTGGTTTGAGGATAGAGCTTATGTACTAGCACAAGACTGTTGGCAAAACAAGGACAAACAACTGAGAGGGGGGGGGGTGAATCAGTTGTCACAAAATAATAAAATTTTCAAACTTTACTTAACTTAATCTCAGATATGATGAATAAGCAACTAACCATAAACAATTAACATATCAGAGAGACAGAGAACACCAATATTTTTTACGTGGAAACCCTGTTAGGGAAAAAACCACGGTGGATGTTAATCCACAATATTATACCCCGTTAAAAGTATAATGAAAACAATAAAGGGGAATGTACATGCATTCAGGTACATTGCCTAGAGTTCACTACTTAGTTACAAAAGAGGACTCATTTCCCAACAATATAGAATAGGATTAAATCTGAAGGGTACAAACTGAGAGAATAGCTTCTGCACAAGCTTGATTACAGTTCCAATTAAGCACAAAGAACTCCTTTACTTTTCACTCAAACTACTTCACACTTGGCTCAGTCTTCTTCACACTCTTCTCTGCTATCAAATGATATTCACACAGACACACATAGGAGCACACCTGAAACACATTACACCAATGAAAAAATTTCTCTTATATATCCGCATCATGGATTACATCAACAACTTAGTAGGCCAGAAAAAATAAAACATATTTGCAATTTCGGCCCAAATTTACAATTAAATTTTCAATGTGGATCTAAACACCGTCAGCCAATACAATGATGCGACCCAAAACAATATTCACGAGCACGCCAAATATTCAAATTTTACTTTTCAAGGATCCACAACACGTTACCACCATCATGTCGGCCAGGAACATGAAAACCCAAACATGCACAAGAAAAATCTTCGACCACGAGCACACCGATCAATGTGGACATACAAGAATGATGGAGAATGATCTAGAAGCATCCAAGAACACCAGGAACTAACAGAGAAGCATCTGTAACAACTGATATTATCAAAATCACACAATCTTTACTCAAGAACATTGACAGAGACCACAAAAATACTGTCAGACCACAACATGATCAAATCTACACGTGGACCTCTGAAACTTCCAGTAGATGATCTAGATACTCTAAAAAATAAACCCTTTAGTCCACAACAATTGATCTCCAACATACAAAATAGGACACCTTCATGACCTTCACAGTTCCACTGGCAACAGGAAACTCTGTAACCCTTCCTTTCACAATTTTCTCAATATCCTCGATATATACAACCTTCAATACAATGATGCTAATAGTGTTGACATCAATGACAACCACATATCAGCAACACATCCTCAACATCCAACAATATCCCCATTTGGCATTGATGGCAACACATGATGTGAAAAATACCATTAGTACAATTGTACTAACTCCCCCTTAGATTCTGACTCCTCTTCTCAATTGCTCTTCTTCCCCTAAAAATATTTTTCACATTACTCTTCTCCCCCTTTGACATCAATGGAAAGGGTAACCATGACCTTTCCATATACACTCTCTGAACCACATATTTGCACATCTAACTACTCCCCCTGAGTAGCAGCCGCAAAGACATCAATCTAGATCAAAATATAGCAATGAGGCTCATGAATTGATGCAAGTTAATGCATCTTTTAGTTCTTATTAGGAGGGGTAATCACCCCTAGCATTCCTCTGAGATACTCAAAAGTATCCTTTGGCAATGGTTTAGTAAAGATGTCTGCAATATGTTCTTTGGTAGGCACATACTCCAATCTGACTTCTTTCTCATTCACCTTCTCCCTCAAGAAGTGAAACTTGATTAATATGTGTTTTGTCTTAGAGTGTAGTATTGGATTCCTCGAAATATTTATTGCACTTGAATTGTCACAGTATATGGCAATAGGTTCTTCATATACCACCCTAATAGCTTCCAGTATCTATTTCATCCATATCACTTGAGTACAATTATTGGCAGCAACAATATATTATGCTTTAGCAGTAGATAGAGAAATTGAATTTTTCTTTTTGCTCAACCAAGACACCGGCTTCTTCCCTAGGAAGAAAGCACCACTGCTAGTACTTTTCCTATCATGTACATCTCCAACCCAATTTACATCAGTATATGCACTCAAAGTGATATCATCATCCTTTGGATACTAAAGTCCAAAGTCAGTTGTTCCCTTCAGATATATGAAGATTCTCTTAACAACAGTCACATGTGATTCTTTTGGATCAGCCTAAAATCTACCAACCATGCATACAACATTCATAATGTATGGCCTATTCTGGGTCAAATAGACCAATCCACCGATCATTGACCTGTATCTAGTTTGATTTTCCTTAGGACAATCATCATTTTGTGTTAGCTTGCATTCAATCACCATGGGAGTACCAACTGGCTTTGATTCTTCCATCCCAAATTTCTTCAGTAGCTCTTTCACATATTTGGACTGAGATATGAAAATTCCCTTGTCTAACTGGGTAACTTGCAATCCCAGAAAGAACTTCATTTCTCCAATCATACTCATCTAAAATTCACTCTTCATTTCAGCAGCAAACTTCATACATAGATTATCATCTCCTCTAAAAATAATGCCATCAACAAAAAATTCTATAATTAACTCTTTATCATGATCCAACTTGAAGTATAAATTGCTATTAATAGTACCTTTATTAAATCCAAGCTTCAATAAGTATTTGTCTAATCTAGCATACCAAGCTCTGGGAGCTTGCTTAAGTCTATACAGAGCTTTCTTCAAGCGAAAAACCATGTCTTCCTTGTCAGTCAGTAGAAATCCATCTAGCTGTTCAATATATACTTCTTCTTCTAGTTCTCCATTCAGAAATGTTGACTTCACATCCATTTGATAGACTTTATAGTTCTTATATGCAGCATAAGCAAGAAATAATCTAACAAATTCAATTCTGGCAGTAGGGGCAAAATTTTCTTCAAAATCAACACCTTCCATTTGAGAATACCCTTTACATACTAGTCTTGCTTTATTCCAAACCACTTCACCGTGTTCATTCAGCTTGTTCTGAAACACCCATTTAGTACCAATCACATTTTTGTCTTTGGGTCTGGGAACTAGTGTCCATGTGTCATTATTTTCAATCTGTATTAGTTCTTCCTTCATAGCTTCCATCCAGTGTTCATCTTGGCAGGCTTTAGTGACATCTTTAGGTTCAATCTTGGAAATCAGGCAATACTCTTCTGCAATCTTTCTTCTAGTTTGCACACCTTTACTCTTATCTCTTATAATTTGATTTTCAGAATGATTTAGCTTTACATACCTTGAAACTTTAGGACTTTCTCGAGCTTCTGGTTCTTTTTTTCTTTCTTCTGTACTTGCACTTGTCTGTGCTTCCTGACTTACTTGATTTACTGGAAAAAATTGAGGTTGCTTTACCAAAACATATGGAATAATCTGAAGTTGGTTCTGTGTCTGAGAATTCTTCCCTTAGCTTGTATTTACTTCATCTGAATCATAACCATGATATCTGGATGATTTGGCAGAGTCCTCATCAACTTTGACATTTACACTCTCAACCATTTTTCTCATTCTTTTGTTATAGCATCTATACGCCTTGCTCTTAGTTGAGTAACCTAGAAAGATACCTTCATCACTTTTTGCATCAAACTTGCCTATATCATCATGTCTCTTGATATAACACTTGCTTCCAAAGGTCTTGGAATATTTAATAGTAGGCTTATAACCAAACCATAGCTCAAAAGGGGTCTTACCAGAATTACCATTAACATTTACCCAATTCAAAGTATACACAGTAGTACTTATAGCTTCACTCCAATAGATCTGGGGCACATTTCCTTCTATCATCATTGTTCTAGCAACATCCAGAATTGTTCTATTCTTTCTCTCTGCAATTCCATTTTGTTGAGGGGTTCTGGGAGCAAATAGTTGTCTTCTTATTCCATGTTCTTCACAAAAAGAGTTGAACTCTCTGGAGGTGAACTCACCACCTCTGTCAGACCTCAAGCATTTAATTTTTATACCTTTCTCATTCTCTGCCATAGCCTTGAAACTTTTGAACTTTTCCAGTGCTTCACATTTTTCTTTTAGTAAAGAAACCCATATAATTCTAGAATAATCAACATAAAGTACCTTTCTCCATGAATACTTTTGACTTTGGAGGGACCACAAAGATCAGTATGTAGCAGCTCCAACAAATCATTTGAATGAAACTATTTGCTTCGGAAAGAGACTCTAGTATGTTTACCCATCTGACACTCCTTACAAATTGTGTTAGCAGGCTTTACTAACTTAGGTAGATCTCTTACTGCTTGAGTAGAACTTACCTTGACAATGTTATCAAAATTCAAATGACATAGCCTCATATGCCACAACCAGCTTTCATCTACTTGAGCAATTAAACAACTCTCACTAGCAGTATTTAGGTGAAAAATATTGTCTTTTGTCTGTTTACCTGTAGCAATCATATTACCAGAACTTCCACGTATCCTGCATCTCCCATCTTTGAGATGTAGATCATAGCCTTTGTCCACCATCTGTCCAACACTCAAAAGATTGTGCTTTAGGCCTTCAACATAAAGAACATCATCAGTGTTATGCTTACCACCAAGACAAATAGAACCTCTGCCACGAATCACACCAGCATTGTTATCTCCAAACCTTACAACTCCACCATCATACTTCTCTAGACTTACAAATTTTCTTTTATCAGCAGTCATATGATGTGAACATCTTCTATCAATAACCCACTCATCCTTTTCTTCAACTCGGGCTGCAAGAGCTTTCTCATCTTTAGCAGATTCAGTAGCAACAAGACTATTTTCAATGGTAGTAATGAAACCCCATTCATCTTCATTTTAAATTATCTTTATCAGACTCATCATCAGTCACTCCTTCTTCAGCAAAGTAGCATTTATTTTGGAATCTAGACTTGTTAGGCTTAGATCTAGGAACTCTTTCAGGACACCTTGATGCAAAATGACCTATTTTACTGCAAGAAAAACATTTAATAGGCAATACACCTTCATGCTTACCTTTTCCTCTGCCTTCTTTCTTTACAATCAGTGCTTCCAACTCTTCTATCTCTCTTTATCTTCAAGCTATTTCAGTTCTTCATCATACTTGGATATCTTTCATAACACTCTCCCGAATTATATCTTTGCTTGTTACTTATGGATATAGTAGCCTTGAATGCAGATTCAGTCTTCGGAATAGATTCACCAAATTCACTTAATTCAAAAGTAGCAAGCTTACCAACCAGTGTATCTCTTGTCATCTTCATTATTGATTTGAGCTCTTCAATAGCATGAGCCTTCACTTTGTAGGAGGGAGGCAAGGATCTGAGTATCTTAGCCACAATTTCATCCTCATCCAAGGAACCACTGACACATCTAATACCCATCACTATTTCATTTACTCTTTCCATAAAAGAAGTGATATTTTCTTCTTCACTCATCTTCAAATTCTCATAATTGCCTTTCAAAATTTGTAGCTTAGCCATCTTCACCTGTGCACCTTCATATAAAGTTTCTAGCTTCGTCCAAATCTCATGAGTTGTCTTAAAACCTATCACATTTTCCATCTCCAAATCTATCAGAGCACTCACCAAAGCTTCAATAGCCCTGATACTATTTTCAGCTTCTTTGATCTCATTAGCAGTGGAGGGACCATTCTGAGGAATAACATATGGATCTTTTGTAATCTTCCAATAAGCTTCACCAATACACCTCAGGTGACATTCCATCCTGACTTTCCATAGTGAGTAGTTAGTTCCATCAAATCTAGGATTGTCCTTCTTGTATGATGCCATCCCAGATCACCTCAAGCTTTTAGACTTCTTTAGAGGAACCTGCTCTGATACCAATTGTTGTCAAAACAAGGACAAACAATTGAGAGGGAGGGTGAATTAGTTGTCACAAAATAATAAAATTTTCAAACTTTACTTAACTTAATCTCAGATCTGATGAATAAGCAATTAACCATAAATAATTAACACATCAAAGAGACAAAGAACACCAAGATTTTTTACGTGGAAACCTTGTTAGGGGAAAAACCATGGTGGATGTTAGTCCACAATATTATACCCTATTAAAAGTATAATGAAAACAATAAAGGGGAATGCACATGCATTCAAGAACATTGCTTAGAGCTCACTACTCAGTTACAAAAGATGGGTCACTACCAACAATACATAATAGGATTAAATCCAGAGGGTATGAACTAAGAGAATAGCTTCTGCACAAACCTGATTATAGTTCCAATTAAGCACAGAGAACTCATTTACTTTTCACTCAAACTAATTCACACTTGGCTCAGTCTTCTTCACACTTTGCTCTGCTATCAAATGATATTCGCACATACACACATAGGAGCACACCCGACACACATTACACCGATGAAACAATCACTCTTATATATCTACATCATGGATTACATCAACTTAGTCGGCCAGAAAAAATAAAACATATTTACAATGTCGACCGAAATTTACAATTAAATTTTCAATGTGGATCTAAACATCGTCGGCCAATACAATGATGCGACCCAAAACAATATTCAAGAGCGCACCAAACATTCAAATTTTACTTTTCAAGGATCCACAACACATTACCACCATCATGTCCTCCAAGAACATGAAAACCCAAACATGCACAAGAAAAATCTTCGACCATGAGCACACCAATCAAAGTAGACATACAAGAATGATGGAGAATGATCTAGAAGCATCCAAGAACACCAGGAACTAACAGAGAAGCATCTGTAACAACTGAGCTTATCAAATCACACAATCTTTACTCAAGAACACTGACAGAGACCACAAAAATACTGTCAGACCACAACATGATCAAATCTACACGCGGACCTCTGAAACTTCCGGTAGATGATCTAGATACTCTAAAAAATAAACCCTTTAGTCCACAACAGTTAATCTCCAATGTATAGAACATGACACCTTCATGACCTTCACAGTTCCACTGGCAACAGGAAACTCTTTAACCCTTCCTTTCACAATTTTCTCAATATCCTCGACATATACAACCTTCAATACAATGATGCTAATAGTGTTGACATCAATTACAACCACATATCAACAACACACCCTCAAAATCCAACAAAGACTCCTATTTACTTACGTTGATAAACCTGGATATTGTCTCATTGTAGCCGCATCATACACTAGGTATGAGGTCATATAGAATTTCAGGGTAGAGTGAACATTGATAAGTTGTTCATGAATTTCATCATTGATCTGTGCACCCCAATAAATATGTGCCTTCTTTCTTCTAATGACCTTGATGTACTCATACATCCACTCCTAGAAATTTGATGAGGCTACTAATCCTTTCACTCTGCTTAGTAGAGTGATCATGTCACAGACATCCTCTTTGAAGTCACTACGTGGAAGACCTTTAGGCCATCTGGAAATGGTGGGCCTTGGAATTTTCAACATAACGTGTTGATCAACTATTTGGCTTCATTTTGGTTCTTTCCATAAGCCTTTTGAGCACGTTGAATAGACATATTTGTATACTTATCCATGGTTGGAACCTTGAAGACTACATCGAAGAAATCTGCATCTAACCTCATCATTATTTTCCCAGAAGAGTCTCTAACACTCCTATCATCTCTGACATAGTGTGAAGCAACTTGTAGAATTAATTATGGGCAGTGAGCCGCCATTGGAAATGAGGCTACTTGATGAAGATTGTTGTGAACAATGGCTCGCAAATCCTCTTCCAAGGGTTGCTTTTCTATTCTCTTGAAAAATTCCTCCATGCCAAGGTGCCTAATCTTGGTATCCTTGATCTTGTCGATCTTGGATGTTACAACTATGGGCAGATAGATGCCTTGATCCTTTGGAAGAAATCATTTTTGTACACCAGCGTTGATAATTAGCGTTATTGCATCTCTTGCTTGGGAAGATTGCTTCGTGCACTGGTAGTAGAAAACCTCGCCTTTACATCAAGGGAATTAACTTGTGTGTAGAAGCAGAAATTTTGGTCACTCCTACATTTGGGACTTGGCGAACACCTTTATGCTTGTCAAAGCGGCGAAAAACAACAACTCAACATTGGGATGTAAGAAGAAAAATGAATGCAACAGTGGTATTTTTTGCCGCTATTACAAGCATGGGGGGGAAACTTGGTCTTATGTAGAGGCGGTCAAAATTGACACCTCTTCATGTTTGTTTTGGGGAAGATCTTTAGTATGCAATAATGACAAAAATGATGCCCCAATAATGCAATAAAGAACTAGGGCTCGAGATTTATCAAAAAGATGGAGGGAACAATTCAACAATAATCTAAATCAACAAAAATATGAAGATTTAAATGACCTAAACAACCCTATAAAGGAAAAAACAAAGCCAGGGCATGAATGACCATGGGAGAAAACGACCATACCTAGAAAAAGGAAATAAAGTATTTACACTAATCGTGATTAAACAAAAATTATGCACAAACAAAAATAACTCAAAGTAAATAAACCAACGAAACTTAGCAAGGAGAAAATGAAAGAAAAAGGAAGGAGCAATGAATAAATTCCATACATGAAAAAGGAAGAAAATACGCAAAACCCTAGATTGGAAATCTTGTGTGAAATCCACCAATCCAAAACTTGAAGAGGCCTCAATGCAGAACGAGCAAGGCGGAGAGGAGAAAATGAGATAAACAAACATAAAATGAAATAAAAATAGCTTAAAAAGCCATTAAAAAGATATTAAAAAAGGGCCATTAATGAACTACAAGTACATTAATTTATGCACATGTGGAAGGCAGGAGAGTGTAGGGGCAGTGAAAATCACCACCCTTACAATTTCAAAAACTCAAGTAAAACATCAAATATAAAAGCAATAAAAAACAACGCATTGACATCTGAAGGGTGGGAAGAAAGTTTAGTGGCGATGATTTTTAGCATCGCTACACTTAAAAAGAATTTTCAAACTACTCATGTAGGGGCATTGACAAACAATACCCTTACATGGGCAAATTTTTTTTCTAACTCCCAGAAACTGAAAATCAACAAAATATTTGTTTTGAAGGTTTTCAAAAAATGATGAAAGACGAACACTCGAGGGGAAAATTCAAGGCTTAGGACCACACGTAAAGGAAAATTGAAATTCACCTTTTTTTGTGTGCTTAGAGTGCACGAGCCTACAAAATGGATCAGTTTTGTAGGGGGTTATCCCGTGAATTAAGCGCAATTGGATTTGAGGATAACATATGGCTCTAGTTGGGGAGATTCCTTCGGTCATTCTTTGAAATGATAAAAGGGAGAAGAAATCTAGACTCCAAGTGCCTTTATCCATTCATTGGGCATAGAGTCAGGCAACAAAAATAAAAAGACACAAAAGACTAAAAAATAAAAAGACGCAAAGACTATACAAATATTTACATAAACATTTGTCACCTTATTGAGTAAAGTGTTTTAGATGTTTCCCACTATGAGGAAGAGAAAATGGTGTTCCATCTTCGTATGCAAGAAAAAGCTATTTTCACCATGTAGCTGATGAATCTTGAACAGTCTCGTCCATAGTGAATTGAAATTTCCATGCATACCTTTTGGATCTCTTCTCTTATCCCACAAGAGAATGAGATCACCAACCTGAAAGTCACGAGACTTTTCTTTCTTGTCAAAAATATTTTTCACTTTTTCCTAATGCTCCATAATATGATTTTCCACTAGAATGTGTTTCTCCTCCAATTCAGAGAGATACATGATTGAATTATCAACTAAACTTTCAAAATTCTCATCGTCAATGGCCTTAACCAACTTGAGGGCGGGTAGTTCCAATGTAATGGAAATTTCAGCATTCAACCCATACAAGAGTTGAAATGGGGACATGCCTATCACCTGCTTTGGAGTGATCCTATCAGCCCATAAAGCATCATACAATGCTTTGTCCCACAAATGTTGATTCTCATCCACAAGCTTGTGGATAATAGTCACCAAGTTTTCATTACTGGATTCAACTTGGTCATTACCTTGCAGGTAATAGTCCGATGAGTGTGACAATGTAATACCATGATCAAAACAAAACTCTGTGATCTCTCTTGATGAGAATGCGGAAGCATTTTCTGTAACAATTTTGTTCAGCACACTGAACCTGGATATGATATTTTCCTTCAAGAAATTACATACTACCTTCACGATTTACCGGTATTACCTCCACCCATCTGGTGAAGTAGTCGGTTGCAGTGAGAACATAGTTGTGTCTTGCACTTGAAGGTGGATTCACTGCACCAATGAAATCAATGCCCCATTGTTGGAAGGGCTCATCAATGACAACTAGTTTCAAGGGTAGAGCTTCCAACTTTGGTTTACCTACGAATTGTTGGCATAGTTCGTACTTACGCACCCAAGAGTACATGTCTTGAAAAAGAGTAGGCCAATAATAGTTAGCCCTCAAAATTTTGTGGGTTGTAACTGGTGTTGAGAAATGTCCACCACATGCTAAGTCATGAAAATACTTCAATAATTTTTCCTGTTGTGCTTTATCAACACAACGCAAGAAAGTACTATCCAAAGGATGCTTATACAAACCATTGTCCCATAAGACGTATTTTTTTTTATTTTAGCTTGATGGTTCTTTTCTCCTTGGGAGTCAAGTGATCCATACATTCTCTGCATGTGAGAAAATGAGTGATGTTTGAGTACCATTCATCGGTAGTACTGACAAACAAAGCCATTGGAAAATCATTTGGACTCACCTCCTCAGATTTTAAAATTTCTTCATCAAGATTATTATCAACAATGAGCTGACATAAACCTCGCCCACACACTAGATTAGTGGGCTTGATGTCCATGTCATATTCTTGTATCTTAGCAATCCATTTGCCTCTTTTCGTACCAAACTCCTATTGTGTCAAGATGGACTTGACAATTGAATCTGGAATCAAGGCTCTGAAATGGTTGTTAAGGATATAGAATCTGAAATGCTTCACTACCTTAACCACAACAAAAGCATGTTTCTCCATCTAGAAATATTTTAGTTCATGATTCTTCAAGGGATAACTCATGAATGCAATTGGTGATTCAAACCCCTCACTATTTTCCTACACCAAGATTGTCGAGAGTGTATGCTCAGAAGCATAACTATACATGATAAATTCCTTTGTGTAGTCTGGGTAGACTAACACCGGTGCATGAAAAATAGCCTATTTGATATCATCAAACACAACTTTTCCTTCTACATTCCAATGAAAATTGGTAGTTCCTTTCATTATATTAACAATATGACGAGTCTTCTCTACAAATGGTACAAATCTTTGCAGAAAGTTCACCTTCCCAAAGAAGGAATGAACTACTTTCTTACTTGATGGAAAAGTAAGAGATTGAATAATGTTGACCCTTTCAGGATAAATTTTAATACCTTCCTTGGACACAATGCGACCAAGAAGTTTACCCTCTGTAACCCCAAAAATTGACTTTTTGGGATTCAAGTAAATTTTATGTTGACGAAACATCTCCAAGATTTGCCTCAAATGATGGAAATGTTCATGACGCTTTTTGGAAAAAATTGTAAGATCATCAAGGTAGACTACAATGAACTTACCTAGTACATCACGGAAAGCCAAATCCATAGCCCGTTGGAACATGGTGCTAGCATTAATAAGACCGAAAGGCATTCCGTGATATGCAAAAGTACCCCATGGTGTTGTAAATTTAGTCTTGTGTTGATCATCCAAACTAAATTCTATCTAGTTATAATTGGAGAAACCATATAACATAGAAAGCACCTTAGAATCGGTCACCGTTTGAAGAACTTGATCCATCACCAGAAGAGGATAGTTGTCCTCTAGTGATAGTTGATTCAAATTTCAAAAATCTACACAAATGCGGATCTCAACGTTCTTTTTGCGAACAAGTACAATATTTTCTATCCATGTTGAATGGTGGATAGGAAAGATAATTTGTGCATTCAACATCTTATGAATCTCTGCAAGAATAGTTCCAGAAATCTTCGGATTATATTGCCTTTGTTTTTGCTTGTAAAACAATGAACCAGCTTTGAGTGGAATCTCATGTTGCACCTCCTTTGGACGAAAAGAATTTAGATCCTCATAAGAATATGCTAATACATCCATGTACTACCGTAACAATTCAACAAATTGTTCTTTTTCTTCAGCAGTACAACACTTACCGATATTCACCATCTTAGGATCTACGTTAGTTCCCAAGTTGATCTACTCAACTTTTATGGATGAATCGGAGTTGGATTGTTGCTTTTTGACATAATGAACATGTTTGTAAAAAAGTCTTTCAGGGGATGCCAACCCCTTGGGATTTTATTTCCTTTGAGCTATAGAAATTCTTTGTCTGTAACTGGATCAACTTTAGAGACAAATTCTCTAGGTGGAGAATCACTACCTTCAAAGTACAACACCTCAAAGTTTTTCGCCTTCTCCAGAAAAGCTACAATCTAGTGATTGTCATTAAAAAAATTCCAATTATCTGAGTTGTCAGGAACACTTGGGTGAAACACTAACTCAACGATATAGGTAGGTCCATTAAAATCCTTGTGTGGTACCAGGAGCATGGCTGAAATTGCTAAGGAATCAACTCTATCATTATACTCCCTTGGAACTATGAAAATATCAAAAGCATCGAACTCTTCAATACAATCCCAAACGAGATTGTGGTAATGCCTAAGTTTTTCATTCTTAGTTTAGTAAAAATTATTTATTTGGAAGACCACAGCTCAGTATCACCTTGGGCATGAAAATTCTTGATTCCTTTCTTACTTGCAACTTGCATACCTAATAACAAAGCTTCATATTCAACCATGTTATTAGTATTGTCAACCTGTAGTTTGAAAGCGAAAGGAAAAACTTTTCCTTTTGGCGAGACAAAAACAACTCCGCTCCTAAACCGGTGGAAGAACAACTACCGTCGAACTCAATTACCAAAACTTCATTTGGATCACCAAAGTTGATAGTATCAAAATTTGTGGCCTCATCATCTGATGAAGCTTCATAATCTGAGATGGACCACTAACTCATTTGACTGCAAAATACGACGAAACTTTCCGATGAAAGATGTACAATTAGATGAATCATCGGGTACATGTGTACTTTTTCAAAAAAAATTAAAATCACTGTTCATCAAAATTTCAACGAACGTCAGGCATAAATATTAATAAATAAAAGTGAGCTCGACAATTTATCTATACTTGCGAATTTTCTATACTTGTGATAGTGTTTTCATGCTATATTTGTGAATTTTTTATACTTGTTACAGTTTGTGGAGGTTATAGGCCAAATTTTTTTGGTGCAAAATATCAGAATTATGATATTTTGTTACCTATCTATGATTAAAAACTATTGGAGTGTGAGTTTGATATTTTTTGAAGATCTAAATATTCAAGCTTGGTAAAGAAAAATCATGTCAGATAATATTAGTGCAGAACAAAATGAAGAGACACTTGCTAGATTGAAAAGAAAGGGTGATGGAAAATGTTATTGTCCTTGAAATAATTGCAAGGGCTTAAATACAAGAATACTTTTAATCACAATAGCTGAGAAACATTGTAGGCAGCATGGTCACGTTGAAGGGGGGCATGATTATCGTCCATTGGTAAGTTGTTCATTATATGTCTTTATATTGATTGAATTTGTAAATGTTTATATCGTTTTAACATTATATATATATATATATAAATAAAATCACTTGATCATGACCATGGTTTATTTGTGTCGATCATTATTATAAAGGTGGGGCGCCCTAGGGAACATGATATGGATTATCACGGCCTGAAGAATGTGGTTTTGTAAGCGGAGGAACATGGAGTTGTGAATATCGAAGATGAAGTTAATGATCCTATGGAAGAAGATGATCATGTGCTAGAAAACACAATTGAAGATGATGGTACAAATACATTGATCCATGACACCTTTAGTGGCGCAGTTGATCATGATGATCAAGATGACTTTGATGATGTTCATGATCTACCTATACTTGAGAAGGCATACGAGACCCTTTATGAAGGATCCCAAACAACTCTTCTCTCTGCTGTATTAATGTTGGTGAACTTGAAGGTTATGAATGGTTTATCCAACATAGCAATCTAACAAATGTTAAGGTATGTCACATATGTCATTTTTTTCATCTATTTTAATTGTTGTTAGTTCATCACTAGTAAATAAAGGATGAAATATGTATTATTAATATTATTTATATTAACAATTTTTTTTTTGTTGTAGATTGATAGGTGAATTTTTGTTACCACCATCAAATATTTTACCTCGCTCATGCTGAGATTTATCTACCATTATGAAAGATATTGGAATGGGGTATCAAGCAATAGATGCATGTCCCAATGATCATATTATATATCATAAACAACATGAATTTGCAACAGAATGCCTAGAATGTCATATCAGTAGATATCGAACAGATCAACTAACAAAAAAGGTGTCTTACAAGGTTCTTCGTTATATTCTCATTATTCCATGTATGCAACAATTATTTAGGTGCAAAAGGTTGGCACAATTTATGGATTACCATGCATGGAATAGAAGTGGAGATGGAATTCTTCGAATTCCTGTGGATGGTTCTGCATTTAGGGACATGGAGGAAAAATGGCCACACTTTAGAGAAGAACCTCATAATCTCAGGCTTTCATTGGCAGCGAACGGTGTCAATCCATTTGGAGAGCTGAGATCTATTTACATAGCATTCCTCCATGGATGTCAATAAAGAGCTGGAGAGATGAGAGTTGAGATCCATTTGGTGTGGCCTACTTTTGTTATCAACAATAACATTCTTCCATGGATGTCAATAAAGAGGGAGCACATAATGTTGGCAATAATTGTTCCAGGTATTTGTTTACATCAATTTTCTTTAACGTAATAGAATCTCATTTGTCTTATTTGTTGCATAATGACATATTTTTTTCATTTAATAGTCATGTACATTAATTTAAATATATTGCAGTAAAATGGTTATAATAATTATGTAGTGTTTATGTTCATTCAACTAGGTAAGTACCAAGTTAAAGATATGAATGTATATATCGAGCCTCTAATAGACAAGTTACTAAAGTTATGGAATGGCGTCACTATGTATGACATCTCTAGACCAATTGGACAAAGAAAATTTCAATTCCATGCAATGCTTGTATGGACAATTCATGATGCCCCAGGGCTAACACATTTTTGTGGTATGTTATAATGTTCAACTGCACTTTAACGATATTTAATTTTATGAAGTAGATATCATGCATTTTTTAAAATAATCTATTCATTATATATAATTATAAAAATTGACATATTTAATCCAATTATATATGATCTTGCAGGTCTTCAAACAAAGGGAAAATTTGCATGTCCAATTTGTGGTCCAAAGATGAAATCTCGTCGTTCAAAAAGTTTAGGAAAGCAGGTGTTTGATGAGTATAGGCACTTCCTCCACAGAAATCATAAGTATCAAACTACTGAAAAATATCTTTCCAATGGGAAAGAAGAGACTACATCAAAACTATGAAGAATGACACCTCACCTATGGAAGTTGGAATATAATAGAATTAATTGTCAAGGTTATACATCAGATCAAATTGTTTATCTATCATATATGATATGTTTGGAATTTATATTTTTATATTGTGTTTTGTTTATTCATGTTGTAATTGACAATGATTGTCGTTAATTTGTTTAACTTATATGCTTCATGAAGGTCGTTAATACATTAATGGCCGCTTCCACAAGGACTGAAAAGTTATCCCAGATAGTTTAGTAGGTTTCCCTACTATGAGCAGCTACAAATTGTGCATTTGTTTGATACAATGCATATCGAAAAGAATATAACATAAATGTTATGGAAAATATTAGATGGAAGGCATGACAAAGAAAAAATGTCAAAAAATTTAGTGGCATTCAGGAAGCCAATCATGCAATGAAAAATCTCATTCAATTAAATAGTGATGAAGACCAAATTAATATAAGCGCCCTTCCTTGGTTATTAACGAAGCAGCAAAGCAATGCTATAAAAGAAGTCATACGAAAAATTCGAGTTCCCACAGGATTTGTTGCGAACATAAACAATATCATAACAAAGAAAGGTGAATTTGGGCCAGGGATGAAAACACATGATTGACATACCTTCATTAAGGTAATTTTTCTGGTATATATATTTGTATACTACATGTACTTTTTAGTGTATTATGTTTACTGCTTTTGGAAAAATAATGAAAAGATCATTTTATAATTGTTGCAGTACGTTCTACCTCTATCACTCCCAAACAACTTCAAGAACAATGTCAAGCAAGTTATATGTGATCTTGGAAAATACATGAGGTAAGTAGCGATTTTTGTTCAATTTGTTGTATAGATCTTATATTTGCCATTTGTTTTACTTGTTATGTAAGTTGATCATGATGATCAAGATGACTTTGATGATGTTCATGATTTACCTATACTTGAGAAGGCATACGAAACCCTTTATGAAGGCTCCCAAGCAACTCTTCTCTTTGTTGTATTGTTGCTGGTGAACTTGAAGGTTATGAATGGTTTATCCAACATAGCAATCTAACAGATGTTAAGGTATGTCATATATGTCATCTTTTTTCATCTATTTTAATTGTTGTTAGTTCATCACTAGTAAATAAATGATGAAATATGTACCATTAATATTATTTATATTAACAAATTATTTTTTTTGTTGTAGATTGATAGGTGAATTTTTGTTACCACCATCAAATATTTTACCTCGCTCATACTAAGATTTATCTTCGATTATGAAAGATATTGGAATGGGGTATCAAGCAATAGATGCATGTCCCAATGATCATATTATATATCATAAACAACATGAATTTGCAATAGAATGCCCAGAATGTCATATTAGTAGATATCGAACAGATCAACTAACAAAAAAGGTGTCTCGCAAAGTTCTTCATTATATTCCCATTATTCCACGTATGCAACAATTATTTAGGTGCGAAAGGTTAGCGCAATTTATGGATTACCATGCACGGAATAGAAGTGGAGATGACATTCTTCGAATTCCTGCAGATGGTTCTGCATTTAAGGACATGGAGGAAAAATGTCCACACTTTAAAGAAGAACCTCATAATCTCAGGCTTTCATTGGCAGCGAACGGTGTCAATCCATTTGGAGAGCTGGGATCTATTTAAATAACATTCCTCCATAGATGTCAATAAAGAGTTGGAGAGCTAAGAGCTAAGATCCATTTGGTGTGGCCTATTTTTGTTATCAACAATAACATTCCTCCATGGATGTCAATAAAGAGGGAGCACATAATGTTGGCAATGATTGTTCCAGGTATTTTTTTTACATCAATTTTCTTTAACGTAGTAGAATCTCATTTGTCTTATTTGTTGCATAATGACATATTTTTTTCATTTAATAGTCATGCACATTAATTTAAAAATATTGCAGTAAAATGGTTATAATAATTATGTAATGTTTATGTTCATTCAACTAGGTAAGTACCAAGTTAAAGATATGAATGTATATATTGAGCCTCTTATCGACGAGTTACTAAAGTTATGGAATGGTGTCACTATATATGATGTCTCTAGACCAATAGGACAAAGACAATTTCAATTCCATGCAATGTTTGTATGGACATATTCATGATCTTGCCCCAAGGGTCCTAACACAAGTTTAGGAAACTTTTGTGGTACTGAAAAACATCTTTCCAATTATCAAAACCACGAAGAATGACACCTCGCCTATGGAAGTTGGAATATAATAGAATTAATTGTCAAGGTTATACATTGGATCAAATTACTTATCTATCATATATGATATGTTTGGAATTTATATTTTTTATATTGTGTTTTGTTTATTCATGTTGTAATTGACAATGATTGTCATTAATTTGTTTAACTTATATGCTTCATGAAGGTCGTTAATACATTAATGGTCGGCTTCCATAGGGACTAAAAAGTTACCCCATATAATTTAGTAGGTTTCCCTACTATGAGCAGCTACAAATTGTGCATTTTTTTGATACAATTCATATAAAAAAGAATATAACAAAAACGTTATGGAAAATATTGGATGGAAGGCATGACGAAGAAAAAATTGTCAAAATTTGTAGTGGCATTCAGGAAGCCAATCATGCAATGAAAAATGTCATTCAATTAAATAGCGATGGAGACCAAATTAATATAAGCGCCCTTCCTTGGTTATTAATGAAGTAGCAAAGCAATGTTATAAAAGAAGTCATACGAAAAATTTGATTTCCCACAGGATTTGTTGCGAACATAAACAATATCATAACAAAGAAAGGTGAATTTGGGCCAGGGATGAAAACACATGATTGACATACCTTTATTAAGGTAATTTTTTTGGTATATTATATATATATATATATATTTATATACTGCATGTACTTTTCAGTGTATTATGTTTACTGCTTTTGGAAAAATAATGAAAAGATCATTTTATAATTGTTGCAGTACGTTCTACCTCTATCTCTCCCAAACAACTTCAAGAACAATGTCAAGCAAGTTATATATGATCTTGGAAAATACATGAGGTAAGTAGCGATTTTTGTTCAATTTGTTGTATAGATCTTATATTTTCCATTTGTTTTACTTGTTATGTAATATATTGTATATTTTTGTTAAATCTTGTTAATATATTTGCGCCTTGAATCACTTGTATATGGTTGTCATCTAAAGAAATCCATAAAGAAGATATAAATGATTGGAAGAAAAAAATTCCTCGTCTAATGTGTGAAATGCAAAAGTGTCTACCTTCGAAATTTTTCAATGCACAAGAACACTACCTCATACACCAAGTTGAGGAGATTGAATTGTGTGGATCTGTACACATAAGGTTAATGTGGATGGTTGAGAGGCACTTGAAATTTTTGAAGGCTTTGGTTAAACAAAGAGCACATCTTAAGGGTTCTATGGTGGAGGGATATATGGTATACCAAACCATGGTGTATAGTACTAAATATCTTCCTATGTTTGCAACAAAAATCCATGTAGATTGCATTTGGGATCCCAACTCCATTAAGAAATTCAAAGGGGAGTACCTGATGGGGAAAGGTACATTGAGGAAAGTGAGAGGTAATTATAAGATGGTGATGGAGATTAATTAGAATACATTTTACATTTGGTTTCTATGTATATTGTACTTATTTAATTATTAATCTTCAATATACATCAATTATAAATTAAGGTCGTATGTCGTGGTAATTAACTAATTATACGTCGTTTGTGAATTTCAATTTTTTTTGATACAGTTGGTCGAGAGTAGGATGCACTACATTTGTACGTCGCAAACAATCTTGATTGAATGACGGTATGGATTGAACGATGTCAACAATTTGGTCGCGCATTAACATGGGAAGGTGTGGCTTTATTGGTTAAAGAAGCTCATCGTAATGGAGATTCCAATGTTACACCAAGGGAAATTGATTTAACATATGGTTTAAGAGATAAATAGGTACGTATAAATATATTAATCATCCATATTATTTAATTATTTTCAATTATATTGATGTATATATATGTTGAGTTTTTTTTCTTTGCATACATTCGGCTAAGAATAAATATGTTTATCAACTGACGATGCAATATTTTTTACATGTTTGACATATTACAGGTGAGACACTGCAAGGCTATGTGGTGCAATGGCCGTAAATTTTGAATCAAAAAGTTGGATGACACGAAGAAATTTTTTGATTCTAGGATAATTGCAGTCTTTCAGGTGACTAATGTTTCATCTAGAAGTGACATACATAAGTCTCAGAAAATTGATACTATGGGATTTTGGATGATATACTTGAGTGTGACTTTAAGTCCTTCAAATTAG
This sequence comes from Sequoia sempervirens, assembly GCA_007258455.2. NCBI lineage: Eukaryota > Viridiplantae > Streptophyta > Pinopsida > Cupressales > Cupressaceae > Sequoia > Sequoia sempervirens. Next base: position 554,724,778 of record VDFB02271358.1, on the reverse strand, counting down.
TTTTGTTCATCGTCCAATGGTACAGGCTACGATTGAATGAAAATGATCCCGAGAGAACTATTATTGAGCATGATAATGGATTTACCATGGTTAATACAAGGTCGATCGAGCGAGTTGGAAATGAGCCCTATGTTCTTCCAAGCCAATGTGAGTAGGTATTTTACTTAGCGGTTCCAGGTAAACTAGGTTGGTCATTTGTTGTTAGACATGATCCAAGAGGAAGGCCGATAAAGTATAATGTGGTGGAAGAAGAAGATACCAAAGAACTAGAAGATAATGTAGATGATGATCAAGATCAACAGTTAGTTGATGATGTGCCTGACGAAGATGTTGAAGAAAAGGAACTAGATCATGATGATGTAGGAGTTAATGTTCATGAAGATGATATCCGTGTGGATGATGACATTATTGAAACTGATATCAATGATGATGATGATGATATGACCAATCCTTACAATGTCGAATCTAGATTGGATGATACAGACAAAGAGTTGGATGAAGAAGAAGATCAATGACATTGAAATGTATGATTTATGTGATTATATTATCTATTTGATATTGATTTCTTGATAGAGTTATATTTGACTTATATGGTTACATAATTAATTCATAATGTTGTTAATTCATGATGTTACAACTATTTTCTATAAGTTATTATTAGATGATACACATTGGATTCCTTTTAATTTTTTTATATTTGAAGATACATAACTAATTACAAGGATAATATAAAGAAGATATATCTATATATGTATCATTTATGAGTTTCTAAAATATTTCACTTCCATGTCAACCACTTTCTTTACTTCAATTGAGAAACATAATACCTCTATAATCTTGCATTTATCAAGTGTCAATAAAATAAAATTCAAGTACTTAGCTATCAATTTTCTCTTGATTGATCTAGTAATAATATCCAACTAATACTCATCCAATGATATCATCTTGCATTGATTTGTGTTACTTGACCATCACATAATTGAACCAAGTACCACTTTAGAAATACCACATACATAGTCTTCTCTTTCTACAAACCCCCCATTGTATTCATAAGGGTTTTATTGTAGGTCCCATCAAATACTATGCCCTAATCATGTAACAAGTAGATAAGTCATCTTTACTAAGGTCAAACAAGGTTGTTTTATCACAAAATACAATAGTTTTTAGTTTTAAGTGTTAGATTTTTGTTTTGATTATAAGGTTTATCTTGTAGGTTTAAGGTATGAATTTAAGGTTCTTGCAATGACTTTTCAACCAATGGTATTATTCTATCCTATCTCTACCATTCTAGTTCTAAAATAAAACATACAAATCAAACTTAACTAGCAATCACACCTTAGTGTGCAATGGGTACGCCAAAAAAGTGTGGAATTTCAATTAGGATAAATTTTGGTCTTTTTTTTGTATACATTTATACAGTACATGAGGTCAATTGGTAGGACATTTAGCAAATGATGTTGTTTGTGCAACAAAGGTCTCAATGGAGATATCATAGCTTTAAATAAACTATGCATCCACTTACAAGGATCCAAACATGATTGAAATTAAACCTTTGAATTAGGAAGATGATCAAGCTCCATTACCAACAGGATCATGTTATGCTTGCAATAAGGAGGGAGGGAGAGAGAGAGATGGAGAGGTAGCGATAGAAAGAGGGAGAGATAGAGTGGGTAAGAGTGAGAGATAGAGGGGTAAGGAGATAGAGATAGAGATGGATATGTAGAAGGAGAGGGATATGGAGAGGAGGAGAGGAGAGAAGGATAGGGAGAGATAAAGAGAGAGAGGAGAGAGGGATAGATAGAGATGGAAGAGATAAATATATAAAGAGGGATAGAGATCAGGGAGATAGATGGATGGATAGAGGGACATGGAAGGAAATAGTGGAGAGGGAAGATGGAGGACAAATAGATATCAGAGGGAGTGACAACATAGAGAGAGATAGGACAAAGAGGGAGACATAGTGAGGAAAGATGGAGACATAGAGGAGGGATATGAAGATATAAAGAGATATAGATGGTGAGATAGAGAGATAGACATATAGAGATGAGAGAGGGAGGGAGAGAGACAAAGAGATAGACAAACAAAAAGAATTAGAGGAGATGGAGAGGGACAAGGAGAAAGGAGAAATGGGTATGGGGAGATAGATGGGAGAGAAAGAGAGAGATAGATATGGGAAGAGATGGAGATATGGAAGAGAGATGGAGGGGGAGGGAGGGATATGGATGGATAGAGGGGGGAGGGGTAGAGAAAGATATGGATAGAAAGAGATAGAGAGAGGAGTGAGAGGGAGATAAAAAGAGAAATAGAGATAGAGATATAGAGCAAGAGAGATGGATTGAGAGATGGAGTGAATGAGAGAGAAAGGGGGGAGAGGGAGAGATAGCTCAATAGATAGAGGGGGGAAGAGGGAGTGACATAGATAGTGGGAGATATAGCAAGATAGAGAGCGACAGGGAGAGATATATCAATCACCCTCCCTATATCTCTATCTATTCATCCTTATCTCTTTATCTCTCTACCTCTCTCTATCTCTTTGTCTCCCTTTCTATTTGTGTGTTTCTCATTATCTCCCTCTCTCTATATTTTCTTCCCTCTATTTATCTTTATCTCCCTATCTCTTTATGTGACTTTATCTCTATCTATGTATCTCTCCTCTTTTCTCTCTTTTTCTTTATCTATTTTTCTCTATCTACCTCACTATATCTACACGCGGACTTTGATCTTTATCGACTTTTCGATCTTCACCGGACGGATCTTTCGATGTCTCGATCTTTATTCGATCTCGATCTCGATCTTCGACTTCGATCTTCGATCTTTATCGGAAGCCTGATCCTGATCCTGATGGACGGTTCTTTTGTCTCGATGCCGGAGTCGACTGATCGACCGGATTCTCGATCGCGGATCTCTCGAGATCGGAATTGACGATTAATCAAATGTATATGTTACCTTTGAGCATAACTCCCCAAGGACACATGTGCCAACCTTTGGATTGTTGACATGAAACAACCAATCAAAATTTAGTTTCTTTTTTCCCTCTCTCTCTTTTCCTTTGTATCTCTTATATTTCTCTCTCTCATGCACGCTCTCTCTCTCTCTCTCTCTCCCTATCTATCTAAGTTCATCTCTTTCTCTCATTCTCTATCTTTTTAGTTTCTCTCTTTGTATTAGCTAATAGGCTACATATATTGTGAGATTTGAGCTTCAAACAAATCTCATGCCTGGAAACTACTATTGTGTCATTGGAAAACAAGTTTCAACTGCCATTTAATGGTAAACCAGCTATAGTGTAATGGTAAAATCCTCTAAAATATCAGGTAAAAGCCTATATATACTATTATATAATAATAAATATAATTATATTATATAATTTAATCTAATATTACTATTATATTAAATATATATTATATTAATTATATTTTGTATTATATAAAAATATGCTTATTATTAATTATTAATTATAATAATTTTGTTAAAGAATATAATATATAATTATAATAAGTAGAATGATTATATTATTTATTATGTAAAATATAGCTAATATATACTTAACCTATGTAGAATATTAAAACCTAAATGGCACCATAATTTTCATTTTAATTAACATACTCTAAAACCTTCGTCAAAACCTTATTTTCAGGTTGTAGCTTGTCAAATTGGAGAAGTGAAAGGTCAATACTAGCGATCAGGAAGAGTTTGGAGGAGCAAAAACCCTGCATATCAATACGCGCGCACAAGAGAACACATAGCTTAGTGCAACAGGGCAAGAGGAAAGCCAGAGCAAAAATCAACGACCAAGGGGCAATGAGTATTGCATTCAGATAAAATCGATGACCAAGGGACAATGAGTACTGTAAGTGATTTATATCTTTTATATTGGAACCCCCATTCTCTTTAACCTACAATTCTCATTCCTTTCCAAAGATCTTCTCGTGCATTGGCACCCCCATTCTCGTAAAATGATATAAGATAAGACAAAAAAAAAAAAAATAGTTGTATTCAGCCATACCCTGACTAGCATACATGCCCAATAAATTTTTGCAGTCTTCAACTCTACATATGGATCAAAACGTAGCTACTAACCTGCCCACTTAGAGCTGCAGATGCCTTTACCATTGATCAAGATTGAAATTCCCTTGTAGAGTCCCTTTCTCAACCCTACTTGTGATGCTAAGAAGTCAAGTCCTATATCAATCTTGGTTCAACATTGTGACACTTAGAAAGTATCAAAATGTTGATCTAATGCATATTGTTTGAAGGGTTTACACCCTAGGCTAGTTAATTTGATTACAATACACCTAATGGATCCACTAAACTATATAATGGTCCTATAGGTCTTGGGATCAAAATCCATATCACAAGTAAAACATTGAACCCACATGAGTTCGCCTCTATTTGGAAACATACATAAATACAAGCTCATAAAGTGGTCTCAAAGGCCATTTACTGCATTCAATTATTATTTGAAAAATACATTAGTTAGTAGACATAAGTTAAATCCATAAATGTAGTATTACAAAATATTCTACTTTTGAGTATATCACATTTTTTGTATTACTAATCATAAAGCTTAGCATACATTTATCCACCATACATATATCCACCATATTCAATATACTTGCTATTAATTACCTATTGTTAGGAAAGGTGGTCATAAGGAACTCCATCTTAATCTCAACATAAGTTCAAGTATATATGTAGGTATATCTTTAGTACCTATTAAGAGTTTCTCACCCATCAAATCATAATGAATAAATACCTTATTATAGTTGAATATAAAGTTAGCAAGTTTTGTTAACTTTGTGATAGCCAAGTCATGGTCAATTTTATCATGACCCTATTTCTTAGAATAATAGACCTTAATATCTCTTGAGGCTAACTTATACCCTCTTTTACTTGTCATTGATTCAATACATAAGGTCATATTGTTTAACACACAAACTTTGATTATTCTAGTTTAGACAGGTTTGGAGGCATTTTCACACATTCACATCAAGGCAAACTACAATGACAATGCCTCTAGAAGTTCATTCAAGATTGGAATAGACTTTGAAAAGATAAATACCACAAATCTCAAAGTAGGAAAGCTTGATGATGATAAGTTGCCTTTCATTGACTCAAATCTACATAGTGGGAACATATTAATTGGAAAGGTGAGTTCACAACCATCTAATGTATAATTCAACCTCTAGTTGAAACATACTGAAGAAGGATTGATCAAATTTAGGAACACTTCAAACCTTGGAGATTTTCCCAAACCCTTCCCCTACGAACTTGGGTCATAGGGGCATCTTTTGTCCAAGGACTACATACATACCTACTTCCAAATGGGATTGAAATCCCATGTTGTTCTTCTAAGATTTCAACTATTATGATGAGAAATTGCAGTTTCTCAAGTGAATATAACTTATATAGATATAGATAAAACCATTTTGTCACATAAATCTAAAACTATATAGTTAAATCTAAAAAAAAATTGGTAGGAATTTAAAATATTATAGATGAATGTCCATGGGGTTGAGCTTAATTGATTTTTCACCATTGTTGGGCTAAGCCATGGCCCTTTTGTCACTATTCTACAAAACCCTCCATTTTCCCTCAATACACTAGGGTTTTAGAGAAACACCATATACCCGACCTCCCTAACTCAACTATTGTCTTCAACACATTAAAATCATCCTGCAATAGGACAAATAACCTTCATTCATATTGTTCCATCCATCAAATTGACAAACCCTGACTTAACAACCACAAATTCACAAGAAAATTGCCCATGTTAGCCCTACAACATCACTTCAATACCAAGTTTCTTGCTTTAACAGACCCCTAAATTCAATGAACCTCTATCCTACCATGTTTCACACCAATCCATCGAGTTACAGTTCCAAGACAGTGGGTGGATTGGTGGATGTCATTTGTTTTTAGCCCTCAAACCCTTACATAGGAAAAATAGGGCAGTCCCTATATTTGATTGTTTTCTCCCACAAAATAGTGATTTAGCACTTCGAAACAAATTAAAATGAAAGGGAACACATATATTTATCTACACCAATGATCTCAGATCATTTCAAGCTTGTACAAATCCGTACAACACAAAATAAATTCAAAAAAATAGTAAAAACACAAAAAATTGCTTCAAGAACGTGGTATTTGATATGAAATTTTGGTATCAACTCCTCCAACAACCTTTTCTCGGGACTTGGAAGGATTTTTAAATCATCTCATACCCCAACTACCTTCAACCAACATCCATAACTGACTTACAAACACTTAACAACCCATTATTTTGCAAAATTGCAATTTTGACAACTTTTAATGTCAACAATTGTAACTTTTTACATTATCAACTAGATGACTTCCAAGCACCCTAAACACATTGAAAATGGTATTGTTAGACCTTATTCACCTGGAATACATGACTCCCTACAAGAAAACCTATTCTACCTACTTTGACAATATTTGACCATCATTGACAATTTCTTCACATATTTGATCTTGTTTACAATATGGATCAATGAAACAATAAATGGTATTTTAGACCTTATTAAAACATCAAAAAAATTTGCAAACCTCCCTAGACACTTATATGATCAACCTCTAATGCTCCAGTTGTGAACATAAGGTGTAGGTGCTTTTGCACCAGAGACTCCCCAATGAGCTATGCCTGTATCGCATGGAGTCATCTTCCATTGATTGTAGAACATACTATTGACCCCCATTCACAAAAAAATAATATGGTTGCTTGGGCACAAATTGGAGAAAATCAAAGATAGGGTCTAGGAAACATTTAAAATTTAAAATTTCATTCTTCCTTTCTTATCATGCAAACTTGAGACTCAACAAAACAAGTATGCAAGGCCAACAACTTGAAAGCTAAGAATGGCAGATTGCTAAATGTTTAACCTTTTTTCTTTGTTGGGATGGGAATACAACATGATAGAAGTGGGATAAGAAATGCATCGTTTGAAGCATCAAACCAATATGCAAATATGAAAGAAAGTACTAACCCCTTAAACTGAAAAAGCTTCTTTTAACTTTAAGTTTGTTGGGTAGCCAATTCTTTTAAGTTATCAAATCCTACCATCATACATAATCAAAATTTTGTTGTTTCAAATGACTATGAACACTAACTTTCACTATTTGAAGATGTTGAAACCTTGTCATAGAGAACTAGAACATTGATGCAACCACTCATCCTACCTTAAAACATACCAAAAGTCTCCTAGCAATTAGACATAGGAATATTTAAGATGACTTAAACAATTTATATTGCCAAAGCATAAACTTATGATGACTTAACCAAGCCTAGTAGACACTCCCTCCCCGTTAACCACTTAGACATATGGAATTTATTAGTGGACAGCTGAACTACCTCACACGTGCACCTGAATTATGTCTATTAGTGTTCTAATTCATCTTTTGTAAGACAACTTAAACCAAAATATTATGTATGGTGAAACCATTCTTCTGTACACTACAAAAAATTTCAATGTAAATTTGCATTAAATGTAAATTTGTTGCTATTTTTAGTCATGTAGGTGTCCAATAAACCACTTGGTGGTGTTTCCCTTCAAGTTTATTTACTTGAATGAAGAGAAAAAGTCCTTTGATTACAATTAGAGAATACATTGGAGGCCTTGGTTGTGTAACTGGTGGACCATAGTCACATTTAACACCTGTTACAAAGTTTGGGAGTTAAAATGTTAAGTAGAAGTCTAGTAAATCAAATAACTTGGATTAAGACTGTGAGACTGATAATGGCTATCATTCATTACCTTTTCCCCTCAATTGTCATGCAAAAATCCTTGTAACACTGCCATACATTGTTCATGTAGGAAAATTCGTCACCGAGTCTAGGTTTTTTAGGCTTCCATAGCCTCAGCTACTGTGAACTGCATCTCCCAATCTCCATGTTTGTGTTAGGTTGTAAAATAATGACATTTTAAAGTCATTAATTGCAAGGGACAGTCTCCTTCATACATTGATTTGATTTGTGATGGACACATTTGGATGGTAGTAACAATAACTTGCAATCTATCAAGACTTGATTACCTTATAACCTGTAAATTCTAGCGATGAAATGATAGATTAATCATAATGTCACCTTGGGATCACATCACCATGAAAGAACTTCATCCAACATCCTTATGAGTGTAGGTACCACCAAATAGGTATTTGTCGATCTGCCTTCCTCGAAAGTGAGGGAAATTCGGGAAGAGAAGAGGAAAGTGAGACATGTAGTAGGTCTAAAAGAGGGAGATCAACTAGAGGTCAAAAGATTAGAAGAAAATTTTGTAAACACATGGAATTTTTTCTTGCTGAAGGGGGGTCATGTTCTTATGATGATGAGAGCATAGGTGACATCGAGGTGCCCTTGAGGTACAAACATCTACGGAAACAATGGGTACCCAAGGAACTTCCTCCAATAAAACACTAATTTTTGTGTCAACGAGAGGATATATTGCATAGCACCATCATCATTACATGGTTTGGGCCTATTTTCATGGACGGCATAAAGGTCTATACGAAAAAGTTACTGAATTGATGGAGTTTGTCGAACCCCAGCATAGTTACAAAGATTGGATGCAATGGTCGATATACATGAAGTAATGCGGTAGGTATGCATTGTCGAAATTATATACAGCTAAAAGATAAGGATCAAAATAAAGGAGTGGCTATGTACATTGACGAAAGGCCAAAAGCATTAGGGAATATTGTAGGGTTTATAAACAGTATACGACCTGGGTCAACAAATAAGCAACCCAATTGCATATTCGAGGTGCACGAGGGTAACCGTGTATTCATATGTGTGATAAAATCAATAACTGTAAGGGAAGAGTTACTAATTGATTACAATTTGAATCGCATAGATACAAACACAGTTACTATGGGGGTGGTATGTACTATATACCATTTTACCCAACCTCCAATTAATGACTCTGATATACCATTTTTTAATTTTTTTTTCATAAGTCTATTGGTTTCATTTTGGTAATGTTTTTTTATATTTAATTTTTGTCACAGCGGGACATTGATCGTACGGGGAAGGCTTTGTCTCAGAGCACAGATCACAATGCATCTTTAGGCACTTCTACCTGACAGGTTTACCTCATTGTAATTATACAAATTAGATACGAGCAAAATGTTTTATTATTATGTTTTTTCATAAGTTTATTGGGTTAATTTCGATAATGTTTTTAATATTCTTGTTGCAGTCAGCTGATCGGGGAAAGGCACCAGCAGTAGAGGAGAGCATCCATAGGGAGGTGCAGTCACTATTATGCGATGATGACATCGCATATTCTGCAAACCCTCTAGATATGATAAGGAAGACCCAAAAATAATGCAATGAAGAAATCCTTCAGTTGTTATTCATAGTGCGTCAAACAGATGAGATAAGAGAAAGGGTTAAAATATTGACTGAGAGAGCACAAACCTTGCAAGTAAGCTCTCATGAGCTCTTTAATTATAACATAAGTTCATTCATGGTTTTATATTTTGTACTCTTTTATGTCATGAGCTAAAATATGTGTTGTTTTTACAGGATTTTTTGCATCCTCATGATGTTGTTGGCCATGATCAGGGTACTGCAGGTGCTGCTCGAGGAGTAGGGGTTGGTACAAGTGTCGATCCTGATCTTCCTGCGCATACATCACATCATTCGACCCCATTATCTGTGCCTTTATTGTTGACTGAAATGTCAGCAACACATACCATGTAGACATCAGGTAGTGCACCCTCTGGCAACGAACACATGCCAAAACATGCATCAGGACATGTACCTGGGGATGTAGAGGCCACTAGTACTGGTGATGTTTTAGCAGCATTTCCTGGATCTTCTTGTATTACTAGTATGGGAACATTTTCGGTCACATTTGTGGTGACCGAGGATTTCGTTCCCATAAAGATAGAGAAGGTCCCAGGTACTTTAAAATGTTTTAATTATTATTATATATAATCCAATTAAAAATTACTTATTAATCACTCTTTTTAGACTAATGATCCCATGATCATTTTGTAGGAAATGATGTTTTTTTATAAAAATCTAAATGATATTACATTGGAGATCTTCAGGCCCACCATACGTACATGGTGGAATGCCCAAAATCAAGATTTAAAAGATGAGATCATTAACCGTTTAGTTGTGTTGTTCGGTAATAACACATTCAACCAAACCAAGGTCCTTAAGAAAGTTGGTACCTATCTAAAGTATGTGAGGGAAAAATATAGGTCACATTTAGAGAAGAACAAAAAGTATGAGCGTCCCCCCATGATTTTAGAGATGGAGTGGAAGGACCTAGTGTCGGATGGAAAGAAGGTTGAAAAGAAAAAAGGAAAGACACCACCGGACCAAGGAAGGTATGTGATACTATCAACAATGTAATTATATACTGGTTACTCTTTCTTTTTACATAATCTAATGTATTTCAAAATTTTCATAGGCTGCCCGACACATCGAAGGCAACAAAGGCAAGACTAGAAAAGCACGGGCAACACAAACTTGGCTCTAATGGTTATATGAAATTAGCCACACGAATTGTAAGTATTAATAAATGAAATATTGCATCCAAATAATAAATTACAAACAATTTTGGTTTTATCACACCATAGAAGCAAAATTCATGATCTTATGCAAAAATGCAGGGCTCTAAATTCAATAGAGTGCCCACAGTCGTGGTTGAATGCCTAAGATTCTTGACTAGGAAAACACAATCTTCCACTACATCTGACACGCAGGTAAATAAACTCAATGAAGTTTATTTAAAATTGAATACTTGTGCAATCTATTCAATATTAATTTCCACCATAAAGTAATTATGTGCCTATTTGTTTTAAACAGAAAGCAATGATAATACGCACATGACATTGGAATGCACTTGGTGAGGGTGGAGCACAACCTGCAGATGAAGGTCATGGTGTGCATCCCGATACTGGATGTATTCATGTGCTATACAAAAAGCGGTATGGATTAATACAATTAAACATCTTTAATTGCAATTGGTGTATTAATTAATGTAACCTTTCATGTTTCAATTTTAGAGCATGTAGAGCGTGATCAACATGTTGATCATGATCAGGCTATACAAGATCAGGAACATGATGTGGCCCCATCAGGTAAAGAGGACCACTCTAATGTTCTTTTAAACATATTTAATTGCAATTGGTGTATTAATTAATGTAACCTTTCATGTTTCAACTCTAGATCAGGATTTAGAGGGTGTTCAACATGTTGAGCATGAGGCTATAAGACAAGATCAAGAACATGATGTGGCCCCATCAGGTAAAGAGCACCACTCTAATTTTCTTTTAATTAATGAAATACTTGTAACAATAATAATAAAACATATCAATTTAACATTTCTTTGTTATTGCAGCCCCTTGCAGCCTCCACGTCGTGAGTACACGACTAGGCATACATTAAGATCATGAGTAGAGTGTAGAAAAACTGAAGGGGGGACAAATGATTTAGAAAATGATACTCCACTTATTTTTTTAGCTGCAAAAGAAACAAAAAAGAAGTGATTGTAATCATATTATGACAACCATATTTTTGATAATATGTAAAAACTGAAAGAATGAATGTTATATGTTAATGAATGAATGTGAATATGTTAATGAATGAATGTTATATGTTAATGAATGAATGTTATATGTTATTAATGGATGAATGAATTAATGTTATATGTTATTAATGGATGAATGAATGATTAATGTTATATGATCGAGTATGGGGAATTCAGAGTGATGTGAGGGGGGGGAGGCACCAAATGAGCTTCCACCGTCACATGGTTGGCCCTGTTAAGTAGAGAATATTAAACTATTCTCGAAACAAAGAGAAGCTCAATAAGGTAATGCACTTTTCAATATAAGAAATACATCATTTGAAGCATCAAACCAATATGCAAAGATGAAAGAAAGTGCTAACTTTTCACTATGGTGCCAGAAAAATGATTCTTTATACCCTGATGTCTTCATTTTCCAAGCCAATTTCTCCTACTTTGCATAGCTCTGCCATGTTTGTGGATGTGATATGTCTCCTACACAAAAAAACATGTACCAGTTTACGGCCTTCAATCCAACTACATCCAAGTATCTTTTTAATTCCTTTATCTCTCATCAATCTCTTTACTATTTGAACCTCGTAGATGTTTTAGATGAAGAACCCATTATTGTGAAATGTGCCTCCAGTTGAGTAAAGTGAATCCATGCTCTGCATCATAATTTGAAGTTGTTTCCATTCCAATGTTCTAAGTTTAGTTTGTTTGTATGGCTTTGTATGAATACCACATTGTGTTGTGTGTGGATTTGGTTTCAAAGCTCTGTTTCTTTTGTTTTTAGTGGTGACATAACTTTAAAATTTGACTTTTGTGCATAACAAGTTAGTGGAAAAATTGACAGCTCATAAGGGTTTAGAGGCTCGATTGAGATAGATACATAGATATTTGGATCTTTTTTTTGATGGGAGGCTTCCACTTAACCATGAAATTTTGTACCATCTGTAGGTATGCAAAAATTTCTCTACTTACATTCATTCAACTTACTGTCTTCCTTACCAAAATCTACCCTTGTTAAGCCACAGCCATAACTAGCACACTGTCATAATGCTTCAATCTCAATAATTAATCTTTGTCTTGACAAAAAGGATAATAGTCATTAATACATTACTAAGGGTAAACATATTTCATAAAGACCTGTGGAGGATAAACCACAGTCTACCAATCCATTAGAGACTCATAGTGCATAAAACCATTGAAAATACATTACAGTCATAACCTTTGCTAAGGGCACAGGATAGTCTTTTGGATTGTTTACAAATTCATATCTATGATCATAAGCATCATAAGCCTCTGTAATCTTTATGATTTCCCTAAGTTGAATGACCGTTGACTTTGCATTTAGTTGACTATTCCTTTGTCTTAGCACTGTCACCCGTATTCATCAAATCACTATGCATTGTTGATCTTTCATCTCATAGTCCATTTTATTGATATTTTCATACATTGTTTTAACTGTTAAGACCATCCTTTATTGATTATTGATTTTCTTTTAAATAATTTTCTACCTCTCATGATTTGGAATCTTCATGAAGACTCTAAACTCTTTCCATCATTGCTCACTTGGTGAGGGGGATTGTCATTGTACTTGTTTGAAATGCTTGTGGGTTGTCATCCTTTGAATCTACCCTTTACATGACTATATTTTACTGCCCTTAGTTGATATTCCTTCTAGGTGACTACCCTTTATATGTATGGTGATTGTCTTCTTTGAGCAATCGATTTGAGTGTCATTTGAATATTGACATTTTCTCTTTCATGCCTACTAAGTTTGTGCTCTGCTCCTCTTTTGTGCGCATTGACCTCATACATTGAATATGACAATCCTTTAGTGCTCTTGAGGTTTTTCATCATGATTCATAGTCAAAACCTTTATAACACAGTCATAAATTATAGTCATTAATCACTGTCTAAAGTTAGTATAACTGTCCTTTCAACTTCACAAGGTCATTGCCATTTAAATTTTCTAAAATGACTCTCTTGAAGACATTTATGACTATCCTAGGTTTTATTCATGGTGTTTAATATTTTTTGCACCCTCATTACTATGATTTCCCTTGTGAAAATCATCTTTTGTTAGTTGATTTTCATTATTTTTCCTTGAGATTTGACCCCTTTGTGATTTCTCATCAAAACTCTATATATTTAGTATTTCTCCATAGCACTGCCCCTCTGTTACATCATACATTGTGTGTCGCTTCTTCTTCATGAATATCAATGAACATGATTGTCCTTGCAAATATATGGTATGTTTGTGACTATCTTTTCATGCTTTTGACTTCCTTGTTGCACTTGCCTTGTAACTATCTTTAAATCATGCCATTGTCATAAGTTATTAGTCATAACAAACTATCCTTTCAACTTCACAAGGTCACTCAGTATTTGTCTTTATCCTTGGAATATCATCATGACTATCTTGGTGATCATTGTCCATCATTGAAGATTTTGACTCACTTTCCATGTCTTGAAATTTAGCATGTAAAACCTAAGACTCATGTCCTCATATGCTTCATGCCTCCAAGTCTGTCCACAAAAATTTCATGGCACAAGTCTTTCCACAAAAAACTTCATGCTCTATGATCTATTTTCTTGCATTTTTTCTCTCAATGTTGTTCCTTTTGTATGTCATTGCATAAGACTACCTTTAAGTGTCACCTTCTTACAAACTCTAGGGTTTAATGCATAAGGTATTTGTTAATGCTCTTTGCACACAATTCATTGTGGGAGCTAACTCTATCCATTGAATAATATTTGCACCCTTTTCAATGTAAGGTGACTGCCATAAACCATTGCCCCTTCCCTTCTTCATGGTCACTATCTTAATCACATTGGATGTGACTTGAATCCTCTACCCTCTTGAAACTTGTAGATTTCCCATTCAATCTTTGTCATTTCAAACATATCATTGGTCATTTGATCAAATTTATACCCTACACTTGCATACGTTTTCTTTCACAGTCCATTTTATTTCTATGCATCTTTATGCTTGGACTATACTATCTTCTCATCAACTAATGACCTCTTATGGTAGTCACAAATACCTGTGAGTACCTGAACTGGTAGTCTACTAAGACAATTGATTTCCTTATCTTCCCTCTTCTTTTGCTTGATCACTTGATGGAACTGCTATAAGGATGTTTTCCAATTTTCTTTGTGTATGTAAGAACTAAAGTAGGTTATGATGGGTGTGAATGATTATCTCCTTACCCAAGATGCAGTGGCACCATTGATTGATAGCTTCTATGGTGGCATACAACTCCTTTTCATAGGCAGAGTGATATTGAAAGTCTTAGAATGATACACGATCTAATGTTCATGTGTATGGGGTGAAGTGTGTAGTTAGATGCATTAGTTTGAATTTCAAAGGGGTGTGCTATGTTAGGAATTTTTTAGAGGCATTGTTTGAGTTCCTCGAAGGTATGTTGTGTAGGTGTCCACAAGAATGGTGTTTTGGTGTGCATGATTTGATTGAGTGACCATGCAATGTGAGAAACCAAGAACAAATTTGGGATAGAAGTTGGAAAGTTTGAGGAAATTGCACAAGTCAATGAGGCTACGTTGTGTTGGTCAATCTCAAATTGGATTGATTTTGCTAAGGTATACATGTATATTGGCATGGTCAATGATGTATCCCAAGTACTAAATCTATGTGGCTCCAAAAGTGCATTTTCCAAGGTTGGCTTGCAACTTGAATTGGTGTAGTGTATCTAGTATGCATCAGACTTGCTCCATGCACTCCTCCTAAGTTTTGCTAAAGAGGTGGATGTCATCTAAGTAGACAATGATAGAATTGGTGAAGGTTTGTAGGATATCATTCATTAGGAACATGAATGTGGCTAACCCATTATGCCATCTATTCATACAATCCTTGGTTTTGAAAGATTTTTTCCAAATAACTTTAGTTTGAGCTAGTACTTAATGGTATCCTAATTTGAGGTTAGTCTTGGAAAAGTATTATGCACTTTGAAATTGGTCCAACAAGTCATTGATGCATGCCAAAGGTTATTTGTTTCTCACTGTGATCTTGTTGAGTGTGTGATTTTTGATGAATAGGCTCTAGGCATCATCCTTCTTATGTGCATGGACTATTGGGCTGCTCCATGGTGAAGAGCTAGGTTAGATCTTGCCTTGATTTAGTAGCTCTTGGGTTTGATGTTGAAGTTAATCATTCTCCTAATAGAATTGTGATACAAATATATATTTAGGAGAGGGCATTTTCAAATCGATTTGGTGTTATATTGCACATTGTATTGGACTTGCATTCTTGAAAGATGTCTTCGTATTGCTGCAATATCTTGTCGAACCTTTCTTGTTGCAATGGGGTTGGCATATTTTTGAGCACTATTATTGTGTGTACTTGCTTGTGTAGGTGCATTTGTGGACTGTGAGAAGCACAAATTTGTGTGTGTGGGAAATGATCTTGCAACATTGTTTAGTAGAGACCAAAGCTAGTTTGGCTTGTGATGTTAACTCAAGGAGGTTAAGTTTACACTTGTCATTATGTATTGTCCATTTTTGTGCCTTAAAATGGTAAATTCCATCATGATCATACACTCATGGTTCTCCAAGTAGGATATTGTACCAGAGGTGTGACATCACAAGTGATAATGTCTTGCAAAGGCTTGATTAATCCATACTCAAAATTCCATTGTTGGCTTACCTAAATGCTCTAATTGTCTTGTAACCATCATAGAGAGTAGGGGTTTGGATGTATGGTGGTAGAAAGATGTGGGTTCCTTATTGCATCATGCATGATGATTTTCTTTTGGTTACCACTGTAAAAGATCACATGGACATGTTTGTTAACCCCACACTTCATATGGAAGAGACACTCTTGTACCTTTGAAGCATCAATTGTCATGGTGCAAGTGTGAAATCATTGTGCCTCTTGATAAGTATCCTCAATTGAGTTCGAATCTAATGTGGATTGCACAAATAGGGATTATTGCACACAATGTTTGGCATTAGTGTGGAAGCTAGTGTGGTGATGATGGCACCACATATCACCCTATTGCAACTTCTTACCTGTGTCCTTATTTGGTGAAGATGGTGTGACATTCTAGGCCTTTGCATAGCTGGTTTGGAGTATGTTTCCTTCATGGGCTTGTTCTTTCTTGTGAACTTTGATTAAGCTTTTCCTTGGATTCAATATCAGATGCATTGCAAAATGTTTGACCAAAAGTGTTTGAAGTTAGGAACTCCATCCTAGTGCAAATAGAAGGTGATAGTCTAGTGATGAATTTGAGCAAATTGTGTTGCTTAGGAATGTTCTCATGTATAAGTGTAAAGTATTTGTGCTATTCGGTGTATTCTACCACAAATTCATTTTTGCATTGATACAATGACTTGAGCATCATTATTCGTCCTTGTAATGTTTGAGAGGGTATAATTCCTCTTGTGAAGCACTAATAGTTGTACCAGGGGCCATGTTTAACAAACCAAATGCAATTTCTAACTTTTCACTATGTGGCAGATAAATAATTTTTATTTTTTTAAATTGCAATGTTTCGTCGAAATTTCGACAAACCTAGTCCAACGAAACAAAGAAAACTGCAACAAGGTTGCTATACTTGTGATGAAATTTCCGTCGCAATGGCAACTCCACCTCGTCAGAAAAATGATGAAAGTTTGTTGTTTGTTCGATGCTTTCAAATGGGACCCTGCAATGTTTTATGTTTTTTGTCGTCAATAGATGGACGAATTTATGTCGGTTTTGTGACAAAAACCACTAGCATTTTTCGTGGCGATGACCGACTATGCTGGGTCATGGTTTCGACAAAAAAAAATTGGTCATTAAAGTGACAAAATTTAAAATAGTGTTTCGTCGAAAATTCGACAATATTTTGTCAAAATTTTGACGAACATTCGTCGAAATTTGAAGTCAAATGAGTTAGTGGAAAAATCATCTAATGATGATTCATTTTCCAACGGGGAAGAGCTAACACTTTCCAGCTCATGTTTTGCATTTCTTGTTGAAGATTTGACATCTTCATCTATTTGCAAATAATAAGTTCTAGCACCCGAAGAATCAAATAAGATTTGAGCTCTCGTATCATCGGACTTTGTTACTGAGAATTTTGACTCCCTTTGGGGAAACAACTTCTGCATCACACCCTTTATAGGTATCCTAGCCTCTGACATATCCACATCAAGCTCTCCTCCAACATCTTTATAGAAATTGCGTCCAAGGAGAATTCCATAAGATGTTGGCACATCTGCTACCAAGACTGTCATCTTAATCTTCTTTTCTAGATACGCAACAAATGCAAACTACACATCCTTAATCTACCCAATTAGAGGTACTTGCTTTTTCTCCATAGAGAAACAATGGCCAAAAGTTTTTGTAATATTCAAACCCAAGGCATTGGCTACCTTGGTTGGCATCACATTATCATATGCACCAGAATCCATGACACAATTACTTAACTTAAAGCCATTAACAAGTAAGGAAATATAGAATGGATTAATACGTCCAGAGATAGTAGGAGGAATAGTAACTAGGTTATTTTGTGGAGGCTTTGGTTTTGGGGAAGCAGGAACATCGAGGGAGGTATCCCTACTAGGATTAATTCCCTTGTAATTCCTTTATATCTAACAAACTTAACAAGTCTGTCAAATTGGTCAAGATTTTCTTTGAGGTATTTCGCTTCAGACATTTGGATTCTTTTCCTCTTTGCATGGTCAATAATTTCAAAAGCTTGGAAGGAAATTTGCAAAGAAGATGTGGTAACTTCATTTATGGGCTTAACAAAGGGTACAATAGTCTTAGGAACCTGGACATTGGCTTTTGGAACAATAGGAATTGCAGGAGGAGGATGAGGAGCACTTGTTTATTTGTTGTCTTCCGGTTTCCAAGGCAAAGAAGATCCCTTTTTTGCAATGGTTAACAGTGGCTTGTCTTTTGTTTGTGGAGCAGCAGCTTGAGCTTGATCAAGTTGATTTTGTTGTGACCATGTAAAAATAGCATATGTATCAGTCACCAAGTCCTCATCATTAGATTTGTTCGCTACTTGCAAATAACCAATGTTGGAGTCGCCAGCTGGATCCATTTCTTCATCTTGAAATAAATCATCATTTTCCTCCATGGGATAATCTGGTTGTGCATAATCATCTTGTTCTGCTTCATAATACCCCACTACCGCATTGGTAGGTGGAGCTTCCAGAGCAAGCCTTCCTTGTGGTGCAGGAAGACAATTCTAATTTCTATTTCCAGAGTAATTGGGGAAATTTCTTCTTGGAATATCCTTGTAAGAATTATTATTAGCAACTTGTTGCTTCAAAGAAAAATTTTCATTTGCCAACCTTTGAACTAGAGGATCAGCAAAATTGGAATTGGTATTGGAAGCTGTAGAATTTGATGCTTGCCCTTTTCTGTTTGGATTTATTCTAATTTTTCCAGCAGTATCAAATCATCTTCAATACTTGTTGCTAGTGCTTGAGAAGCTTCAAGATTAGGAATAATAGCCCTATGCAACAAGAAGCTCACTTCTGGAAGTTGCGTATTGATAAAGAAGCACTTCAAATTATGAGGCATTGGTTTATCCTTTATGGGAATCCTTGTCACCAGCTTATTAAATTTGGCCACGAACTCATGCATGGGTTTGTGGGCCTCTTTCCTCATGGTTGTAAGTTGTGCCAACAAGGCATGTGCATGTTCGGTAGGTTTGAACCTTTCTTCAAACTTGGTGCGAAGAGTATTCTAATTAGTCACGACAACAAGAGCAAGAGTATATAACCACTCTGCGGCTACTCCTTGTAAATTTTCAGCAAACAACATGACAGCAACATCTTCATGTTCTACACCAAGAACACTGAAAATAATGTAGAAGGAAGCACTATGCTCATATGGGTGTTGCTTGCCATCGTCGTAGAATTTCAGAATATTCTTTCGTGAAACATGTGGAAGTTCATGTAAAGGGCCTCCCAAGTTGAGAGGATGGAAAGCATTGCCCCAAGGTCCAACAAGGGGTAGTTGAGGTTGAGCCATTGCGATTTGAATAATAGGTACCTAAACTGGAACTCTATGGAAAACAAAAGATTCGCATGGAAGTAGTGATCTTAGTTTTTGTGGAGGATAGCTTGCAGTTCGTTGTAACGGTGACCTTGCTCATGAAGGAGAAGGAATAATTTTATGTCACTGCAACAATTGGAAAAACGGATCCCCCACTCCTTGTGCCCTTAGACCTCGTGTGTAACTTGTCAGCTAGAATGTAGACTTTGAAATAAAAGAGAAATTAGCAATAAAAATATACACAAGATAACAATAAGATACTGGAGTACTTATTCACTTCAATCAAAATCGTGAGGATTTGATTTCATGCTTTGATCCCCAACGGGGTCACCAAAAATCTGTTGGGTGAAAATTTTGCAATCCCTTTACGGATTACAAAACTTGAATTTCAGCCACAGTTATGCGAGATGAAATCTCTCCTCTTAGAAAAGGGAGGTGCCCTTCTTACTGCTTATGGAACTGAAAGGTAAACTATTTTAATATATACACTACATTAATCATATGGGGGTGTGTCACATTCATGATTCTCTCTTTTTTCAGAGAATATGTTTACAATGTTCCACGATTTTATATTTATGGATGTAATACAACTCTAAATAAAATCTAAGCAGTAATTCCAATACTTCTAACTTGTCAAAGCATAGTCTAGGAGTACTAGTGTGATAAAGATATGTAAACATAAGGCTCACGGAGGCACAAAGTCGTTTTGTAGTCTTCAATGATGAATTTCACAATAGAGTAACCATCAATGTAAATGAAGCACAAAGTCTTCAATATACTTCACAAATAGATCCATGAACAACATGAACAACTTCAAGTACAAAGCCTCAAAGATAACTGACCAATATTATCAATAATTATGTGATTCCAAGTAAAAAGGTGCAACACAAAGTCTACACAAATTATCTTGAAAGCCTTCAAATCTCAATTTATAAAACATTGTGAATTCAATCCAATAATAAGATAAACTTATGAGAATGACATAAAAACATTCAAAAACGTTGAAATTGACCCAACTCAAAGTTTGGTATGGAATTTAGCCTTCTTTATTGATTTGAAAGTAGTTTCACAATAAGAACTCAAAGTTTCAAAATTGCTTCACAAATGAGCAGCACTTTGTTGCATAAGACAAAAGGTCTGTAATACAATAGAACCCTCTCATATTTATAGATGAGAGAAGAGAGCTAATCTAGTAAAAACCCTAACTATTGACTTACTCAAAGGTGATGTCCATGAATGTAGGAGAACATCTCATTTTTTACATGTAATTACATTTTGCAAAATGACATGTAAAAATGTCAAGATTATTTACATAAATTATAGAGAAAGAATAAAAGTCTATCTGTCTCTAGAAACATAAGAAGACTTTATGGTTCCTCGCTCTTGGCTTGGAAATATTCATATTTTTTCTTGATCTACTGCATTGTTGCCTCATCTAGTCTAGCGCTATAATCAATGATCGTGTGAACCTTTGTGATAAACTTCTTCGCAGCAAAACAAATCTTCTTACAACTATTGAGATGCATCTTGAGATTGTCCAAGGTTAGTTGTATGTCAAAAAAAGCATCCATTGAAGCCAATGAGAATGCTTCATCTTCCATATGTTTCTAGATAGCTTCCTTGTAAACTTGTACAATCTCGCTTGCCAGAACAAAGGTGTGATCTTCATCAAGAAGCCTCTCGAGCAGCTCTTCAATTTTATCCACCAAGATAACTGATGTTCTTCAACATCTTGTACTTGTTGAGCATCTTTGATGAGATTCTTGATGACAAGTATGCAGTTCTTAATACTCTTTAATCTACACATACTTTTCTTTGTTGGGAATAGCCCCAACCTGCACTAACTTACTCAATTTCACGTCCTTTAACTACAACCATGATTCAAGATTTCGCTCCATTTACTTTTTCTCAATAGAAAGTGTACTTACTATTTTATCTAGCTCTAGATCAATCTTGGAAATCTGAGAAATCTTCTTCAATGCAACAATCATGTATTTCGAGCCTTGTTCAATTATTCTATCAGCAAACTCATAAATGATTTTACCTTTAGAATAATATTTCTCCACCTTTTGAACAAATGGTTCTTCAATACTCATCATGGCCATTGATTGTACGTTCTCTAAAGTCCCTACGATTTTCCTCAACACCAATGCATAATTTTCAGCTTTTTCCTTATACATGTCCTTGGCTTTCTCCATCTTATCAAGTCTTTCCATCAAAACATTTAGAGAAACTTGAGCATCCTCTTTGGCGCTTGTATTGGTGACTTTCCCAAGTTCAATCCTTTTCATAGTATAATCTTCTATGTTGACTTCACTTTACCTTGTGGGGGTACTACAATATCTACACACTTATGTCCTAATTTATCCACATGCAACCTAGAGTGAATCCTTGGCTTCTTCTTCCCTTTGTATTTTGGAAGAGTTATCTCCTCAAGATCTAATTCATCAGAAGAAACAATATGTTTCTTTCGTTTAGGTACTTGTGAAACTAACCATGGAGGAAGAGACAAATCATCATCTTTAAACCCTACTACCAATTCTTCTAAAGCAACTATATATGTAGAAATAACTATTGTAGTCACAATTGGTGTTGTGTCAG
Source organism: Sequoia sempervirens (assembly GCA_007258455.2). Classification (NCBI taxonomy): domain Eukaryota; kingdom Viridiplantae; phylum Streptophyta; class Pinopsida; order Cupressales; family Cupressaceae; genus Sequoia; species Sequoia sempervirens. The sequence goes on along the minus strand of VDFB02271358.1, from coordinate 554,702,614 downwards.
TCATCACTGCCCCAGGAGTTAGCAAATTTGTCATATCTGGTAATGATTATTTCATAAACTAATCAAATTCAGCTTGTGAGGAAATATCATATGATGGTGAAGAGATACTTGGAATTGATGATGGGGAAACAGAGGAAACATCAATACTTTGCAAAATTGATCCTATGGAAGGAGTGGAGAAAATTGAATGCACTGATGGGGGAATTGTTACTTTCAGTGCATGCAAACCAGTTGTAGGTGGAGGTGAAGTGGGAAGAGGCGGTGGAGGAGAAGAGGGAATAGGTGTGTGAGGTGTGGTGGAAATGACGGGTGATGATGTATGTGAGAGAACTTCAACGATGTTCTCTTGTGGAGACAATTGCATTTCCTCATCATGCTTTTCCTCTTCTTCATTACCTTCCTACTCTTCTCGATCTTCCTTTGACTATTCTCTTCTCCACATTGTTCACTTTCAGCTCCTTCTTCAGGCTACTCTTCTGATTTGGGCTCTTGTTCTTCTTCAACAACTAGTCCTTTTTCAATAGTTTGCTCCTCTTCAACAACTTGTGTTGTACTCTTCCCACAGGTGAATTTAATTTTGGGTCCTCTACGTGAAGAAGAGGGAGCAACACTTGCTTTATGCTTAGATCAGAGCTCTTGTTGTCGACTAGCTTCACCTTCTGATACCTCTCCCTCAGACTCTATCCTGAAGGGATTCAACTGAAAACCTTGCCTCTGCAGCCATTCACTTGTATTGTGCAATATAGGAGAGAGCCTCTATCGAATGGATATACTCTCTTTTTTAGACCATTGGATTGGAGGCAAGGGCTTCCTTGCTATCTCTTTTTCATCATATGTAGAATCTAAAATATCACCAGGATCTTCAAAATATTTTGGAACATCTGCCAAGCCTAGATCATTTATTTGTCCCATAGTAAGTCTGCAAAAATCCATTCTCCTAATATCTTCCTCATCTCTGCATTTTTCCCATATGTCTTCGAAGCGATAAACATGACTGTGACTTTTCTTGATTTTACTTTTCACACCTCTATAGTCAAAATCATGTTTATACCTGTATGACCTTATGGTCATAATTTGCATCTTTGCAGCTACTAATTTGGATTTTTGCACACTTTGAATTGAATACCTTCCAATAGTAGTTGGAAACCTAATACTTGGCTTATGAATAGCCTGGTGTTCCTTGTGCATTGTGATAAGTTGTTTGCATAACTCCATTAGCACCCACTTGTTAGAAGGATATCTTGGCAGCATGTAGGGGCATTCTATGTAGCATCCTACTCTCAATTATGTGAAAGTGGGAAACTGTAGGAAAATACATCCATACTTGTTTACAACTTTCCAAGCCTCATCAGATACTCTTTTCTTTTCCAAGGTTGGGTCAAACATGAAAAGCAATGGTGCAAAGAAGGCATCATTTACTCTTCTGAAATGCTTAATGCTACCTCTCAAAGTGATTTGAGGATAGAACTTATGTACTAGCACAAGACTCCTATTTCCTTCTGTTGATAAACCTGGATATTGCCTCATCATAGCCGCAACATACACTAGGTATGAGGTCATATAGAATTTCAGAGTAGAGTGAACATTGATAAGTTGTTCATGAATTTCATCGCTGATCTGTGCACCCCAATCAATATGTGCCTTCTTTCTTCTGATGACCCTGATGTACTCATACATCCACTCCTAGAAATTTGATGAGGCTAGTAATCCTTTCACTTTGCTTAGTAGAGTGATCATGTCACGGACATCCTCTTTGAAGTCACTACGTGGAAAACCTTTAGATCATTTGGAAATGGTGGGCCTTGGAGTTTTCAACCATAATGTGTTGATCAATTGCTTGGCTTCATTTTGGTTCTTGTCATAAGCTTCTTGAGCACGTTGAATAAACATTTGTATACTTATCCATAGTTGGGACCTTGAAGACTACATCGAAGAAATATGCATCTAACCCCATCATTATTTGCCCAGAAGAGTCTTTAACACTCCTGTCATCTCTGACATAGTGTGAAGCAACTTGTAGAACGAATTATGGGCAGTGAGCCGCCACTGGAAATGAGGCTACTCGATGAAGATTGTTGTGAACAATGGCTCACAAATCCTCTTCCAAGGGCTTCTTTTTTGTTCTCTTAACAAATTCCTCCATGTCAAGGTGCCCAATCTTAGTATCCTTGATCTCATTGATTTTTGATGTTACAACTATGGGCAGATAGACGCCTTTATACTTATACTTCATCTTGTCTTTCTTGGATGATGAAGGAGACTCCTCCGTTGTCATTAAGTGCACAAGAGATTATTGAAAACCACCTTTGAAGAATACTTGATAGGAGATAACTGCAAGGAAACATGGATTTATTTAATGTTAGGAGAATATGCATTTCCAGGAGCACAAAAATGAGGGAAGCTAGGCGAGCACTTTGGAGTGAGTAAACATGAGCCATGGAGCGTGAAATATTGGGAAAATGAGAAAGGAACAGAGTTCAGAATGCGTTTTGGAAGGATTTTGGGTGTTAGTGCAATTTGCTTGTTTTTGTGCAATGGCGTTGAAAATCAGCTCCCTTACACCTTGAGGAATTTTAACTTTGTGTAATAGCACTAAAAAATAACGCTTTTGCATACTTGGAATGACTTGAGAAATATTTTATGCATGAGCAATCTTTTTTAGCACCTTGACATCCTTTGGAAGCAATCACTTTTGTACACCAGCACTGAAAATTAGCGTTATTGCATCTCTTGCTTGGGAAGATTGCTTCGTGCATTGGGGGTGAAAAACCCCGCCGTTACATCAGGGGAAGTAACTTGTGTGTGTAGGAGCGGTGATTTTCGCCGCTTCTACATCTGGGACTTAGCAAACACCTTTATGCTTGTCAAAGCGGCGAAAAGCAGCGCCTCAACATTGGGATGTAAGAAGAAAAACGGATGCAACAACGATATTATTTGTCTTTGTTACAAGCATGGGGTAAAAACTTGGTCTTATGTAGAGGTGGTCAAAATTGACACCTCTTCATGTTGTTTTAGGGAAGATCTTTAGTATGCAATAATGACAGAAACGACACCCCAATAATGCAATAAAGAACTAGGGCTCAAGATTTATCAAAAAGATGGAGGGAGCAATTCAGCAATAATCTAAATCAACAAAAATATGAAGATTTAAATGACCTAAACAACCCTATAAAGGAAAAAACAAAGCTAGGGCATGAATGATCATGGGAGAAAACAACCATACCTAGAAAAAGGAAAAAAGTATTTACACTAATCATGATTAAACAAAAATTATGCACAGACAAAAATACCTCAAAGTAAATAAACCAACGAAACCTAGCATGGAGAAAATGAAAGAAAAAGGAAGGAGCAATGAAGAAACGAATTACCTAAACAAGGAAGAAAATACACAAAACCCTAGACTGGATATTTTGCGCGAAATCTGCCAATCCAAAATTTGAAGGAGCCTCAATGCAAAACGCGCAAGGTTTAGAGGAGAAAATGAGATAAACAAACATAAAATGAAATAAAAACGGCTTAAAAAATCCATTAAAAAGATATTAAAGAAGGGCCATTAATGAACTACAAGTTCATTAATTTCCCTGGATGTGGAAGGAGGGAGAGTGTAGGGGCGGTGAAAATCACTGCCCTTACAATTTCAAAAAACTCGAGCAAAACATCAAATGTAAAAGCAGTCAAAGATAGCGCCTTGACATCTGAAGGGCGGGAAGCAAGTGTAGTGGCAGTGAGTTTTAGCGCCGCTACACTTAAAAAGAATTTTCAAACTACTCATGTAGGGGCGCTGAAAAACAACACCCTTACATGGGCAAAAAAGTTTTCTAACTCCTAGAAACTGAAAATCAACAAAATATTTGTTTTGAAGGTTTTTGAAAAATGACAAAAGACAAGCACTCGAGGGGACAATTCAAGGCTCAAGACCACACGTAAAGGCAAATTGAAATTCGCCTTGTTTTGTGTGCTTATAGTGCAGGGGCCTACAGAACAAACCAGTTTCGTAGGGGGTTATCCCATGAATCAAGCGCAGCTGGATTTGAGGATAACAATATGTTAGAGAGTAGTGTGCATGGGTGCATATGGATGTCATGTGCTACAAATTCTAGGTATATGTGGCTGGATTAAACAATTAATAATAAGTACTAAATAATAGAATGAAATACACTTAGAAAAATCTATATTTTTTTCTTCAAGAAATTAAGTATTATTTGATTTTGAAATATTTACATATAGATTTAAAACATAAAGGAATACAAATGAAATATAAAGTTGTCATTAAATTGACAAAAAACATTGCGAATGGAAATAGAATATTCCCATCCAACTAGAAAATCAATATTTATCTAGATTTTCATGATAAGTGAGATTTTGGAGGCTTTTACCATTAAATGACAGTTGATTTACTAGTAAACAGTAGCTAATACTTGTTTTCCCATGACTCAACAATGATTGCAGACGTGAGACTTGTTTTAGGCTCAAATCTCACACTATATGTAACCTACTAGCTAAGAATTAACATTTAAATTTTAGTGTTCATTAAAACATTTCAATATATAACACTATTTTCAAACATTTGATTTAATAAATGAAATTGTATTATATATATCTTGACACAAAGATAACTCTCTTTAATTTTTTGTTTTTAATTTTATTTATTTTATTCTTTTACTATAGATATAACAAATACCATTTAATTTTTTAATACCATACATTTAAGTAGAAATTTCTAAACAAATAAAAAATTACAAATTAGTAAAAAATTACTACATTCCTTGTGCTAGAAAATGAGAGGGCGGGTAGTTATGATGAAGATTACGCATTGAGCAGAATTGTTGTGAGCCAGATTTTTTTTGTTGGTCAACATTGCAAAAACAAGTGTGAAATGAGACCCTATAAAGTATATTTATGTGTGCAAATATTAAGAAGATAATAAACCAGATCAGAAATGGTTTATAAATTAAAATGTTTACTGGAAACTTGTTTAACAGTGATTGGGAATTTGTTTAATGGCGTGAGACAGATTTTCCAAGCATCAAGTCCACAAGGGAAGCCTATTGACTAAAAATAAGATGAAATTTTAATAAGTGGTTGAGTGATTATGTTGTTAGGTGTCAATAATAGTATGAAAATGAGCATAGAGATTTCAATGTAATCTTACTATAGGCCCACTAAAAAGGAAGGATATTTATATTTCCAAGATCGCAATTACATGCAAAGGAAGAGCACATGTATCCAACTTTCACGGTAAATTGATAAATTGGGTACTTTTTAATTCTTAAGATCACTTAGAAGATATGCGATGAGAGCATACATGAATTTAACCACCCAAAACACACAAAGCAAACAAATCAATTTTAGCAACCCAAAACCAAGCAAACCTCATGCCCAACCAAGTTGCTTCTCTTCCCAAGCTATGGTAATTATTTCAAATCACCTTAATCATTGAATCAAAATTGGCAAACGCCTTTGACATCAAAGAAATCTATAAATCATACCTATCAAACTAAAGAAAACCATACCCATCATAGATCGTGCTTAAACAAACTACTTCATCAATTGTCCATTAAAGACTATTAAAAGCGACTTATGACATTCTCCTCTTGTATTTTGGTCACTTCATTTTCTATCAATAATAGATGTCTAAACTTTCCTCTGCAATGTTGAAACTCCCTTCACGCTTGAGCTCTAAAACATGCAATACAAAATCAAACTGTTGATACATATTTTAGGTTTAAGCGTTGTATGCTTGCTGCGAACTATTTGTTGAAAGATGGTTTGATTTACCTCCTCCATCTAACAGTTGGCAACATTCAAGCAATGGGATGGCAATATAATCCATGGCACAACAATAAGCAAAAACATGACTTGGTAATGAAAAGGGGATAGTAGTCTTTTATGGCTTGTTTTCATTCAGGGAAAATAAATATGGCGCAACTAGTATGAAGAGCCCAACAAATAGAAAGGTGTACCATTTGTAATTTCAGTACATCACTAAACTAAAGACAACCATATTTGTATAGTGTGACATCCCAAATTGGTGATTCATCAAAGATACTAAGAGATATTCAACGACAAGGTAGCTAACTATAAAGGATTGTTGCAAAAGGCAACACTAGAATGTTACACGACAAGGAAGCAGGGCATAACATTTAAACTCTATATGAAGACATATTCGAAGAATGGCAGCTTGTAGAAATCTTGGTGCATATACTATTGGCAAATCCAATCCTAGCACTACTGAATAAAGAGAAAATTACTACGACATCTAATCTTGGAATACAACGACCAGCACACACTTTCACTCAATCCTTTCACAAAAATACGTACAACGATAGTCGAACAAATCTCTACATGCAAATCTTCAGCAACCAATTAGTTAAAACAACACCAAACCAGTGATAGAAATCCTTGTCACAAAAAAGAGGGCATAGGAATTATGATATGAGGCATTCAATCTCTTGCTAGTAACTACCTGCAGAATGTTTAATCCACATTAAAGTTTCTAAATTTCACAATGAAAATTGATTAAAATAATTGTGGTCTTGTCCCACCAAACATGTCAAATTGTAAGCATGAAATTTTAAATGCGAAAGACTGATTTCAATAAAATAAAATGTAAATTTCAAATTGAATCAAATACCTCCAATAGAGCAGAAAGACAACTTGCATAAACATTTTGAATTAAAAATGTGATTCAAACCAAAACTCTTATGGCAAATGAATATACTCTCCAAATAATGGAATATTTGTTACTCAATTTGACCAGCAATTGCTCCAAATTAGAATTAAAAAATGATGGATTTGATCTCAATTTATAATTTTTTGATAAAATAGATAAATGATCTTTGGATTCTCAGTTTAAGTTTACCCCATTGAGAGTGGATTAAATAAAGAAAAGTGACATTTGTGGACCATTTTCATAGAGATAGTTGACTCATTTACTTAAATTATTAAAATATTTTGAGTGATGAGTTAACTATTTTAATTGATGACGCATTAAATTGATTGATTACTTAATTATGAAATGTAAATCATTATTTTTATTAAATAATGTGTGAATAATAAATTTATTTAATTTTTGAATATTAGTAAAATATAACTTATTTAAATTAAGTAAATGGTAAAAATTATTTAATTGATTTGATTTTGACAATGTAAATTAATTAAAATAAAATATATTATTTTAATGATTAGATGATTGATAATGCTGTGAAGTTTTACCATTTGACTGATGCTGACATTAAGCACTCAATAAACATAGGTGATAAAAGATACTGCACCTCATTCTAATATCGCACCCCTAAGGTGAATTTTGTAATCTGATATTTATTAAGATGTGATTTAGAATTCATTTAGATCTAGGTGATCCTCAATATAGTTGTTAGCATCTAAGTGTCCATGTGATAGATTAGGATACCCAATTTTTAATCCGAAATTAAATTTTAAGCCAAAACTGGATTTAAAATTCAATATTACTAACTGCATAGACACAAATACATCACCCATCACCTTAAAATAAAAATACACACAGAATGGAGACATAAAAGAAAAATATAAGCAAATGAAATAAAATTTGCACTTGCGCATAAACTGAAATTCAAAACAAAAGTATAACAGTCAACTAATCAGCAAAAGTCAATATGTCGACAACTCTCCATATAGTGGATTTGTCAACTGAACCTGAACCTTCATTCCCCTTGCAGATAAGTCCTCAACAGTATTCATAAAATAACCTGTAATTTTCTTTACTCGGAGGATCACACAAACCATCCAATGCTTTATACCATTTTAAACATTGAATCCAAGATTTCGCTGTATCCCCTTAGCAAGCTGACTAGCAGTAACACGGCAACTGCTAGAACTCGAAGAAAACTAAAAATGACAGACCCAAAGTAAAGTTTTAAATGAAAATTCTGTTCCACAACTACAAACCATGCCAGTGAACAGAACCAAGCATAGTTTCCCCTCGATATTGTCCTTCCAATAAAATATGGCCTTGCTGTGCCACGGTTCAACTTTTCCTTGAGCAACTCATGATGATGTTCCACTTTGAAGTTGTTGAGCTTTCCTTGACTTCCTCGGAGCAATTTGAGTCTCAGGCTGGACAAGTAAAGAAAGAGTCAGAACATAAAATCATAGCAAACACTACTTAAAGAGCATAGAAGTTTAGAACCATAGCAACCAGCATTCCTTTGGAACAACTCTAAGAGGTAATCATGTCATGCTATAATAGTTCCTTCACAATAAATGAGACAAATTCAAATTCCCACATCACAATAAAGCAACCCACAATTACGCAGACATGTGCATGTCAGAACATGTCCAGTACTACTGCCTGTTCAACCCTAAAACATCTGGGATGGGGGATGTTGTCAACCACCCTTGTTTCCACTAAGCCCATCTTACATTGTCATACAAAAGAGGTTCATGCGTAACTTTAAATTGCATAAATCTTCATTACATTTTAAACGGCAAGAGCGAGTAAAACTTGCACAGCAAGCCATTGGCCCTATGCCACAAGACATGCTGCATAGTAATCAGCATACTGCAGAACTTTGATCAATGGCTTTTATCAAAAAATACAAAATGATCCCTTTTTGACCAAACCGGGTCCTGTAAAATACACTTCATCTATGTTCAAGTTACAAGGATTCAGTAAAATTTGAGAAAATTAAGTAGACAGAGTGAAACAAATTAGTTTTTGATAACTCAAAATCTAGCAACTCTTTTTCAGACTTGATTAGATTGCACATTAATTCAGTATCTTGGGCAGAGCATATCGAATTACTCAGAACATTTTTCAGATAACTAGAACATTCTTAATTACCTAATGAGCTCATTGAGAACAAAAATTTAGAGTTTTATTTCTAATAAGGGGGCTGAGCTTTGAAAGTTCCTCCTATATCTGGCACAAAGGAATGGGAAATCTATCCAACCTCACAAGCATTAGATCTTTTAAATAACATAAGCAACTAGTAAATATCAAGGAAGAGCGAATATTGCATGTAATCTTTCTGCAATGAGAAAATATTCCATAATAAGCAGCTTTATATAATAAAACATGCATGGTCAGATAAAGCGCTCTATGAAATTGCAACATAAGTTTATTAGAGAAGACCCATGGAGGAAGGATATACAAAATATCCATATTCAATACAAACAAATTACAATAATAAGTGTACCTACAATGCTCATGCTTGTGATTCTTCAACTCGGAAGGTACTCCATTTTGAATATGTTCATGTTATTGCTTTCATGCTATGCGCACACTGCACAACCGAGTAGTTATTTGTTTTGGTTTGGCCCTCAGCAACACCGTCAGATGTGTTAAGCAAGCATTGTGCCTACAAATACAAACACTTGGGTGTTGTACTTGAGAGCTAGTGGAGCAAACGATCAGGGTTGGAGCATCTAAGTGAGTTTGCTTGAAACAAGTTGTTGAAACAGGTATAGTTGGAGCTCAGGTTAAAGAAACAGGACTAGCACATGAGAATTCTCATTATATTTGAAACATCATATTGTTTCTTGCTGGGTTTTCTCCCCAAAAGATTTCTCAGGTAAATCTTTTGTAAGTGGTGTGTGCACCATTGCTTAATTCTGTTGCATATGGATTCTCTTAACATAACTCCATTCTTAAAGTTAATCAGAATTTCTTTTTTTCCTTTTAGAATCTGTGGAAAAGTTACTTGATCATGTATGTATGGGACTATTTTGTGGCCCAATGAATGTGATACCATGCCGAAGCTGGAGATCATTCAATGCTCTCATGCCCACAATACTTGTCAGAAACTCACAACTTGCAAAGGTCATATCTTTTTTCATACAAATTTGAAATCAAGTGGTTGAAGTATTTTTGTCATTGATGTCAAAGGTGCCTTGTCTCAGTTTTTGTATTGCAAATATTGAACTTTGCATATGTAATTGGAATGGTTCAATTGTGTCAGCATTGCAAGTCAGCATGTCAAATGCTATATCAGTTTTTGCTTGTTAGCAATTATGCCATATCACTTCTACATATCAGCAGTTATACCATATCTGTTTTGACTTGTCAAGGTCAGGTGTTATGCCAAGTCAAATTTGCTCAGTTATTGGTACGCAAATTATTTAAGAGGTTGTTGGGGCGGCTTGATTATTTCTTTTACCTCTGACTTGTCTTTTTTTGGTCGACGGCTTCTCCTTATTCGGGCAAATTTATTCATTCCTAACAAAGACAGTATGGGACGGCTTTCATAATCATAGACGTCTTTATTTGGGCAATGGCTCTTTCATTGCAAGTGTGACGGATTCACTTTAATTTCCCTGACATTTCAATTTGCGTCGGTTTCATATATATCGATTTGCATTCAATTTGGAGAGTCAACTGTGTGGAGTTAATTCGGTTGTAGAATGAGGAAGTCGTGGTCTTCAGTGGGAGTTGTGGCTAATCTTAAAACATTATTGCTATCACCATTATTCTGTGTGATATTATTACATTCTTTTTTGAAATTGCATGTACTTAAACAAAAATAATAATGATAGCATTCTTTTGAATTTCCCATTGACCCATCCCTTGCACCTTGTTACTCTTAAAATTGACAAGCTTTCGATTTCTTTTGAGGATTAGTAAGGTAATGAAGTAGTGAAGTGGTGATGAAAATTTGGGCCTGCTTTGAAGAATTAAGAGTTATGTTTTGAAAAACTCGACTCTGCTGTTTTGGAGGGTATTGCAGTGTGCATTTGTTTATGCTCAGAAATATCTGTGATTGAAAAGTGTGTTCATTCAAATATAGGCTTTTGTTGCTATGTGGCCGCAAGTATGAAAAAGGCTTTTTTATGAAATGTAACATGTATTGGAGAGTTTTGAACTGTTTGAAGATTGTATTCTCTTTTTATTGGATATGTGAGGATATGCGAGTGTGAGTAGTCTGGCTCTGTTTTATCAGCAAGGTATGAAGTTTGAAAAGAGGAAGGGTTAAGGTTCTGTTCTAGTCAAAGTTATGTTTCGGTGCAAAGAATTTCAGAGTTTGATCAGTGATTTGAAGTAAGGTATGCAGTGATACTGTGTTGTGAAAATTTTCAGTGAGTTGGTGATCACGCTGGAGTTGGTGCTTCAGCTGTTCGAAGTTGGTGCTGGTGCTCATTTTTGTAATTTGGAGATTGTAGTCTCTTGGGTTGGTGCCCATTTGATGTTAAGGAAAGTTATTGATCTGCCATGGTTTTTTACCCGAAAGGGTTTTCCACGTGAAATTGGTGTTCTTCTTGTTGATACTTGCTCTTACTGCTTTCATTGCTGATTCTGATGGTTTTGGTTATAAAAGTTTAAAATACTGATTCACCCCCAAAAACCCCCCCTCTCAGTATTTTTCTGTGTGCTCTTCAGTGATGTAATTTTTTTAATTGAATGTGTTTTACCATGTGCATGGTCTTTCAACTGCCGCACCATTGTGGAATCCATCTCCAAGCATCTAATCCACAACATCTTGCAGAGGCACTGACTTTCTCATATGGACTCAATCATATCCTTTTTAGCAAATCATGTAATTTTTTTTGGGGAAACAATGGTGCTATCAAAATATCCATAGTTTGTGGTCTCTCCACTGAGACATCGTATTTAGTCCGATTTAGTGTTCTCTAACCCTTGACACAATGTTGAAGCTAATTTGTGGTCACTCACATTAAACACCATGTCGATTTCTTAACTTGAGAAGACTAACGCATGTAACATAGTAATCCTTGGACACATGTGACTCTTGGAGCTGGTGACTGACCCTTAAGGATATCAAGTTATTAAAGTATGCTTGCTCTTGTTTAATGAATCTTTAGGGACCTCTTGTTGAAGATTACTGGTTATTTGTTGAAAGAGTAAGTGTATGGTCACAGGTTTGGAACAATATAGAATCTCTTCTGTCCCCGAATGATCAAAAATCCCTTTTGAGCAAATCCATTAAGTGAAAATTCTTGTTTTAAAAAGAGAGGACTCTTTGATTTGGATTGGTAATCCAACAGCCAAGTATCTAGTGAATTTGAGCCACAGAATTTTACAGAACAAGGACATCCATCCTCTGGAGGAATGACCGAACAAGTTGATCTATAGAGAAAATACACCCCTCCAAAGTGTAACTGTTTTGTTTGGATTGTTGGGGTTAATTGGATTCTCACTCAAAATAATCTTTGCAAGAGAGATTTCTTTGGTCCCTCCCAATGCGCATGTTACTGTGCGGAAGAATCAATAGACCATTTGTTGTTACATTGCCCTTCTCAGCACAAATTTAGTACTCCGTTCTGATGCATCTTGTTGGCATGACCTTCAGATCGTTGTTATGAACAGATTTGCTCTAACACTTTGCGTCAACCCTTATATCTGATGTAATTTTTAAATCATGACGACTTGTTTATTTTCTGCCATTAGGGTTTGCATCTTGGTTTTAGGGTTGCCTTGTGTGCATGTGCCCATGTTGTGAAGGTTTGAAGCATTTCTTTTGTATGTTCTTCTCTAATCTTAGTATGTTTTAATATACCCTACTGCCGTATATGTTCCAGTGGTCATTGGGTAGTCAGTATATGGGCCCTATTGCTTTTGGCATTGTTTCTTATGAATGCAAATGTCTATTATGTTTGTTCTTTTGGTCCTTGAGATGCTCCTGTGTGTCAGTCTGTGTATATTGTTGTCTCTGGGCCAAGCTTAAATTGTGTTTCCTTGGTAGCCTACTCTGTACTCTCAAGCCTTAATTCCCAAGCCTTACAATGCATTTTTAAATGATGCATAGCACCGAATTTTCAAATGCCTTGTCTACACTTTAAGTCTTCCTTATGCACTGTAATTTTATTTTTGTATTGAATTGGATAGCCAGTTAGAGTGGTCACTTAATGCACATAGTTAATTGTCTAGTGCCTTGCCCTACCACCCTTGCCAGTCAAAGCATGTGCCTTAGCCCACCAGCTAATTGTCAGACCTGCTGCTTTTAGATTGCTGACTGGCCCAATTTGGCTGCTAAGCTGCTTGGCCTTTGCCCCCAGTCCCACTAGCTCTTCCAATCTAGCCCGTGGCCCTTGGGCATCATCTCTCCCACTTAGTGTTTCCCTTTGCTCATACCAAGTGTCGCTACCCTATTGGTAGTGCACAACCATAATGCAACAGCTAATCCTCTTGGGTATGCATCTCCCATTGCCCGTTATGCACTGGCCATGGTATCTCCTTTTCCTTTGCACACAACATCTGATCATTTCTAACATGATTGACATTCAGTCATTTCCATGCGGCTTCTCTAACTTAAATATGTATCGATCTTCTATTCTATGTGGCAACTCTTGGACCAACTGATATATGCCATACGTCCAAGGCGGTTACATCATTGGTGGGCCCGACTTTTTTGCCCATGGTGCTTTATTATATGGTGCAACTTACATGGCACTCACAGTCCAATAGGTGCCCACCACATCTCACCTTATGGTGGTGGCAGGCCCAGCTCATATATATGTGGTGTCCACTCTCCTATGGTGGCAAATCTCTTTGTGCCATGTGGCTTCTTTGTGGTGGGACTGATTCTCTTCTTTGCAGATTTTGCCTTGACTATTGATGATAACCATATGGTGATTGTTGGTTTATATGCAGTTCGCTAGCAGTGGCAACATTCCTCTCCTAAGTGATGGCGCACATCAACTAATTTTTAGTGCACCATGCACACCCCACTGGATCTTGATCCGGCCAAGGCTTTCTGTGTGATTTTTTTTTAAGGTTCTTGATGGTTTGTCTCCTCTATGTGGTTGGCTTGACTTGTATGCACAAGTGGCTCCTCTTTGCATGGTGGCTTTTTATCAAAGCCACATGTCTTTTGTGGAGGGGGATTGGTCCCTACATGGTTCCTTTTTGACAATTCAACACATTTCTTCCATGCTTCTCCTACTCTCATGGCATCATATGGGCCATTGATCTAAAGGCTATACTCCAACGTATCATTGACCAAGGGTTCAAACGCCAATTTCAACATGGTTAACTTCAATGTCCACACATTGTATGTTTTATGGCATGTGCATTATTGTTAAGAGTTTCTTCCTTTGCTCGACAGTGGTAGATCATTTTGGCCAATTGTTGGCGGCTGTGACAGAGCATTTAGATTCCAAGGCATTATAAATCCATGTTTCTTATGTGAGCAATGGCCTTGCATGCTTTTTGAATGTATTTTGGGTCCATTGTGGCTAAATAATGAAGGCTTCTACAACCAAAATCAAATCTTATGTATGGGTTTTCCACCTTGCACTAAATGAAGAATCACTTGGAGGATAAGGAGACGTGTGGAGATGGTTACGGCAGAATAAAGAATATTCTGCTTCTTTTTCTACAGGTGGTCTTGTCCCAAGAGTTTCTTTTCAGGGTATTTATCAAATATTTTGTGGCAGATGACTTAAATGATCAACAGGTTATGAATGGTAAGTTGGTCATCTACAGATTGTAAAACCTCTATGAAGCTTTCTTTTCATTCCAATACATGGGGTATATTTGTTGGTTCTTGGATCTTTATGTTCTTTCATGTTATAATATTCTTGTTTTGTGTTTCATATTCATAAAGCTAGCTTCTACATGTGAGAAAGAAGTCCTTGTTCATGCCACAATCCTTGAATCACATTGACATTTATTCTTTGAATTTAAGATTAGGCTCTATAGCATATTTAGGATTAAGGCACCAATCCATATGTTATCTACAATAGATTTGGCTTGTTCATCACACTACCACATATATACGAAAACATCACATATCAATTCATAATCTTACTAAATAGTTGTTCTTTTGACATTATATTATCTCATTGCTTGTTCTTTTGAAATTGCATTTTCTTAAGAGAGCCATTTCCAACATGATCCTAAATGAGATATGCATTATTGCCCATTTTGCATCCATGCAAGAAGTTGAAAATAGAAGTTGAATATGAAATTAGAGGTCAAATATCTTAAGTGGTTGAGAAGGATAAATCCAAAGTCTCTTGCATGGTTACATAAATGCTTGAAAGGGGTTTATATCCTTGATAAGTGGTAAAATTGCACATGAGTATTTAGTAACAATTAATTAGAGTTTCTTGTGCTCAAGGTAAAAGTCATCTTCAAGGCCTTAAGCCTAAATTCTTATTTCTCTTTAACATTCTTGTTTTGGAAACCTCGAGGAGTTTCCCCCTTGGCCTTACGAAGCCCAATTGAAGGAGTTACTCATCCTTATCACTTCACCCATTGTTGTTCTTGCCCAATCATAGGCTCCAAGTTATCTACCCTAAGTTGGTGCCCCCTAGGACTTGGGTATAGTTTGTCTTTAGGAATTTGGGATCGCACAACTTAAAGAGCCAACACGTCCTCAAATGGTTTAGGTTCTTCTATTGGCTTTGAACGTCACTTGAGAAATTGGCCCTCATGCACCCTTGATCTTAAGTTTTTTGTGTTGCATTGCCTACACAATTTGCAAAATTTGGCTAGAAAGACATCAATAGAATTTTAGAGATGAATTTGTTTCTTGGTAAAGATGTTGGAACAAAAAAATTGCACCTACTTCCTCCTATGCAAAGAATCGTTTAGTTAAAAATCCATTCCAATCTCTCGCTTGGAATTAACCATATTGAAATTATAGGAATCTTTCACACCCTCACCTATTTATGGTGTAATTGAGAAAGAACATAGCAGTAAGAAAGGGTGCATCAAATACCTTCAAGATCTCAAAATGTTAAGATGAATTTTGATGGTGTTGCTAGAGGGAATTTCGGCTCCATGGGTGTGAAAATTGCCTTTATATTGGCATATACCAATTTTGTCGTTGGGAGGGGGGGGGAAGGAGGGGTATCATGGCTGGTTATTAGACAATCAATGAAGTTGAAGCACTAGCAATGTTTGAATGGGATTAAATTGGTGGTTCCATTTGATGACAAGCATTTCGAGGTTGAAGGTGATTCCTTATTGATAATTAATAGTTTGAACAATACTACTTTTGCAGAATTGGAAATTAAAAAGCATTATTGAGGAAGCTCTTCTCAAATCCAATTTGGAATTTCTTGCATTCAAGCATTAACTCAAGGAAGGAAATATGATGACAGATAAATTGGTAAATGAAGGAAGGGAATAGATCCCCTTCTCAACAAGAGCAATGTCCTAGATGAGTGGGATTGGTCACATGGTTAGAGAGAAATATATCCTTAGGAAATCATTTAATCATTCCAAGCTTTAGATCGTGTTCATATAATTAAAAGAGTAATCATATTCTATTTTGGTGAGCTTGCGGCGACATCTTACTTGTATGAGAATTATATCCCACTCTTTTTTCTTTGTGTTTGGGCACATAGTTATTCTTGGTTCACACAAAAAGACTATTTTATATCAATCTAGATCCTCCTTGCGAATGCCATTTTTTCTTGTATGTAATTTTTTTTCTTCTATAGGAGTTGCTATTCAAATGGAGTGCTTAGTCTAAGATGAAGTGAGAATTTAGAAGGTATGCTCATCACGCAAGAAAATTATCTAACCGCCACATCTTGAACACTTTCTTTGTTCTTGATATTTCAACCATGCACTTGATTGAAGAAATTATCAATGCAAATGGGTTGTCCAATTCAAGGGTACAGTGTACCTATACCTATGTATCAATCACTAAGAATTTTGTGAATAAATTGGCAAAAAGAGTTCTTGATAAAGGAGTGGATTTTGAGTCATTTGCTCCCTAATAACAAATTGATTGTGCTTGGGGGTAGCATGAAGATTGTAAAATGGGTGCTGCTATAGGTTCTCTTCATTTGGTAGATTTGGCACATCTTAAGGTTTTTACATAAGCCTTGGCTAAAAAACAAGCAAACCTTGCACTATATAGCCAAGATTTGGCACTATGGAAATTTTGAAAGCAATCATTAGGGAGGGGTTGTTGGAGATATGTTGTGTGCATCCCCTCCTTACAATTGCTAAGAATGGAGTTTAAAGGGGTGTTAAGAAGATGAAAGAGGACCTAGGTATCTTGGTATACATTAACTAGGATAAAACATTGGATCTTCTTGATTTATGCTTTGTTTACATGGTCTAGGTGTTAGTTGTTTTGGGGTTTTGTTGTTTGATGTTTTTCCTCATTTGCTTGATTTTGTAACACCATGCTTTTGTCCATGTATACCCAATCTTATGTATATTGCTCTTATTCTTTCCGTCTCTAAAACCACATCCTTGTGTCCCCAATCCCCAAAACTCAGAGAAACACTAATAATCGATGAAAACATCAACTTACTATCTAAAATATTGCACGGAACAGATTTGAAATATAAATATTAAATACCTCTTTTTTGACAGGGGCCTCTTTCTCAGATAATATCAGCTCAATGTGACATGGTGATGACATATAAGCTGAAATCAAACGAATAAATAAGAGAAAGAAAAATTAAGATGGAAGTGACAAAGTAAAAATTATGTTGAACATATAGAAATTTGCAAATAATGAAGGTTTAATAGAAATGTGCATACGATTAATTCTCCCATGGGCACGATACGTTCGCCTTCGCTGCTTTGGAGCCTGATTAACTTGAATGTGAGTAACATAAAGTGTGTCCACATCAAGACCCTTCACCTACAAATTGCAAAATACATTTGTAAGTACACTACTTAAAAATCAAAGATCCAAAGGACTCTTGAGGCAATAAAAGTAAATACAAAAATATATTTCATGTACTACACTCCCAGAAACAAGAATCAAAAGAGAAAATTTACTTTTGGAATCTAGAGAAGACCACATTTATTAAATAGTGATCGAAAAGCATGCTCCACAAAACAAATAGCTAATACCTCAGCATTACTCTCTGCATTTTTTAGTAGACCTAACAAGAATTCAGCAGACTTAACAGGCCAGCGACCTTGACCATTAGAGTTGCGTGACTTCGCTTGGGCAGTTCTACCCACACCCCCACAAAAACGGCGAAAGGGTATTGCTTGCTTGTGGGCAAGCACATCTTCAAGATACCTCTTCGCCTTGCCTAAAGGAAGCTTCTTAATGGCCTGTGCGGTTTCCCTTGTGTTCTGGAAAAAGAATATAATCAAGAGACAGATTTCATCTAATACTGTTTATGTTCAAGACATCATTTACAATAGGCAAGCTACTAAATTATCCGAAATAATGTATACCTTGAAGTGAACTCGTAGGTCGGATCCCCTGGCCTTGCAAGCTGCAATAAAAGAGATTATGGCATAACAAGTAATAATTCGAAATGAAATTTGGCATACAGGATTCTACCAAGTTCTAGAAAAATATTTTCTTAGAATCTAGTGGAACGGACTTGCCTTCTGCTCAAAACAGGTGACATTTAGAGTTCTACAGTACGAAGGTTTTATCAGCCATTTATGCTCTGCTCTATGCAGCCTCGTAGCTAAAGGCAAATACCACAAAATTGGATACATATATAAGTTAGAATGGGAAACTTACACTTGGTGGAATTGTCGGGCTCTCTCGAGTATTTCACCTACACCCAAATCCAGAATTAGACCCTGCTTCAAAACAATAAATTTACAAACAAAATGGAAACAGAGGAAGACAAGGTGCTTACCATAGCTGCTGAGACCTCCACACCACACTACCTCACTCTCACCCTCAATCCTCTCTCCTCTCTTTACTCGCAAGGGCAAAACTAATCAGTACAGAGATCGATGCATACCATAACCCCTAGTATCGATCAAACCCTAACTAAACTCGATCGAATAACAAAACTCTGGTCAAACTGTGGTGAAACGCGGGTTAAAGAATTTTGATGTAAAACTATGCTAAACTCTCACCAAAGTTTTTGACATTTGAGTGAATAGGGAAATAAACTTTCTCCTAAGCTTAATCTAGGCTAATTCAATAAGATGCATATCCATAAGCACAAATTAATTGTGAGAGGTCTCATAATATTAAAATTAATTATTGAGATTCAAGGATTACGTTGATAGAAAACTATATATATGTTAATATGTTAAAGAGTACATGTTTGTGCATGGGTGTGTATGGATGCCATGTGTTGCATGTGGATGGATTAAACAATTAATAATAAGTGCTAAATAATGGAATGAAATAAACTTAGACAAATCTAGACTTTTTTCTAAAAGAATTAAGTATTATCTAATTTTGAAATATTTGAATAAAGATCTAAAACATAAAGCAATGAAAATGAAAAAAGAAAGTTGCCATCAAATTAACAAAAAACATTCAATGGAAATAGAATGTTTCCATCCAATTGAAAAATCAATATTTATCTAGCTTTTAGAAGTGAGATTTTGGAGACTTTTACCATTAAATGGCAACTAGTTTACCACTAAACAACAACTAAAACTTGTGTTTTGATGACTCAACAATGGTTTGCAGGTGTGAGACTTGTTTCAGGCTCAAATCTCACACTATATGTAGCCTATTGACTAATTAGAAAAATACATGTGAAGAAGGTTAATAGTATTTAGTTTTAATTTTTTTTATTATTGTATGTATTAAAATAGAGCATATACAATTCTTGATGTTAGTTGAATGAATGGATGTCAATTCATTGTTGCAAATATGGTAGGAATTGATCTTGTGGTGATGGACAACATGGAATCCCTTCTTTTCAGGGAAGAAGCATATATATGATGAGTTGAGTGGCTCTATTGGAATAGACCTAGTTGCCCTTGATATTTGAACAAATTTGACACTAGAGTGTTATGTTTGATGATGTGTTGAGTGTTTTTTTGAGGTATGTTTTATGTGTGGATGGCATTAAATTGTTGATTCACATACAAAAGGGCTTTCAAGTGAGTATTCTTGTGTTGGAAAATCTTGATGAGGGTTGCTTGTCCGATTACTTCAAGGTGAGCATTTTCTTGTTGGATATTCTTAAAGATATTTACTTGTTTAAGGACAACAGTGGCAAAAGTAGTAAGGCCTCTCCTAATACACCTAAGAGCTCTCTTAACAAACCTAATCTCAATCTAGAACATATGAACAATAAAGTTGGATGTGGTCCTCAAAATCAAAATCAATAAGTTGAATTATTCATAGACTCAATTGTCTTGTTTGCTTGTGATCATTTTAAATGTTTCAGTTGTTTTATTTATTTGTGAATGTTTTGATTTTGTATTTGATAGTTTGGACTTTATTGTTTTTTGTGATATCAATTTGTAAATGTCTAAAAAATAAATAGAAAATTGATAGGATGTAATGTATTCTTTTTTTTATCTTTTAAATTGTATCAAGATGTTCTAACTATGTTTTTGATAAGGAAAAGCAGGTTTTGAAGGGGCCTCGAAACCCTTTACAATGACGAAAAGTTGCAAGAAAGACTAAAACAATAAAGTCCGCAGCCCAAAAAAAACAAAATGCTGACAACAGATATAACCAGGTAACCCGTCAACAACCCAACAACAAAACATTAGTAACAAGGCTGACCAAACAAAAACAACAACAAAGCTACAACATTTTTTCAAGAACATTGGTCGAGGCCATATTTTCCTCAATGACCCCCTCGTGCATCTCAACCACATCCTTGAGCTCCTCAAACGAAATAGCAGCCCTTTTCTTGGTCTTGCTCCTCGTTCCCAAACACAGGCCAGCATCCAAATTCTTCTCCACCACAAGGCCAAAATCCTCAATCTGCTCCAGATTCATGTGGTTAACATTGCCAATTGCCTTCTCTTGTTCATCTAGATTCAAAGACTTTCCAATCCATTTTATTGTTTTCTCATTTAAAATAGAGAGGCCCCTAGTAGTCGATTTCAAGGAATTATTGCTAATGTTAGCCACAGCCTTCAAATCATCAGACATCTTACTAATTTTTTCCTCAATATTAACAAACCTCTCCTCAAAAGTCTTTTGGACAGCCAATTCCAGGGATGTAATCCTCTCCTCATGAGTTTTACCAAGATGATTAGCATCAACAACAAGTTTATCAAGCATGACATTCATAGTTTTAACCTTACCTTTGATCGACCATTCCTTTTGGTTGTTGTGCACAAGCACAACATAGACATCTTGCTAGTTCTTAAGTTGAACATTGAACTCTTTAACATCCGAGAAAAGCCACTTCACCAATGAGAGTAGGTTGTGAGTACCATCCTCCACTATTCTACAAAATAGGTCCATGTTAACATCATCCCAATTCATCGGTGGCTTAGCTTGAGAACCAACATTCTCGACAGGATCCTCCCAAGCCTCCTCTCTGTCCTCTAGATCCTTCTCAATAAAGGAATTCTCCACTTCAATCACCTCAGCTTTCACCTGATACTTATCCAGAAAATTTTCCATGTCTACAAGAATTTCCAACCGCTCTGCCTTCACATCACTCCCCTTAACCTGCTTAGTGCCAATGGGAGAGTCTAAATTATCCTGGTTAAGACCAACCCCCTTTGAACACACCAATCCCTCATTCCCCTGCTCAATATTCTCCATAGGATGCTCAAACCCCAGGAGGCCATATCCATACCATGAGTATCGTCTAGAATAGGAGAAATATCCATATCACCTGGCTTGCTAGCTTCTAGGGCATGTTTGACATCAAAAACAGGGGGATCCTTCACCTCTTTAGACACATCCACCTTCTGCTTAATAGCACGTTGCTTCTCTTTCCTGGGGCATTTATTCTTCCCCTTCGCATTCTTCTTCACTGAAGGCACCATAGCTTCCTTCAATTCATTATTAGTTTCATAACCCTTAGACCAGGAATCAGAAACCTCAACAGATTCACTATCCTCCTCTAACATCTCCTCATAATTAGAATCATCATCCTCATAATTCCCTTCCCATTCCGTCGTTGAATCACCAGTTTCATACTCGATATTTTTTTTGCCCTTTTTACGAGTCGAGGTCTTAGGAGAAACATGAACCATCTTCAACTTAATGTGCTAAAAAATGAGATTCATAAGGTCTTCATGAAGAATAGCCTTCCTAGGGTTCTTCTGATGGTCCTCAATACTAGTTTCCATCAAAAGCAGAAGGTAAAAAGGAAACAAAACTAGAGAATTATGACATAAATGATTCAAAATCATAAAGTGATAACCATAGATTACATAAAACCTACCCTCCAAAGTGAAATAATGCATAATGGCTAGGGAAATATCCCTCCAAAGTGGCTTGAGTGATTTGCAAGCATACCCACCACTCCCAATCGACCTGAGCTTCTTTTTCTCATCATATTTGAAGAAATTAGAAAGGGCCTTCTTAGCCGCACCTCTGTCTTTGTAAAATTTCCTTCCGTTGGGAGGATGACTAGTCACCTCGACAATGAAATCCTAATTAATGTTAAATTCCACACCTTTGTATTACAGAATCCTGTTGTTCCACCCTTTAACAAAAAACTCCATCACTTCAGGGTTCGGACCTTGGAGCTTTAACATATAGGGGTTGACCCCACCCTTCTCCAGGTGCTCCCAAATAGTTTCATTACTCCTAAACTCCTCATAAGATCACGGCTCCACTTTGCAATGAGCCCCTCCCATGGCGGCATGCAATGAACAACACTCCACTTGCTCCTTAATTTTCTCCAAAGGCAAGATTAGGCGAACAAACCACAAAGCAATGCAAAAGATACCCACAAAATGTGTGATCCTGCCACACCAAGTACAACCATACCTTAGCTCCCAGTCCATAATCTCATGGGAATCTAAAAGACAATCATTAGAAGAGCAGGCACAAGACTCGACGTGCATAAACCAACTCAGGAAGAAATAAAAAATCCTTTCTCCCAGCATAACCGCCTTAATGACATGACAACCGGTCATAATTAGAAATTTTCTTAAGGTTAAGTGGCAAGGATTCATAATCATCCCAATTATTTTGGGCCACCACTCCCAAATTAGCTAGCCCATCGACCAACGAATTAGCTTCCTTGAACACATGAAAAATTCTAACCCCATCAAAAGAGTTAATGATGGATAAAGAATCATTAATCAGATGGACAATCGACCAAGATGGCAGGCTATTCTTCATAAGACACTTAATAATATTAAGTGAATCCCCTTCAAGCCAAAGTTTAGAGACCCCATAACTTTTAGCCAATAAGAGGTCATGATAGGTTGTTGTTTCTGCAAAGTGGTTTTTTTGGGTTCCTAAAGGGAGCGCCACCACAGAGACAAACCTACCATTCTCATCACATAACACTCCCCTACAATCAGCAGGTCCCGGATTTCCATTTGACGCCTCGTCAAAGTTAACTTTGAACCAGCCATAAGAGGGAGCTTTCCACTAAACCCCCTCCCTAGAAACTTTAATCTTCTTCACCGGATTAGAAAGATCACAAGAAAGATTCCATCTTTTACCCACTAACACATCATAAGAAGAGACAACAGCCTTGAGATCCAAAGAAGGCAGCACCGAGAATTTAGAGAGAATTTTTTCCTTAATGGCTTCACAAATTTTGAAGGCCAACCTAGAAGGTGATAGTTCCAACTGACGGAAAACATGATTGTTACATTCCTTCCAAACTCCCCACGCCAAATACGCTAAGATATGAGACCACGACATCGAGAGAGCCGAATTAAGAGTAGGAGCCACCCATTGAAACCATAAATCAAAGAAAGAAGCAGGAAACACCCAAGATATGTCCCACTACTGAAAAATATGAGCCCACACATCCCAAGAATAACTGCAGCCAGCCACAAGATGATAAGAATCCTCAACATCTTCTTTACATAAGAAACACCTATTCGACAGAGACATTCCCCTTTTCACCAAATTATTGAGAGTTAAGATCTTGTCTTGACACAAAATCCAAAAGAAAATATTGATTTTAGGCAAAAGCTTCACATTCCACAAGCGAGCCCATAAAGGAGGGGGGCCAACTAGCCGAGTTTGAAAAGAGATGTTCTAACTATATTATTAATCAATAGAAATCAAATAATTAACCTATTGAATTGAAAATATTTCTTTTTTTAATTTAACAAACTAGTTAATTAATTAAAATTAGTTAACTAGCAAGTGATAATTTAATATAAGAATAAAATCAAACTAGTATAGACATCTTAGATACAACTATCTAAAAAATGTCAAGAGATATAGCTTATTTATTTGAGAATTATATTATTTTATTTATATTGTTTACTTTGTTTTTATTTGAAAAGTTATTTTTGGTAATGTGTATTTTACTTTTGTATATAACTTTTAATTTTACTTTTAGAGAAGTCACCATTCATTATTTCAATTTATTTTCTCTTGTTTCTATTTTTAAAAGTGTAGTAAATATTATTTTTTGTTTGGTAAACTGCTGCAAAGGGGCAACACCCGCCGCTTTTGACTGGAGCTATGAACCAGTGAGGCCACATTCAGGGGTCCTCATCCCAGTCGTTCAATTACATTGCTTCTTGCCCCATACCACCATTAGAGTGGGATTTGTGTTGCTTATTACATTTTGTTTCATTCTTCTTTCTTTTGCTTTTTACCTTTGTCCAAATTTCCTCTGTGGAGCCTCCATCCATATATCTTCCTTTTCCTCTGATTGTTTGGCTTTCCTTTGGGGCAGAAGTTCCTAAATTTTCGTCCTTGATTCTATTTTGCAGAGAATCCACCGTCACCTCTGAATCAATGTGTTTCCCAGTTTGATCCCCGCTCCTTTTCTTTGGGGTTTTGCGAGGAGGTGGAGTATCTCCATCAAGTTTCCCAGAAGAAGAGGAAACAGTCGTTGCCTTTATCACCTTGTCTGAGGTAGTATCCACAACATTTGGTGGTGCAACAACCTCCCCAGCTGACCCATCATTTTCCACTGAGTAATGGAGGGGGGAGGCATCTTTCCACCAAGTAGCTTGGCTTTCATGCCCACATTTTAAGCATTGTGAAGCCATGTGGCCAGTGTTGAAACATCGACGACACTGAAAAGGTAAACCCTCATAATCAAGCAATTGATTCCATTCCATCCCTGCCATTTTCAAAAGCACCTACTCAGGGAGGTCTTTGGTTGTGTCTATCTCCACTAATATGCGAGCGTAGGTAGTGTGAAAGAAGTTTGAGGAGCCCTCATCCACCCCCAAAAACTTACCCAACGAATTGCCAATGGCTGCAAAGCAAGAATCACACCAAAATTAAAGAGGAAGATTTAGCAACCTTACCCATACACAAGCCAGATCAAATGATTCTGTGAGGGGATTGAAGGAGGGGTGCCAGGGTTTCAATAATAATAAATGTTGATCCTTCCAGCTCCATTGATATTCATATAGAACTAGGTCTTGGTCCTTGTGTTGTCAAAAGCCACCACAAAGAAACCCCTTGCCATGGGGTAGATCTCTACATCCCCCTCCATTAAAGGTTTCAAAAATGTCACAATCCATTCATGTAGCTCCGCCAAGGTTGGTGAGTACCCCCGAAATCTACCAATCAATCTGTGTTCTGTAAAATAAGATATGTTTTCCACCACTTCATCCGCTACCTCTCCAATGAATGAAACAGTTGGAGAAGAGGTAGCACAGCGGAGAACCTTAGGAGGCCGTTGATCTCCATGTTCAATGTCCTTCGCCCCACATTTGTTTGCAAGAAATAGGTGGGGATGCGAGCCAGACTTGGCAGCCTCCAGGAAGGAGGGCTTGACCCCTTAGCACCCCACCTAGCAGGAAGGAGCCTAGAGGTCGGCTAATAAGTCGATTGCCTTGGTACTGCAAGCCCACCACATCCCACTTGATCAGTGATAACACCTCCACACTCTACCCGAAGTGGAGAGAAGGAATTCATGTGAGTCACAACACCATTCAAGGCAGCATAGATGGTGGCCAAAGGATCAGAGGAACCCCCAAGGACGATGTGCAAACCTGATTGGAGGGAAGCAGATTTTCTAAATCTTGACGAAGAGCCGCGGATATCAGCCACATTGGAGACCAGGTCAGATGCGCAGGGAGAAACACTAGTTTTAGGGAGAATCACAGTCTCCAGCATGTTCGACAGTAACAATTCGGGAGAATGCTTTCCTATTTTATCTACAAGGTCTATCTATTCAAATATTCAAAAGTGTAGTAAATATTATATACATATATATTAGTTTTTAATAATTTTATTTGTAAGCATTAATATATCTCAAAATTTTGATATCTTTATATTTTTAAAATAATTGTGGACTCTAAATAGTTTTCTTTCATAGTCATCATATTCTAAAAGTAACTAATCAATTAAATTAATTACATACCTCTAACCAATTCGATATCATTGATTAATTAATTAAATCTAATTATTAATTTTGTAAGGAAATAAAGCTTTCTAAAAACATCATAGAGAGATAGAAGTGGTGAAATTTTTTCTTTTCTTTTTCTTCTAAATACAATCTTTCAACAAAAATCATATAGAGGCAAAAAGGAAAGAAGCTACAAACAATCAATTTCCTCTTTCTAATAAAAATCACATATTGTAAGAAAATGAAGATGATTTATTTTTCTTATTAATTGATATTTCTAGTATGATTATTTCATGAGTTATGTCTTAACCTTAATCCATCAGAGCATTTGTAATGTCCAATTTTAATGTTAGATTTTTTTTAATGAAAAGAGGGTAAAAAATTTATTGAATTAGGAAAACAGTACAAAACCAAAAGTAACAAACCACCCACCAGGGGCCAAAAGCCAAACCATCAAGCAACACCTAAAACACATCTCATATCCTTCGCAACCAAGTCCTCAAGCTCCCTAGAAAGACCATCCAAAAGAATGCTCCAATCATCCACTTTCTAGTTTCCTTTCTGCTCAGAAGCCCATTTAGCCAAACCATCAACCACCTTATTCCACTCCCTAGGGATATGGCGGAAGGTGATAGAGTCCAAGGCCTCCCCCATGGAGATGATCTGTCTAACCACAATAGCCAGCTATCAGTTAACATCCTCTAGATTCTGCTTGTCCAGCAAATCAACCATAATCTGAGAATCTGACTCACAAATTATCCTTCTCCAACCAAGGGCACAAGCCCTTTTCAAGGCCAAGACAATAGCCAAGGCCTCCATGAAATTGTTAGAATGCAGGCCACAATACTCAGAGAAGAAGAAAACAACCACACTAGAGTAGTCCCTACCAATGCCTCTAACCCCAGCATGGCCAGGATTACCTCTAGAGGACCCATCCGTATTTATCTTCAACACCCCCAAAGGTGGAAGTGTCCAGTGGCCATCTCGATGAACCTTCTCTCTAACACTTCGACCAAGGCCATGCCTAGTCTCATCCTTGGCACAACTAGCAAGCCTCAACCTCTGAACAATTCTCATATCTCCAGGGTCTTCAAGAGCCGAGAGGTCACACCTAGCCGAAAAAGTCTCCTACAGAACTCCCAATATCCTCATCCAAACCTGCATCGCCTGAAGCTTCTTATCTAAAAAAATCCTGCGATTACTCTCCAACCAGATATGCTAGATGATGAAGTTGGGACCAATTAACCAAGCAATGTGAAGAAATGAAGTCTTAGCTGTAGAACTCCCCAACCTACTACAAAAGTCCTCAAGAGATGAAGCATGCCAGCACGGCTAACTCCAAAGATCCCACCAGAAGTGCTAGAGCACCCTAGCAAAAGGGCATTGGAAGAAAAGATGGGAAGTAATCTCCTCACTATTAGAGCATAAAACACACAGCAAGGGGCCCTGAAAGCCCCACTTCCAAAGATTCTCTCAGGTCAGGTATCTATTATAAATCACCAATCAAGAAAAGAAGTTACACTTGGGCCAAAAGAAATTGTTCCAGATCTGCTTCCACTAGGGAACCCCTATGTGTAGCCAAATAATTTTTCATTAAGAACCCTATACCCAAAGGCCACAGTGAATTTTCCTTTTTGGTCACCTCCCCAAGCTAGAACATCCCTCTCCAATAAGGAGCTACAGACCCTACCAGCCAAGATGCAACCAAGCTCCTTATGCTCCTCCTCCATACCTCCAGGTGGCCACTCATGCGAGTCCTTCCACTAGTACACCAAGGCCCGGTCCAGAGCCTGAGGAGATTTGAAATCTGCCACATGAGTCCAACTTGCATCCAAAAAATGTCTACATAGGTCTTGCAAACGAGGATGAGTAGATATAATAGGAGGATGTCTATCCTAGGAATCAAACTAGAAGAGATCCTCTAAACCCCTGTTTCAAATCCAGAACAGGCCTTGCTTAATCAACCTAGCTCCCCTCTTAAGGGTGCTCCAAACTATAGATCCTTTACCCTTAAGAGTGTATCTGGGAACATCCTCTCCATCCACAACCCCAAGATATTTTGAGGTGAGGATCTTAGCCCAAGGCTGCTGATGTTGAGAACACCATCTCCAATAAAGCTTAGCTGCCAAAGATTGCCCAGTCAAATCAGCTTGATGTAGCCTAAGACTACCCTCCTACTTCGGATGGCAAACCACATCCCACTTGACTAGACCCCACTTTCATAAAAGAATATTTCCGGACCAAAGAAACTACTGATAGAGGGCCTCAAAGTCCCTCACAAATTTGCTAGGAGCTGATAAAACAAAGCACCTATACAAAGGGAGAGCCTGCACCACATACTTCAAAAGAGTCACTCTCCCCACAGTACAGAGCCATCTGAACATCCAATGACTGACCTTTGTTTGAAACTTCTCAATAACATCCTGCTAGAGCACTCGAGGTAAAGAGCGAACATCCAAAGGAATGCCAAGATAGACAAATGGGAGCATGCCAACCTAGAACTTGAGAATACCCATAATCCTAAATAAGATTAGGAGTGTTAAAGAAATATATAAAAGACTTGCCTTCATTAATGCTTTGACCCAAAGCCGCCAAATAACAATCCAAATCCCTCCTTATATTAAACGCTTCATCAACTTTGGCAATGCCCATTAGCGGTGTGTTGTCCACAAATTGTAGATGGGACTAGGGGGGAGATTATTGCCCCACCACCAACCCTGAATCAAGCCAAGCTCCACCCGAGATTTCAAGAATCTCCCAAGCCCTTTTGCCATCAAAATGAATAAGTATGGTGATAAAGGATCTCCTTACCGAAGGCCCCTAGATGCCCTAAAAAGCTCATAAGGCTCACCATTGACGAGCACAGAGAAGGAAGTAGTCATGACACAACTCAAAACCCAATCAATCCAAGCATTGCCAAATCCAAAATCTCTCAAGATCTTGGTTAGAAAATCCCATTTGACACGATCATAAGCCTTGGCCATATCAAGCTTAATGAACATAACTTTCTCCTTGGAGGAGGCCATATAATGCACTGTCTCCGCTGCAATGACCACACCATCCAGGATCCGCCTACTAGCCACAAACCCACCTTGTTCCTCAAAGATCAACTTGTCTAACCATGGTTTCAAGCATTCAACAATCAACTTGGTGATGATTTTGTACACCACATTACAAAGGGAAATAGGCCTAAAGAGATCCAAAGAGTCAACTCCCTCACACTTAGGGATGAGGGCCAAGAAGGTGGCATTAAAACCTCTGAGTATTTGCTTATTATTTTGAGATTCCTGAACAACTTCAAGAAGGTCAAGCTTGATAACCTCCCAAAACTCCTGATACAACTCCACTGGGAACCCATCTGAAACACTATATTTTCCAATTCCAATAGAGAGATCAGCCTAAGAAGAGATCCATTTATTTCCTTAGTCACCAAGGGAGGAATGCAAGCTAGGATTGCATCCTCATCCCCACTGGTAGGAGTAGAATCATCATGGAAAAGAGCAGAGAAGAACCGAACAGACTCTTTAGAAATTTCAACAGAGGAGAGAATAGGGTCCCCATTTGGGGATTTTAAAGAAGTTATAATGTTCCCCTACCTTCTGTCTTTAATTGAATTGTGAAAAAAGGATGCATTCTTGTCACCCACTTGCAACTAATCAATACGAGACTTTTGCTTCCAAAAAATTTCCTCGCGCAACTCCCATTCCTCCACATCCTTTACAGCTGCAACCTCTAGTGACTCAACTCCTTAGTAAGCCCTTGATGCTGAATTTGCTGAGTGATGGAGTCCAAGTGCTCTTGGGAAACCCCTTTAGCCTAGAAAACATTACCGAAATGGTGTTTGTTCCAACGTTTTAGCATATATTTGACATACTAAAGCCTCTTTGCAAAGGAGTACATAGCAGTACCAAAATTCGGCTTCCCATCCCTCCACCATCCAAGGATAAGGTCCTGGAGAGTTGTATCCCGAAGCCACATAAGTTGGAATTTAAACTATTGTCGTTTAGAAGACTTAGCCAAATAGGTAGAGAGTTTTATTGGCCAATGATCTGAGCCCCACCAGTCAAAAATATCAGAACTAGTTATCCATCTGTCGCCAACTCAAAAACTGGACACTAGGAACCTATCTAACCTTTCAAAAATGACAACCTCCCCAATCCTCCTATTATTCCAAGTAAACATCCCATTCAAAGGTTTGATATCCACCAGATTCATAGAGGCCACATTGTCCCTCATGAGGTTCAAGGAGAGATCCAGACGGAAAGTCCCACCCCTTTTCTCATCCAGAGACAAGATCGCATTAAAATTACCTGCAATAATCCAAGGGAGAAAAGGCTCCAAAGAACACGAGAATCTAATTTGATACCAAAAGTGAATCTTACCAAAAATATCCGTAGGAGCACAAACACTAGATAGAAGAATTCTCTCACTTGACTCCAAACTGGAAGCAACAAGGGAAATATAGCATCTATCGGAAAACTACCATAAGGGAATAACTCTGTGTGGGTCCCATAAGCAGGCAAGACCCCTTGAGTTGCCCAGTTCCCCAACACATTGACAAAGACCTCTACCCTAGATCTTAAGAACCAAATTCAACATACTATCCACTTACAACTTAGTCTCCTATAGGAAAACCAAATCAGGAGAGTGAACACGAATTAACTCATGAATAGCCTTTTGTCTAGGGATGTTATTCAAACCCTTCCATTCCAAGATAGCACAATCATTTTTGTGGTTGGGAGAAGTGAGAATCGATAGTTCTCACCGATCCAGACTCAACCAATGTCTCCCCAATCAACTTGAGCTTTTCCTGATCCTTCTTCCTTCCTACTTTAAGAGGATTCTCTGGAGCCCCCTTTTTGAGGGGTTTTTGTTGAAGGCCCAAAGTAGGAGTAAAGGACTTGCCTTTACTAGACTCCTCGACAACCTTTTCAATGATGGTCCCATAACCAAGAAGAACCAATACCCTATTTGCATTTGACAATATACCAATTCCCCCACACCCAAATACTAAGGTAGGGAGTTCAACATCCATCTGGTCCATTTGACCCCTTACTGGGATCACACTGGAAATAACATTTGGTTGATCCACCAAACACTTCTCCGCAATAGAACTATCTGCAATTTACATGTCAAAGAGGGCCCCTTCTTCTTGAACCAAACCTTCTAAAGCTTCAAACTTGTTGAGAGATTCCTCTTCTTGCCTATCCTTGATGATCCTCTTCTGGGCTCTATTCTTATTGCGCAATTTAATAGGCACAAAGCCCTCCTTATCTACCTCCCCCCTGCATGGGGGACTTACCCTTATCCATCTTCGAGTCAAACTGATGAGAAGCATAAGTCGAGCTAGCAGAATTGGAACCTTTGGGATACATTCGCTACAGGTGGCCATACTCATGGCATAGTCGACATCGAAAAGGTAATGCCTCATAGTCCAATTGTTGAATCCAAGAAGTTTCCCCAATGCTCATAGCCACAAAATCCGACAATGGGTTATTCAAGTCAATTTCAATTCAAACACGTGCACAAGATAAAACCCTTTTATTCAAAGTTTGTTGAGAGGAACCAATAGGCTTACCAAGTAAGAAAGCAATCATTTACAAAATATCACTCTACCAGCACTACAGAGGCAAACGAGGGAGGTGTACCCAAACTAGAATGCAAGAAGGGAGCTCCTCAACAGAGTTGAATCCCATGCGCCATGGTTTAATGAATAAACCCACCTAATTATAAAAATATGGTCCACCCTCAAAATCTTGATTTCTATCAGCAATACAAGAAAAATCCACCATGAAGAAATTATTGGCAGCCAGTAGGATGTCAATATCACCTTTTGGGTTCCAAGTTTTACGAATCCAAGAATCGAGAAAGGGAAGTGAAGCCTGCATCCCCTTGAACTTGCAAATCAAAACATGGTTATAGTAGTACTCTGCATCCTCCACTATAGATTCAAGTTGTATTATGAGCATCGACTGATCCTTTGATCTCTCCAAACACCCATTTAATTTTTGAAGTTGGAAGCCATCATTCCTCGTCAGGGTTACCCATCTTCACAAAGCTCTTACTTACTCCAAGAAGAAACGAACCATGATTGGGATTGCCCGCCAGTGCATGCCCTCCCATGAGTAATGGCACACACCTCTGTCCAGAAAGAGACTCACCAGGAAGAGAATAGGCGAACCCTAGACCAGAAAGTAGCCTCACCCAAGGCACACAGTGGAACAAAACCACAATAAGGCTCAAAACAAAACCTTCATTTATGAGAGGTGAAAGCTCCCCTTACAAAGCATGCTGAAAAAAGGCACTTGCACTACTTCATAGGTCGGCACCACCCCACACTAGCTCACAGAAGAAAAATGCCCAACAAAAGAAACATTTAAAGAGAGCAAGAGAAAACTGCAAAAATAATAGACCACCCTTGGCCGCCCCCTGCAAGCAAATAAACCCCCCCACCCCCCGTGCGCTCACATAAAACTTTCACTCACAACCAAAGGCCGAGCTAGGCTATAGAAATCCTAGGTCACCCACGCCCTCTCAAACCGAACGCCCTAATGTTAGATATTATCAGTTAAATATATGGCTAACAATTTTTTTGTGCCAAAAAAGTGCAATGATGAAAAACACACACTCAAACTAGTATTTTTGTTTCCATAACAACACCACCATGAACACGTAAGAACATGTGGAAGAGACATGGAGGTAGCACAAACATGGGGAGGTGCATTGCATTATCTCCACAAGGCAAGAGTGGTGAGCATTTAAGCAACATAGTCAATAAGGTGAAAGCATAAAACAATGTTATACAAGAGTAGAGAGTTATAATAACCTCCATATACAATTATGGAATACATCACAGTGTAGTTAAATTATGGAATACACCACAATGTAGTTATGAGACACAAAAGGATGGAAAACTATACAAGAACTAAGGCATTGATGAACTCTTATTTTAATGTTACTATAACAAGTAAAGATATGAATTAGGTTCAATTAGTTTTACTTCACAGTCACTTATATATTCTTAATAGTAGCATAAAATCCATGTTACAACATAACACTACTAGGTTCATTCACCATTATCGCCATAATATGCTATTCACACAACACATGTTTTTTATAACTTAATCAAGGGTACAAGAGAGTAACATGCATGCATGATTTCTTTAATAACATACATCCTCTATGTCCCAAGCATGCTTATCATTAATAAGTATGTAATAGAAACCACACATGACATCATTAATCCATTCCAATACATAAGTAGGACAATAATAGAAAATGTAGATACCCACCCTTATTCATTAACTAGTTACAAGAGTTAATCTTCTAGCATCTCATTCTTAGATTCATTTACTCATGATAACATTTTTTATAACATGAGAGAGATGTATTAAGTATCTCAATCCCTAATTCTATCTATTCTTCCTTTTTCAATAAGTGGCATTATAAGGAGGAAGAAGGATAGAGAGAGAGAGAGAGAAAGGTGTTGTTACAATGGCTAGGTTCACTTTTTAATTTACTAAAGTGCCATCATATGAAAAAGAATAAGTAGAATTTACTAGTTGTGCCTAGAGAATCCATTTCTTACTTCAAAATCATATAGGGCCATTCAAAAATGTTATCCTTATTAATTTATCTTAAAGGAGTAACAACTCAAGAGAAAATTACATATTTCCTTGAGAATATATCATGAAATCAAAGGGTTCACCTTAACCATCTAATGACTTTATTACATAAAAAATATTAGTTATAATATAGCAAACAACTAATATAGACTATTATAATTTTAAAGATATATCATGAAGGATAGAGAACTCAACACATACATTTCATTACTAAAAATCAATGTGAAATCTTAGTATTATGCAAAGATAAGATTTATAAAGCATTAAATAACTAACTAGTCAACTTGCATCATTACTTCTTAACTACTTGGAACATAAAGATAGAAATAACACCATTGTAAGCACATGTTAATTGGCATAAGTCTCGTAATCCCATACTCACGT
Source organism: Sequoia sempervirens (assembly GCA_007258455.2). Classification (NCBI taxonomy): domain Eukaryota; kingdom Viridiplantae; phylum Streptophyta; class Pinopsida; order Cupressales; family Cupressaceae; genus Sequoia; species Sequoia sempervirens. Next base: position 554,668,544 of record VDFB02271358.1, on the reverse strand, counting down.
AGGTGCACAAGTACAATATCCTGCCTATTAGCTCATTATTCAAAAATTGGTGAACAAATACGGTGAAAGGATATGAATTAAGTGTACAAATATGATTAAATGAATGTGTGATTAACCATTATGAAATAGAATTTAGAGAAATATTTAATCACCAATAACTGCAATAAAATCAATAAGCACGTGATATCAAATGCATGTGTAGAAATCCTTCTAGAAAAAAGTCCACCATCAAAGAGAGCACAACTTTTATATTAATCGCGATAATAATGTTATATCAATACATCAACTATAACTCTTCAATTTGATAGCATTATAACAACATAACAATACTCAACCTATGAAATACCACAATACAACTACCAACAATCATGATAATCACAAATATTTCCCCAAAATCAACAATCATGAAAATCTATGGTATGGAAAAATCCAACACCCCCATGACCAATTATTCAATACTCCAGTTGCTTAATCAAAAATGAAATAAACTTACTTGCACATAAATGAAAGAAAATAATCAAAAGAGAAAACAAATAAACTCGACACTGCTCCTCCTATCCCCTACATTCTCCTAAACCAAAGCATAAAGAGGGAATTAATACTCCTAGGGTTTCATATTTATCTGATAGTTTAGATTTTGTTTAGGAAAAGAAAAGTCATTTAAAGTAATTATGGGGATTGGTCATAGTGTGAGAGCAACAATAACTATAAAATTTGAATAAGTATTAAAAGAAAGAGAAGGAAGTAACTTAGTTTGATTTAACATAAATATAATTGTTATCTACTAGAAATGCAGCCTATGCAAAGTTATGAAAATTGAGCTTTCTAGAGAAACATGGGATCACTTCAAGGCTGTGGGTCACCTAAAATTGAAATGAACCTTCGGAGAAGGCCGACTTCCTTTGTGTCATCACCTAACTACTGATCTTTGTAAGGAAAAGGGAGAAGGAGAGCATAAAAATAAAACTAAACCCTATGGTGATACACCGAACTGATAAGAGCAATGAGACACTCAGGTTACACTTGAATACTGATGATGGATATGGGACTACACAACAAGTTTCTATAGATTATGCATAAGTACTTCACAAACAGGTTTGACATGCACACACTTTTAAGAAGGAAAAACAATTTTTCACAAATTAAAAGATCATGTGCAATTCAATAAACACAATTTGTAATCTGCATAATTCTACTTTTGCAAAGAGAGGCATGCTAATATGAGACAAAGCTATAAGGAAATAGAAATATTTCACGAAGTAGCTTGATCAATCACCTGAAAATGCACAATATTTTGCAAGAACTAGAAGGCAAATTGAACCATCAATGGTAACCAAGGTAAATTCTATATATCATGCTCCAAAATGAGTTACAAAAGTTTGCTAATCTAAGAAAGGACTGCAAAAGTCACAAACTTTCGAAAAGCATCCGAAGAACTCTCCTTACAAAGAGGAAAAAATGCCATATATACAAAAAGGTGTTGGCCCCTGCCCTAGGGATTACAAAAAATATCAACCTCTAGAAGATCCACCCCTAGATCTTTTTAATGAAGTTAATTTTGCATCTGATTGCATCCCCGTGTCCATGTTGGTGACAGATTGCCCTCAGGAGAAGCCTTCAGATCTTATGGAATACTTGCATTTACTTCTGGCCTCCGTGTCCATCCTCGAACCTCCTTGAAGGGCCACTTTGAATGCTCTAAAGCATTATCATTAATGTCGATCCCCCTCTTTTCCAGTAGCGATCCCAACTGTCACTGTGACTCATGGTTTCTTCTTCCTTGATCATAGAGCAGAACCATACTGCTCACATTTTGTTGATCTTCCTCACAAGGATAGTCACAACAGTCAAACTGCCCATGGTCTGTCTCTAGCTCCTTCTGATTGGTTGAACTCGTGCCATGTAGATTCCCAGATAGTCAAAGGTCGCTTCATCATAATCGCATGTCGGTGAGACACTAGTTGTGTCTCCCCGATGCGATTATGCCCTTCAGTAGTTATCGGCATAGCTCACAACCGTCGGCAAGAGTTCATATCCAGCTGCAAAAGTCACATCGATATCCCAAATACCCTTTCGGCAAGACCACAACAAGTCGGCAAGACCTCATGGCGATTCCCTAAGAGTTATACCGTTGCGCTCCTCCATCGGCAAGACACCCGCATTCGGCAAGACATTATGCCGAACTCAAAAAAATTCGGCGAGACCTCCTCGTGTCGGTGAGACATCTCCTCGAACCACCAAACTCCCAGTGAGCTCAGACCATTCGTCTTCGGCAAGACCTCCCGTGTCGGCGAGACCTCTCACCGAGCTCCTTTCTTTCGCTGAGACTTCCATATGGGACCACCACTCCATGTCGGCAAGACTTCTATTGGGTCGGCAAGACTTCCACTCGAAAGCACAACCCTATACCGAAGGCACCATCCTTTTGGTGAGACATCACTCGGTCGCCGAGACCTTATGCCGAACTTAAATCTTTCGCCAATGTCGTTTCATCTCGACAAGAGTCCACCCTATCGGTGAAACTTCACCCCGAAGCCACCTCTGTCACCGAGACCTTATGCTGAAGGCATAACCTTTCACCAAGATCTCCTCTGGTGCAATCGGTTGGAAAGACTTCAGCATGTCGGGGGGACATATAAAAACCCACGACGATTTAAAATGTCTGGCCGACCGAGACATTTAAAAAATGAATAGAACCCCTGCTAGTCGACAAGACATCTGGAAGGTCTTGCCGACTTTCTCCTTAGAGGAATTTTATGCCAAATCTGATTGAGACATGCTTTCTAATAGACTTCTTTGAGAAATACATCGGGTGTATGATTTAATCCTGCACAACAATGTCCCCATCAGGCCTTCATGAACACCTGAGACACAGATTGCCTTGCCTGATTGAGCCCGTGAGTAAAAATCGGGTAACATTTCTGGCGACCTCAACTAGATGTTTTCCTGCTAAACATGCAAACCAGTAGCCTAGGCCTATCCATTGGGCATGGAGTCATTGTTCTGCTCTTCAAATTTCTGAACACCTTGTAACTCAGCTCAAACCACACAAACTGAAAGAAACTACTGCAATTCTATTGAAGACAAAATATGATAAACCAGGTGAAGCAACTGCACTTATTGAAAAACACGACAAAACTAAAAATGAAACGTGCCATGGGGCACTTATTGCAAGCAAAAACTGAAACTACAACTACTCTATCCTACACTACTCAGCAGTGGTAGTGATCAGACATAACCGTTTACTGGTTGTGAGAAAAAACTGCCCTTTCTCACCAACATAGGACATGCTTCCTACTTGCAATTTGTCCAATAGTGATGAAGGAAAAGTAAGTGCTGAGTGCATAGATTAAACACCTCTCCAATCATGAAAACTACCTCCCTTTATGTGTTAGACAAGAGGTGCATGCAACTGTTTTGAATAGTTTGAGCAACTTGCATTAATGCCTTTTGATGCTCAATCTCGTGCTCCCAAGTAAGTAATTCAAATGGCAACCCCTTTTGAGTGTCTACTAAGTTTTCCAAGTGTCTGATAGGACATCCCCTTGTTATGACACCCAACTTGTAACTTTTAGCCCCTTGTTGATCTCTAAAGACTTCATCTTTTCCTTGAAAAGATGTTGATTGGAGGTAGTATGCAGGTTGTTCATTGGCTGCTACAACTTGATCTTCTTGAAAGATTTTTCTATTATTGTTTATAAGAGGATCAATTGTTCTTCCTTTTAGCTCTGTAATGAAAAAGGAGTCTTGCTTCTTTGCATCATGTATAATAGTCTTTAAAAAGAAACCATTAATATTTTTCGATGGTCGAATCTTCTTGACTAAAGAGCTGATATCCCTGTTGGATAACTGAAAACAAATCTTCAAACTGTGGTTCCTTATGCTCTTTGTCCATGACAAAATATAACTCCTCCTCAACAAAGTGGGGCAGCTCATCAAATAAGTTCATAGGCTGCAAGGCATTATCTTCTACAACTTTTTCAATAGTCTCATTGACTTGAATGGGTTGATCACATGCTTCCCTTTCATATGATACTAGCTCATCATCTATGTTAGAACAAAAAGCTTCTATGATATCATTTAACTCATAATTTTGCATTAAATCTAGATGATTTTTATCATTTAGTTGCTCCATACCAGGCATAGATGCTATCATGCATGTGAGATCTTCATCTTCATCAACAAATTGAGGAAGTTCATCGAACAAGTCAGCAATATTCTCTAGTTGTTCCAAATCAACTGGTAAATCAGGAACCTGCACGCTCTCTTGAAGAAAAGTATTTGGTTCAGTTTTAGGCTTTTCTTCCAAGTCTAATGCTCCATTGTCTTGTTGACTGTCATTAATCGACAACTGCCCAAATTGATTGATGTCTTCTAGCTATTCTGAAACTGCAACCTCGCAAGTGCCTTCCTCTTGAGGAAGATCTTCAGTTAGTTTTGAGCTTTGAGGAAAAGCAATCTGCTTGAAGCTTGGAACTAAAAACACGTGCTCCTCCAACTTAGCAATTTCATCGTAGTTTTCCATGCTAGATTCACCCTGTGTGAAACTTGGAAGTTTGTACTTTGAGGCCCCCTCCTTCACAGGTAGTTGGGGTTCTATCCTATGAGCTTGTGCAAGCAAGTGTTTCATCTGCTCATCCTTAGCTGCAACTTGTCTAACCAACAATTCCTTCTCATATATCTACGCTTCCAACTCCTGCTGACGAATGTGAGCTTGAAAGGCAAGCTCCTCTTGCTGCATATTATACTCATTTTCCCTTTCTATGTCTAACATTCACCTTTGAAACTGCAACAACATCTCCTTGATGCTACCCAACTCGATATCCACATTGTTAGAATTTTGGGACTGACTCGGGAGGCTACAAGGCTGGCTCAAAGTGGAATTAATATGCTGCGAGGGGAATTGAGCAGGGGTGGGAGGGTGGAAAGCATGATAGGATTGCTGATAATGCTGGTTGCAATGAGGAGAAAGGCTTTTTGGAGACCCATAACTTAATTTTTTGTGAAATGGAGGAGAATAACCACTATATTGTTGATAACTAGACATGGCAAGGTAAAATATGAAGTATAAGCAATTCTAGATAGAAAACCTCTTTAACTGTAGGTACCTAGGCTACTGAAACCAGCTGATATTAAATTGGAGTCGCCATGGTGCTATTTACGCTGCCTCCAAAGGTTGATATTATTGAGAAAAACACCAGATTTCTCAATATTTTTGAATTCCTCAATGATGCATTGGTACACGGAGTCGCCATGATATGCTAATGTTAACCTCTAAAAGGCATGAATCTTACTGGTTGCATATCAAAAACCAATAATAGACATGTAATTTTCAAACTGTCTGTTCGACAGTCCCACCGGGCGTGCCAAAACTATTATCTACTAGAAATGCAGCCTATGCAAAGTTATGAAAATTGAGCTTTCTAGAGAAACATGGGATCACTTCAAGGCTGTGGGTCACCTAAAGTTGAAATGAACCTCCGGAGAAGGTCGGCTTCCTTTGTGTCATCACCTAACTACTGATCTTTGTAAGGAAAAGGGAGAAGGAGAGCATAAAAATAAAACTAAACCCTATGGTGATACACCAAACTGATAAGAGCAATGAGACACTCAGGTTACACTTGAATACTGATGATGGATATGGGACTGCACAACAAGTTTCTATAGATTATGCATAAGTACTTCACAAACAGGTTTGATATGCACACACTTTTAAGAAGGAAAAGCAATTTTTCACAAATTAAAAGCTCATGTGCAATTCAGTAAACACAATTTGTAATCTACATAATACTACTTTTGCAAAGAGAGGCATGCTAATATGAGACAAAGCTATAAGGAAATAGAAAGATTTCACGAAGTAGCTTGATCAATCACCTGAAAATGCACAATATTTTGCAAGAACCAGAAGGCAAATTGAACCATCAATGGTAACCAAGGTAAATTCTATATATCATGCTCCAAAATGAGTTACAAAAGTTTGCTAATCTGAGAAAGGACTGCAAAAGTCACAAACTTTTGAAAAGCATCTGAAGAACTCTCCTTACAAAGAGGAAAAAATGCCATATATACAAAAAGGTGTCGGCCCCTACCCTAGGGATTACAAAAAAATCAACCTCCAGAAGATCTGCCCCTAGATCATTTTAATGAAGTTAATTCTGCATCCTGATTGCATCCCTGTGTCCATGTTGGTGACAATCGCCCTCAAGAGAAGCCTTCAGATCTTATGGAATACTTGCATTTACTTTTGGCCTCCATGTCCATCCTCGAACCTCCTTGAAGGGTTTCTTTGAATTCTCTAAAGCATTATCATTAATGTTGATCCCCCTCTTTGCCAGTAGCGATCCCAGCTGTCACTGTGACTCACGGTTTCTTCTTCCTTGATCACAGAGCAAAACCATACTGCTCACATTTCGTTGATCTTCCTCACAAGGATAGTCACAACAGTCAAATTGCCCATGGTCCGTCTTTAGCTCCTTCTGATTGGTTGAACTCATGCCACGTAGATTCCCAGACGGTCAAAGGTCGCTTCATCAGAATCGCATGTCGGTGAGACACTAGTCGTGTCTCCCCGATGCGATTATGCCCTTCAGCAGTTATCGGCATAGCTCATAACCATCGGCAAGAGTTCATATCCAGCTGCAAAAGTCACATCGATATCCCAAATACCCTTTCGACAAGACCACAACAAGTCGGCAAGACCTCATGGCAATTCCCCAAGAGTTATACCGCTGCGCCCCTCCATCGGCGAGACACCCGCATTCGGCAAGACATTATGCCGAACTCAAAAACTTTCGGCGAGACCTCCTCGTGTTGGCGAGACATCTCCCCGAACCACCAAACTCTTGGCGAGCTCAAACCATTCATCTTTGGCAAGACCTCCCATGTTGGTGAGACCTCTCGCCGAGCTCCTTTCTTTCGCCGAGACTTCCATCTGGGACCACCACTCCATGTCAGCAAGACTTCTATCGGGTCGACAAGACTTCTATTGGGTCGGCAAGACTTCCACCCGAAAGCACAACCCTATACTGAAGGCACCATCCTTTCGGTGAGACATCACTCGGTCACCAAGACCTTATGCCGAACTTAAATCTTTCGCCGACACCGTTTCATCTTAGCAAGAGTCCACCCTGTCAGTGAGACTTCACCCCGAAGCCACCTCTGTCGCCGAGACCTTATGCCGAAGGCATAACCTTTCACCGAGATCTCCTTTGGTGCAATCAATCGGTGAGACGTTAGCATGTCGGGGGGACATATAAAAACCCACGACGATTTAAAATTTCTAGCCAACCAGGACATTTCAAAAATGAATAGAACCCCTGCTAGTCGGCAAGACATTTGGAAGGTCTTATCGACTTTCTCCTTAGAGGAATTTTATGCCAAATCTGATTGAGGCATGCTTTCTAATAGACTTCCTTGAGAAATACATCGGGTGTATGATTTAATCCTGCACAACAATGTCCCCATCAAGCCTTCATGAACACCTGAGACACAAATTGCCCTACCTGATTGAGCCCGCGAGTAAAAATCGGGTAACAATAATATTTAAAATTTGTAACTTAATCTATGAAAATTTGTTATATCCATTCTATTTCATTTACGTTATGAGTATATCTATTGAGGATTTAAATTAATAAATAAGGGTACACATTAAGATATTGTGACATTTATAAAATTCATGTTATAATTATTATTATACTTTTATAATTAAATTTGAGCGAGATCGTGAGGGTTCGATTGAAAGATCAACCGTTTATACTTATTCTATGAAGTTTGTAATTATTATACAATATTTAAATATTGGACTCTAAATAATAATAATTTAAAATGATGCAATTGTTAGATTATTAATTAAATATATAATCTTGACATTGATTTAAGGGAGTGAAATCTAAGTTAGTTATCATACATATATGATTAATAAGAAAATTAAATGTTCTAACGATATAAAAATTTGAGGATTTTATTTATATGTAATAAGATAGAAAGAATAATATATTAAATTAGAAAATTAATAATCTTCTTATGGATATATTAATTTTAATTAATATGTTCTATTTATAGGCTAAGAATTCATAGCTATATTGTTGATTTATTTTAAACCACAAAACTTTAATATTATGTTAATTTATTTAGGTGTTAAAAATTAAATATAATTTTGTTAAATTATGCTAATTATGAATTAAAGATTTGAAATTATAAAGTTATTGGACTTCACATGCATGGCTTTATTATGCTTAGTAGTTAGAAAATTGATTTGGAAATATTAGTTTGATATTTAAATTATAACGTTCTATTTAAGGTTAGAAGATTCCAATTCAATAATGTTAGAAGTACTTTGTTAATGTATAAATTTTTTAATTTATTTCAAAGTTACAAGTTCATGATTATATATTGTTAACCATGAGATGGGTTTTAAGATCATCTTATAAATATTACAATATGACTCATAAATAGGATAAATTAGTAAATTTATCCTTTTAATTCAAAACATTATCATTTGGAGATGGGCAAAATCACCTCCAAGAGCAAACCCGAGTAGGTATATTGGTTAAAATATTATGATTAAAATTCTAAGTAATAAACCATTTTTTTAGAACTACCCTACAAGTGGATTAATGTAACCAAATGGAGTTAGTGGTAATACCTTAAGAAAAGTCGAAAACATAGGATTAGGTCATGTAAGGAGTTAACCAAATCATCTATGAATGGGTTGTTACCTTAATGAAATAATCAAAGTATCGATAAGTTTAAAGTTAATCAACCATGGAATCCGATTGAAGAAGAGTGTCGATAATAATCATATAGTTGTTTTAAACGATGAGATGTTCCTAGTCATCGTAATATCATTAGACAATGTTCTAGTAGAGAGGGTGTGTCACACAAATAGTGGCATGATGTGTCTGATGTAGGCTAAGGACCTAAGTTTAAAAAACAACGATGGTGTTTGCATGTTAGATCCACATTAAAATGTGGGCATGAAAAAGACCTAGTGGTGATTGTTTACTAAATTCTTTAAAGCTAACTTTCACATTTAAGTTAAGAGGTAAATGCATCAAGGTGTGCAGTTTGTATAATGATTTTTGGATGAATCTCAAACACTTGGGAGAGATCAATGTTTAATTTAATATTTAAAAAAAATTGTTGGGTTTTCTTAGCAAATTTTTTGGGCATGACAACCTTGAACATTGACATAGCATGGTATGCCTTAAAAAAACCCAATCAACTATAGACACCCATACATAATAGAAATTTGCATTAAATCCATTTTCATGAATTTACAATAGATGAAAACAAGAGAAAATAAAATAGGTCACACATGCATTGATGTCATAGATTAAACTAGTCAAAAGCATATGATTTACAACAAGGCACAACCCTTAAGCCAACTAGCATCCATCAAAATAATTACATTTTTTAGGTATGCTTACAAAGGATTGCATTTTAATATTCAACCTACAAGCAACAAATGGGAAAATAAACAAGTTGCATATCATGTCCAATTAGTAATACACATTTTTGTAAACAAGACATGGTTACTAAGAAAAAAATCATCAACATTAAAGAAGAGATCATTCTTTGATCACCAAATTATGTACCAAAGGGACAAGGAGGCCATGTCCTCATTACTATATATTTTCAATATTGCCCAACATCATGTAGAAATTTAAAATCATACAAGAAACCACTAATAAGATAACCATCAATCACACCCCATATTTAATTTCATTAGGTTACCAAGAATCCACAAGGAAGAGAAGAAATCCTCAAAATAAAATTACACAAGGGTAAAGATGATTCACAACTAGATAATGTAGCATAATGGGTCCTTAACGTGTTCACACATGTTTAATGATGACAAAAAATTCCCTAGAATTAATGAGTTTTCCACTGCTAGCCAGAGAGGAGCATAAAGCCATTAGAAACCTAGATTTTGGGCATCACAAAATAAATGTACACAAGGTATAATCAACATAAAAAATACCATAGACATGCAACGCGCACCAAAAAAATTGTATTCATGAAAATACTAGGCCAACCAAGTCCTCACACAATCATGTAGGCCTCTATAATAGTCAAATAGTTGTAAATCTTAGGCATGGTGTTTTCCCACTTGGATGAACAATGCATGGAAGATAGGTAACACGTTTGAAGTCTTTTTGAATTTGGATCATCCAAGTGGATGTTTAAGTAATCAATAATTGATCATTAATTAATTATTAGACTTATTTCACTTTATTCACCTAAGTTAAACTTAGGAGTTTTTTTTCTTTTATTAGATCCAACTATTATTAGATTATTTTGTCTCATTACATAGGATGATGACACTTGTCATGATCTAATCTTTTTCCTAGCATTTTCTCTTATAAACATTCTTCTTTATTGTATTCATTCATTCTTTAAGTTTTTATTTTTGAGGAAATAACAAATCTTTTCTTGCAACTCTCATTCATGGAAGGTGTTCTTGTTTGTTTCTTTGATCTTGTTTTTGTTCGTGTTTCACAATTTCAACATGGTATTAGAGTGTAGATTTAGCAAACCTCTTCTAAAATTTTGATGGTTTTTTTTAGCTAGGGTTACAAAAGCATTAGATTTAGAATCTTCATTTTTTTGTAGGTTTTGGTCTTGTACATTTTGGTACATGGAGAAAAATGGACCTCACCATTGCATTTAGGAGGCTAAATAGATGAAATTTGACTATAAATTTTCCTATATTTGTTGTCGAGAGCTTCTAAGGCAATTTTTTTACACAAAGGTTGTACGAACCCTGTCCAGATCATACCATACAACTCTACTGAAAAATATTTTAAATGCTTATGTGCTTAGCACGAAGTGCTAACTGCTAGTACTCGTACTGTACAACTCTATCAGAAAAAATATTTTAAATGATTATGCACTTAGCGCTAAGCACTGACTATTAGCGCTAGCAACTTCCAAGCCATCGCAACCAAGCCGCTTGCACTGCAGCTCAACCACTATTTGCTCGATGACTACCCATTTATGCCACCAATGGATAGTGCCCACCAACCCACCCTTGGTCACATGGGCAATCAATGCCCAAGCCAGGGGACCTAAATTTTTTTTTTTGCACTTTTAGTGAGATTGAGAAAATTGCCATAACTTTTTATCTAGGAGTCAAATTTCGGCTAACAAGCTATCAACGAAAAGCTGGTTCCAAGCACTATCTAATGGTGTAGGTTGTTTTCTTGTATTTTTCTGATAGTTTGTTTTATCACCTTTTGAAGTCAAATGTGTTGTTTTCACTCCCAAGCTCACAATTTTTGATCAATTTCTTTGTTTTTCACGATTCTTGCGATGTTGGAAAGGTCTTTAAAATGTCTTTCAATATATCCATGCACTTCTTTAGTATTTTTCCTAGGTATATTTTATTCATTTTTTTGTGTTTTCACATTTTAGTGAATTACTTGGTTGTTTTGGATCTTGAATTTTTGTTTGTTTGTATGGGATGACATGTTTTGGGCTATTCTACATGTATTTCTAACATTTTGTCCTATTTGGAAATTGTAGACATATTTTGTAAGAACTTTATCTTTTATATATGTATTAAGTTAAAGTGCCACTCTAGTGTATGATTTTTGGGGATTCCACACATCTTGTTGTGCCCTAAATTATCCTCGCACTATGTTATAAAGTATCATGGGGGGTTGTGTTGTGCCTTAGTTTTTCCATCACACCTTTACCAAGCGAGTGTCCCTTCCATGACAACAACGAACCCTAGTGATTCTTACCTCATGTATGTGTGCCTTGGTTTGCACACCCTTTTTCAGTTGTAGGTACTCTTTTATGCACATTCAAATTTTTTTCTCCTTCATGCACTACTCTGTGACACATCATTTTAATGAAATTATTATGTCTCTCCATTGTCAGTATTATAGGGGATTTATGTGATTGGTTTTAATGCTTCCTTGGTTTCATTTTTGAGTGAACTATGTATCTAGTTTTTGTTCCTATGTACTAAGAAAATGCAACGGTTGGTTACCCATGCATTTCAGTGAGATAGAGCATTTACCATATAAACACTCTTGCATTCCTATTTCTGGAGGGGACCTTCCATTTTCACTTGATCGGTGTTCTTCAGACTGTTAATACCTGTATTTTTTTACTTGCAATTTACTATTGCATTGTTGAGTAGTGTCATTGGGGTCACTCGTGCAAATTCATGTGCCATCTATATTTTCAATTGTCAAATGTTTTTCCTTCATTTCTAATCATTGTTCAAGTAGTGTCATTGGGGGCACTCATACAAATTATTGTCTTCTTGATTGTGATCTTCATCTATTTTCAAAGAAGATTCTTCATTTCAACACTATGCTCAATCATCTTTCAAAAATTGTTTACTTATTTATGCTTCAAAAATGTTCATGTTCTTATTCTTTTTGGAACATTGATTTGGAGGCTTCTTAATGCTTCATTCCCTTTTCTCTCTTTTGGAGAGGAGTTTTCTCCCATATGGTTTTTCTCCTTTTTCTCCATTTGTGAGAGATTGTTTGTACATGGGTACCTTGTCCAACCTTGTTGTTGGGACCCATTCATGCATTCTTTGTATTTTATGCATTCATTTTAGAGTTTTTAGCACTCCCTAATCTAAAATTAAGGGGGGTGTTAGTGTTAGGTTAGGTGATATTTACCTTGCAAACCTATGTCATTTTTATGTTTCTATATTTCTTGGAAAGTGTCCTAGGGGACATGTGAGAAATGCATTTAATTTTGGTATTATTGTAATTGCATTTCAAGAGGGAATTCAATGTTGGTGGAGGTTACTCATCACTAGAGGATAAATTACTCTCTCCTAGGCGTGCAAATTGAGAATATGAAGAGTTTTGAGTGTGGATCCAAGTTTAGAGGGAAACAAGTGTCCATTGGTGTGCCACCTAGAACTTGAACAGTCATAGGAGCATCCTGAATGCTAGAAGTTGAAGAGGCTATGGGTTAGACACCCATGTTGAAGCATTTTGAAAATTAATTAATTTATTATCATGACTATTGGTTTTCCAAGGAAGGGGCATGGGTTTTTGCAAGTGGTTTTGGCACCTCTTGTTTTGGTTTACCATTTGTGCTTTTTCCTCCCACAAGTTCTATAAATTGGAGCCTTGAGATGGTTGTTGCATCTTGTGTTATTTGTAGGCGTTTGAAAGCATCTAGGTTGTAGGAGAATAATAAGGAAGTGCATTGTGGTGTATCTCTCTTTTCAAGATAAATAATATACTTTCCCTCTTTTCTTGTGTGGAGTTTTTTCCCATAAGGGTTTCTACATGTAAATTTGGTGTCATATCTATTTGTTGATTTTTCTATTATGATGAATGCGAAATCGCATACATTAAATCAGATATGGTAATATTATTTTTAGATTTTAATATGCATACATAAGTTAATATTTCAGCTTAGTTCCACCTTGTTTTCAAAATTTTGTATCAGAGCTAACAACTCTATTTAGAAGGGGACACCTTTCTCTTAAGTGTTGGAGATTTTTTGGCTATAGTGGGAACTTTTGTTTTTGTGGTATATATCATATTTGTGAATAAGATTGTATACCATGGCTTTTACCTCTTGCTGGGATATTGAAAAGTTCAATGGAAGAGGCTACAAGATGTGGAAATTAAAGATGGAGGATCTCCTAGAAGAGAAAGATCAATGGTTATAGGTTTCACAAGAAAACTTAAACTAGTTGTAATGAGTGATGAATATTGGAAAAAATTAGACAAGAAGGTGTGCAAGGAACCATTTGGTTGTGTCTTACAGATTCTTTCCTTTTGAATGTGTAAAACCCCATCTCACAACCTAGAGGACGATGCAACACGCGGAAACACAACTAATTTTTTTCCTTAAAAAGATTAACAATGACGAGTGAAGTAAACTACTCTAACACATAAATCCTCTAGGCCACGCAACACGTTTACATGTGAATTTCAAAACTTACAAAATTATTCTAAAACATAGTATATGGAATTAACTCATGATAACATCGTACAACAAAGCATTCACCATTTCATAATAAATCTAACAGAAAGAAAAGTAATGAACATATTCCATAGATACAACACCATATAAACAATATATACCATTTAATCCAACGATGAATAGATCATACATAATCTTACAATTACAACACAAGGAATCCTCCTTGATTACAAATAAGGAGTACAATATATAGTGTCCACTGTTACAATGAATATAAGAGAAGTACAAATCCATAGAAACACACGAGCTCCTCAGACTAGAAGATCCTGCCATCACGAACATGAAGAGAAAAACCCAACAGTGTAAGGTGCACACCACCCAGCCATGTGGTACCCGTAGGACCAACCCCCGTGCTAGGAGATAGTAACAGGTAACCAAGACTAACCTAATACCTCTAGACACAGGCAAGGTACAAAACTACACAATACTAGTAAATACAAAACATAGGGTTACATTGCTTCCAGAATCACAAAATCAAGTACAACAACTGTACAATATAATCGATTGTTGTCATAGGAGGAGTGTCATCACAAAGGTTGCATTGGTTATCCTATGGAGATCTTCCTAGGTCCCGACCCCCATCTTGGGTTATCCTGGTAACCTCTTATGAACTCTGGCCCCACATGCACACTAGTGCGGAATCAATTATCTTTCGAGAAGACAAGATAGCAATTTTTCCATTCCCCTACTGACAACACAATAACTTATTTCCCAACCCAAGGGTAGACAATGCACTAAAATTAATAACGAACAACTACCACATCTCAAGAGGTAACACATCCCTACGGATGTCAAATACTGAATCCCAAATACGTGCACTACCCAAGGAAATCTCAAAGGGTGAACAACAGACACAACAACCCTTTCATAATTTTACAACCTCTAGAAGACTTACACTTTCTCAACAACAAAGATCCCCCCAATTCATAATTATAGAAATACATGTAATTAAAATAAACCACTCGTAATTAAAATCACTACCATTCGGATTTCTTAAATCCAATAGATCGATATCTCATAATTAAAATACATCGTTTAAGCTTAATTCTAATTAATAAATCAACAACGAAATAAGAAGTAAATATTTAACTTTCAATTTCACAACTACTCAAACTAATTAACTCAATTTCATGATTAGAATAATCAATCATTTAAAGTTAACCATTTGTGCTTGCATGCACTTAAAGCAATAAAATCCATCTAAATAAATACCCTTTTTAAATAAATATATTTATTTAAATATACATATTATATAATTACATAATCCAATTCAAACAATCACACTGCATGAAATAAATCATTTAAATTATAATTTTATTTACAATAGAAATAAGAAACCAAAACTAATTGTTTAACTTCAATTTACTCAATCACACATAATAAAAATATCAATTATTTTTGATAAAATATTTCATATTAATATATCTAAATTGTGCATGTGCATGCACCTATTTAAAAATACATATAAATATTTATATTTAAATATTCTAAAATTATATGCAAATTTTTCAATATATATTTTTTAAATAAATAAATATATATATTAATTTACATTTTTCAAACAATATTAAACATAAAACCAGTCTATTGCGACTTTAATAACTTTCGATTTCGGATCTGGGTTTCTCTAAAAAATTTACTAAGGTGCGCCACCACATCTTTTAACATATAAAAAAATCAGCCATACCCAGTTCGTAAATTTTTAGTTATGATTAATTTAGTAACTCTCTCTCTACTGTTTTTTTTTACAATTTTCTACAGGAAAGATTCACAAATTTATAGAGGTTTCCCAAATTCTCAAATATTTTCTTTTGAATTATCTATTGTGTTAAAAATTATTTCCTACAAAGATCTAAATCTTTCACGAAAATTTATCATTTTCTACAGAGAAGAATAATAATCTTGACACAGAGATTGCCTTTCGTGAGGTCACAGATCAGCGGCTAAAGCGCATCTTACTCTTGGATGACCCGGCTTCAATTGCTGCTATTAAGATGGTCCTTGGCAAAGGGCACTTAGAGAGGAATGAATTCGCTCGAGACAATGTGCACATTTCATCCCGGTTTCTTGCCATGCTCTTGGACCTTGATACACCGAAGGCAGAGGCTATGGAATTGATGGTCCGTCTGTTCCGGGACGATTTGCTTGGAGGCCTTGAAACGACTTTGAAGGCGGCCTTTATTGGTAAGGGTTTTCCGCGTCCTTCAGACCTAGCTTTTCTATGGGAGTCTGATGAAGCTGTCAAAGTTTATCCCTTCCTCTTGGATCTCAAAGGGCCCGCATTATCAAGGCACCGAAAAATTGCAGCTGTGTCGGTGGATTTCCTGAAGCGAAAACTGAAGATGGTGCTGGTGGACGGGATGGATTGGTTGGATGGTTTCGTTAGTTTTGCAGAGCTAAATGGTTTCTGGTGAATTAGTGTGGTGTTGGTTGTTGCTCGTCTCTGGTTTCTTCTGATTCACGACTTGTTAATTTCGGTAGTATCAAACCCGAACTATATGTTTTTTTCTTTTTTTGTATGTTGAGGTTCGGCCTCTGTATCCTTTCCTCCGTTACGAAACTCTTTCTAGCTTGGGACTGTATGGAGCTGTTGTTTCTCCTCGTTAGCTCTTTTTTGGCTGACTAATGGTTATCACTGGTATATTTCCTGCTTAGCAGACGGCTGTAAATTTCTTTACTATCTATAAAATTACCACCTTACGGATCAAAAAAAATAATAATAATAATCTTGACACAGAGGATTACAAATTCCTACAGTTTCAATTCTATTTTCATGGAGGCTCTAAGATCTATCTATAATTTCCTTTAGCATAAATCTATTTCAAATAATCAATTTACACAGAGGATCTAAATTGTTTTCTACAGAGGCTCAACATTCATGACAATTTCTTTCCAAAAACAAAAGCTTCTAAAATAAAAGAATTCCTCTTCTAATATTTTCCAATTTGCAATACAATAAAATTAAATATCTCTTTCAAATTAAAATTCACAAAACAATAAGGAACTTGCTCTAGAAGATCTGACGATTCGAAGATTGATGCCGAGCTTCCTTTAATCTCCAATTGCCAAAGCTTCCTCTAGAAGAATTGTCACTTCCTATAGAACAAAATATAATCCACAACCAAGAATTTACAAAAAACTAGATTCAAGATTCCTAAATTTATCAAAGAGCTTCTAAGATCCATAATTTTCTCAAACCTCAAAACAATTCTACCATTTTTCCAAAAAAACCTCTCTTTCTTTCCCGTGAAAACAACTTCCTCTTTTTCTCACCCTTTCAATCAATTCCTCTGGAAATCAATTTTAAAACAATTAGAAAAAAAAACCTTTTAACTTCCAGTTAACACAACAAATATCTCTTCTTTAACAAACCAAGATATTTCTAAGATATTTTCCCAAATATGCATTTAAAATTGAAAAAATAATTTATTTAATCCAATTTACAATTAAATAACTTATTTATTTTAATTCCCAATTAATTTAATAATTAAAATTACTTTACAATATAACTTTAAATTAATTAATTAATTAATTAATACCAATATCTCCATACTAATTAAATACTTAATCACAACATATAATTTAATCTTCACAATAAAACTTGCACAATAAATAAAATATCAATACAACATGGATAAGGAACATGACCAACACACGGATTGACGACACACTGTGCTAGGGTAAAGGTTTGACAAGGTTAACCAGTTACTATCTCCCAATCAACATTATTGTTGAGTAGTGGACACACTCAAACCTGTGAATCCAGGTGGAGCCGATGTCCTATACCTGTTCACTCAAACATACAAATTAGAGTACACATTCATAATAGTCGAGGTGCTAGGAAATGGACTCTAGCAATCATATCTCATTCTCGTATGTCTCCATACATTCAATGGTACGATTCCGCCCTTTCCACCTATCCTCACAACATACTACTGCATCACTTAACTACCCAATAAATCCATCCATCATAATAATAACAAAACAATGTGCATCATACTCACAAAAGTACCTTCAGGAGCTCTTGTTCCATCTTCCTCTTCAGATTCCTTAGCTAGACTACCTACACATCCCAAGTGATAACAGAGGGGCACTACAAAATGTCTCCACCGAAGACACTGCATATAAGTTGTGGAAAAGGATAGGTGATATTTATCAAACTAAAAATTTGTCTAACAAGTTATATCTCAAAAGAATATTGTATTCTTTAAAAATGAAAGATGGTGAATCTATAGCAGATCATTTAAATGGTTTTAATGTTATTATAAGTCAACTTAAATTTGTAGATGTTAAAATTGAAGATGAAGATAAATGTATCTTGTTTCTTTGATCTTTGCCTGAATCTTGGGAAAATCTAATTATTGCCATAAATAGTGGTAATGTAGAATCTAAGATGGACTCCATGATCTCCATACTTATTTCAGAGGAGATGAGAATAAAGTCCATGAATGTGGGATCCCAATATGCCTTGCATATGTGGCGTAGGTCCAAAGAGAAAGGGCCTAAAGGGGATAATAAGAGGGATAAGTCAAAAGGACGTTCTAAAACCCCTAGAAAGAGTAGAGTAAAGTGTTGGAATTATGGTAAAAGAGGGTATGTGAAGAAGGAATGTAGGAATAAGAAAAATAATTTTGGTTTCTCCATGGAGAAGTCCTTTGATGATGATTTTGATGCTTTATTTATTTTAGCTAGCACTATTAATGATGATGATTGGCTTATTGATTCAAGTTACTCCTACCACACGACTCCTCACAAGGAGAGCTTTACTAATTACAAAGAATATGATGGGGGATAATTTTTCCTTGGTGTCAAAAACACAAAGAGGATTGATTGTAAGGGAAAGGTAAAGTTGTGTTTCAGTGATGAGACGATTAAAATCTTGATAATGTTATGCATATTCTAGGACTTGCAAGAAATTTACTTTCAGTGTCCAAGTTAAATGATTCTAGAATGAATGTGATATTCGATAAGTTTGGTTGCAGGTTAGTAAGAGGGAGTTTGGTGATAGCTAAAGGATCTCGGATAGGGACTTTGTTTAGCCTAGATGCCTCTACTATAAGTAACTCTGCCAATGTAACTAACACTGAAAAATACATGTATGTTGTGGCACCATAGATTGGGTCACAAAGGTGAAAAAGGACTTAAGACTATTTTGAACAAAAAATTGGTTGATGGTATTTTTTATTATTCTATTGGTAAAAATATTTTTTGTGAACATTGTGTGTTTGGTAAGCAAAATAGATTATCATTTTCTAGTGGAACTAATAAGGAAAAGAGATTATTAAAGATCATTCATTCAAATGTATGTGGGCCAGTGGATATTGACTCTTTGGGTAAATCTTCATATTATGTCTCTTTCATTGACGATGTCTCTCAAGATACACTTGGATTTATTTTATGCATTCTAAATCTAAAGTTTTCACTAAGTTTAGGAATTTAAAGCCTTTGTTGAAAAGCAAATATATTATAAGATAAAAGTGTTAAGGTCTAATAATGGGGCTGAATATTGCTCCAAAGAATTTGATGAATTTTGTAAGCATGCAGGTATTGTTCAACAAAAGAAAACTCCTTATACTCCCCAACAAAATGGAGTAGCAAAAAGAATGAATTGAACCATAATGGAAAGATATAGGATTATATTAAGTAGTGCTAAGTTTGATATTTTTTTTTTGGTAGAAGCAGTTGATACTGCTTGTTATTTAATTAATAGATCTTCTTGTTCAACTCTTGTTCATAAAAATCCATATGAATTGTAAATAGGTAAAAATCCTTTTGTTTCACACTTAAAGGTATTTGGTTGTGAGGATTTTGTTCATGTGTGTTAAGAGAAGCAATCTAAATTGGATCCATAAACATAGAAATGCATCTTTGTTGGTTACGATGAGAATGTAAAAGGTTATAAGCTTTGGAATCCTCTAACTCATAAAATAATTGTCTAAAGATGTGTTTTTCAAGGAATTTAGAGCTTACTCAAGAGAAGAACAACCAAAGGAGAAAGATAAGACAAAGATAGTACACTTTGAGACAAAGATTGAGAAGCAAGAAGATTCACGTGTGGAAGATTAGTTAGATGGATCTAAGGATGGAGAAGGAGAGGGTTTAGATAGTTCAGAGGATGTGCAGGATGGGCACACATAAGAAGAATAGGTAGATCCCATTACTCCTACCTTAAGGAGGTCCACAAGGCAACCAGGAGGAGATGATGAACCTATATCTTTCAGGGAGGCTCTCTCTTTGGAGGAAAGTGAGTCTTGGTTGTAGGCCATGCAGGAGGAGATGATGGCTTTGGATAGTTGTAACACCTGGGATCTTGTTAGTTTTCTTAAAAGAAGGAAGCCAATTGGATGCAAGTAAGTATTTAAAAAGAAATTTGGTGTAGACGATCGATAGGTTAACACTTTGGATAATGTTACAAATTCTCTCACGAAGCCACTGACCACAGATAGGTTCTCTTGGTGCAAGAAGGCCATGGGCCTTAATCACCGTACTTGATTTATTATTTGTATCTTTTGGATGAAATTGTAATGTATTTAATGTCAAGTGGGAGAATGTTAGGTTAGGTGAAATTTTACCTTGCAAACCTATGCCATTTTTATTTATTCATATTTCTTGGAAAGTGTCCTAGGGGACATGTGAGAAATGTAATTAATTTTGGATATATTGTAATTGCATTTTTAAGATGGAATTTAATCTTGGAGGAGGTTACACATAACTAGAGGGAAAAATAATCTCTCCTATGTGTGCACATTGGGAATGTGAAGAGTCTTGAGTGGGGAGCCAAGTTTGGAGGGAAACAACTATCCACTGGTGTGCCACTTGGAAGCTAAACAGTCACGGGAGCATCCTGAATGCTAGAAGTTGAAGGTCTATGGGTTAAGGGCCCATGTTGAAGCCTTTTGCACATTAATTAATTTATTATCATGAATCTTGGTTTTCTAAGGAAGGGGCATTGGTTTTTACAAGTGGTTTTGACACCTCTTGTTTTGGTTTACCATTTGTGGTTTTGCCTCCCACAAGTTCTATAAATTGGAGCCTTGAGATGGTAGTTGCATCTTGTGTTATTTGTAGGTGTATGAAAGCATCTAGGTTGTAGGAGAACAAAAAGGAAGTGTATTGTGGTCTTTTGAAGATAAATAATATACTTGCCCTCCTTTCTCATGTGGAGTTTTTTCTCAAAAGGGTTTCTCCACGTAAATTTGGTGTCATATTTGTTTGCTGATTTTTCTATTATGATGAATGTGTAATCACATACATTAAATCACATTTGGTAATCTTATTTTCATAGTTGAATACACATACATAAGTTAATATTAGTGCTTAGTTCCACCTTATTTTCAACAATTAGTGTAATCAATAATTAGCTAATAATTAATTAATCATTAATTATTTTTAGGCTTATTTCACTTCATTCACTTAAGCTAAACTTAGGAGTGTTTTTTTCTTTTATTATATCGAGTTAATATTAGATCATTTTGTCTCATTACATATAATGACGACAATTGTCATGATCTAATCCTTTTCTCATCTAGGGTTTTCTCTTATAAGCATTATCCTTCATTGTATAAGTTTTTCTTTTTGAGAAGATAGCAAATATTTTCTTGCAACCCTTGTTCATGGAAGGTGTTCTTGTTTGTTGTTTTGATCTTGTTTCATAATGAGGAGATGATGAACCTATATCTTTCAGGGAGGCTCTCTCTTTGGAGGAAAGTGAGTATTGGTTGTAGGCCATGCAGGAGGAGATGATGGCTTTGGATAGTTGTAACACCTGGGATCTTGTTAGTTTTCTTAAAAGAAGGAAGCCAATTGGATGCAAGTAAGTATTTAAAAAGAAATTTGGTGTAGACGATCGATAGGTTAACACTTTGGATAAAGTTACAAATTCTCTCACGAAGCCACTGACCACAGATAGGTTCTCTTGGTGCAAGAAGGCCATGGGCCTTAATCACCGTACTTGATTTATTATTTGTATCTTTTGGATGAAATTGTAATGTATTTAATGTCAAGTGGGAGAATGTTAGGTTAGGTGAAATTTTACCTTGCAAACCTATGCCATTTTTATTTATTCATATTTCTTGGAAAGTGTCCTAGGGGACATGTGAGAAATGTAATTAATTTTGGATATATTGTAATTGCATTTTTAAGATGGAATTTAATCTTGAAGGAGGTTACACATAACTAGAGGGAAAAATAATCTCTCCTATGTGTGCACATTGGGAATGTGAAGAGTCTTGAGTGGGGAGCCAAGTTTGGAGGGAAACAACTATCCACTGGTGTGCCACTTGGAAGCTAAACAGTCACGGGAGCATCCTGAATGCTAGAAGTTGAAGGTCTATGGGTTAAGGGCCCATGTTGAAGCCTTTTGCACATTAATTAATTTATTATCATGAATCTTGGTTTTCTAAGGAAGGGGCATTGGTTTTTACAAGTGGTTTTGACACCTCTTGTTTTGGTTTACCATTTGTGGTTTTGCCTCCCACAAGTTCTATAAATTGGAGCCTTGAGATGGTAGTTGCATCTTGTGTTATTTGTAGGTGTATGAAAGCATCTAGGTTGTAGGAGAACAAAAAGGAAGTGTATTGTGGTCTTTTGAAGATAAATAATATACTTGCCCTCCTTTCTCATGTGGAGTTTTTTCTCAAAAGGGTTTCTCCACGTAAATTTGGTGTCATATTTGTTTGCTGATTTTTCTATTATGATGAATGTGTAATCACATACATTAAATCACATTTGGTAATCTTATTTTCATATTTGAATACACATACATAAGTTAATATTAGTGCTTAGTTCCACCTTATTTTCAACAATTAGTGTAATCAATAATTAGCTAATAATTAATTAATCATTAATTATTTTTAGGCTTATTCACTTCATTCACTTAAGCTAAACTTAGGAGTGTTTTTTTCTTTTATTATATCGAGTTAATATTAGATCATTTTGTCTCATTACATATAATGACGACAATTGTCATGATCTAATCCTTTTCTCATCTAGGGTTGTCTCTTATAAGCATTATCCTTCATTGTATAAGTTTTTCTTTTTGAGAAGATAGCAAATATTTTCTTGCAACCCTTGTTCATGGAAGGTGTTCTTGTTTGTTGTTTTGATCTTGTTTCTAAGTGTGTTTCACAATTTCAATTGTGGAGTCTTCAAGCATTGCATGATGGAGGATACACCATAAGAAGTAAGTTATACAAGCAATCTAAACTTTTTTTTGCTCTAGTATGTGGTTCATGGGCTCCTCAAACCTTTACTTGGAACAATAGTCAATTGATTTTGATCCAACAAAAGAAACCCCTTCTTGGGTTCCAATTTGGTCTTCCTTTATTTTTTGGTATAATGAATTTCTACAAGTCATAAGAAATGCTATCAAGACATACAAAATATGGACACCACTCAAAGAAAAAATATTTGTAGCATAGATTTGTATGGAAATAAATCTTGATAATGAGTTCCTTAAATCTATTAATTTGAAATTAAAGGTCAAAAAAAGTTGAAATTAGATTCAAATATGTTTCAAAAATATTGTCGCTAATAAACAAAGTACTTCAAAATCATTAATCAAAGTCAAAAGAAAACTTGGCAAATTTTTTGCATTTTTGCAAAAAGTCCCTTCTTTCCTTTTGAGATATTTCTTCATTTTGAACCCTTTGCAAGACATTTCTAATAATGTTAGTATTCCCTTCCCCTTCAGCCCTTGCCACCTACCCACCCCTCTTGTATTTTTATGCCTTTTTATTAATATATGTGATACTCTTATAAAAGAGTTATTTATTCACTTAACTAATTTATTTATTTATGGTTTATATTAAACACTTATGTTCTATTTATTGATTTTTTTTTTTTGAAAAAATAAAATAAATAATTTTAAAGTAAAATAAAGAAATTCTTAGGTAAATAGAATAGTCTAATGTCCTACTTAGTTTTTGTCTAATTAAAATTTCAAGATCAATCTTCTTATATTATGATAATGTTTAAACATGATTCCTATAATTTCATGCAACAATAAGATGTTTTCTATTGACATATGTCCCCAAAAATCTTTGCATATCTTATTCAAATATAAAAATTGCATTTAGCAATTATTCAACACATAACAACTATCATCTAATTTTTTTATTGTCTTCAACTCATACAAACATCAAATTAAAATAATTTTCATTATACTCGACACTTTTTGGTTTAGTACTCTTGAATTTGTTCTTCGCATTCACAATTTACCAAGAAGGAAAGCACAATTACTTCACAAGACATTGAAAAAAAGCTAAGGGAGTTTATAGAGATTGGGGTCATAATATTTAGGATGAAGTTATTCATTATTAGAGTTGTTCTATTATTATGAATGCAGGTGTTTATGGAGTAGACCTTGATTCTCTTACAATCTTCACTCTAGGATTAAAAACCTTCACCCTCTTTGATCTCTTCAATAATGAAGATGTCGATGTCAACTTGGAAGAGTGTACACTACTAATTTAGTCACCAAGTTTCCTACTGTGAAGTAAGATTGTAATACTATTAAGCACCTTCTAAAACTCACATCTAATATTTAAGAGTGCAAAGCTCATGCTCCACACAGTGCAACCACTCCTTTAAAATGGTGCTCTCATCTTTCAAATAAGAAATTTGGTACTAGCCATTAATGTGGATTTAAAGTGTTCGAGGATAAGTCATTTCAAAGTGGCTCAAGTTCTAATCCAATCTCTACTCAAACTTTTCATGCATGATTTCTACACACTTTCCAAGATCTGGTTCAAACAAATTAACATAATGTTGGCTCCTATGGTGAACTCCTAAAAGGCTTTTCATGTAGCCAGTAACTATACATGCCCTACTCCTAGTTTACTTTTTCAATACCATAAGTCAATATACTACAAAAAGCAGAGGCAAGGGTAAAGGGGGAAGAAGTATTTACAATGCTAGGGATTCCACCATTTTTTGTTAGGAAAAATAAGGTATCTCAACCTGGGAGAAGCTAATCTCTCAAAAAACGTACCTATGTATATATATTATAACATAACACCCCATCCCCTTGCCACTCTCCTGACAAAACATACCAACAGTAGGAAACAGGTGGATGGAGATAGAGACGAATGAACAAACGACAGAAATTGATAGACGATGATGGACAAATTTTTTCAGATTTATAGATTTTTAAAAATGAGCGAGAGGTTTAAAGGGAGCAAGAATTTTAAAAACAATTCACAGGTAGTTTTACAGGTTCAATCGCGTCTACTATGGAGAGTGACAAACATTGATGGAGACAATATATTTTCCAGTGGTTGATTGTGGCCACCAAGGAGAATGCAGAGGCTATAGTACCTATGTTCTCTAGTAGTGAGTGTTTCCAGGGACACATGAAAATTATATGCAAGATAAAAGGTTTGATCACATTGTTCGAAGAACTCAAAATGTGATGGTGGCAATAAGTCCACACTTTGAGGTTCTACAAAATTTAGCTTGATAGTATTTTCTATGGAAGATAAAGGAGCAGTCACATTGGATTGCATAGGTGAAGATAATAGAGAAATATATATGTAGCTCATTGAATCGATGTTGCACTTTGCAATGCCTGGGTTTCTCTTCAGTGAAACAAGAGCTTGCTTCTCAGACTGTATATTTAATTTGTTATAATACATATGAATCATTCTTGTTTTAAATAACTTATCATGTGCAGTGTCTCATATTACTTTCCCAATCTTGATGAAAAGAAGGATGAGTATGAGGTTGTCCTTGTTAATCTCATGATAGGTGCCCACAAACAAAAACCTCGTATGGATCTCAATGTAAGATGTTTTTCCCCCAAAGGTTTATATGTGGTTCTAATAGCATTTATTATTCTTGGAGATTGACATTGTGGTTTTATTTGTTCCTTTGATCCATGCAGCCCCTTGGACAAATACTTGCACTTCAAGATGGAGATCTAACCTTATGTGGTAAGGATGTTTGCAGTTTTATTTTCTTGTTGGTTGTCACTGATTTTCTTGGAGTACCCATTTGGTTTAATGAAATAAGACTAAAATCTAGGACCCCCTATTGAATTTGTGAGTTCTTTGTCTCTAAGGTATGAACACTTTTTGTGATTAGGGCTTTTGGTAAAATCTTCATTACAATTCAAGCATCACCCATTTCTCAAGTTTAACTTGTAGTCTGCTTACATTTAGCTTTAGTTTCAACTGCTTCTTCAAAGTGAAAATTTTCCTTTAGGGTCAATATTCTTTATATGAAAGAGGCTTTAATGTTGTTTGGGTTTAAAATTAGGAGTTTAGAATGGTATTTCTTTGTTGACATATATTTTTAGAGAATGAATTATTTTTGGATTTGTGATCTTGAAAATTGGGAATCAAACTTCATAATTTTTCTTTTCATATTGTATATAGCTTTTGGTTTTGATTGCACAAGTTTTTTCTCTTCTTTTGCTTTATGCTTTCTAATGATGGATCATAAAATTTGATCCAAAAAATAGTAGAAGAAAACTCACACAATCAAATAAAAAAACACTTCATACTAATAGTATCTCTTCCTAAACTAATGACCCAATTCAATTGAACAAATATCAAGGTAAACATACTCTTTTTATAATCCATGCTAGAGGTTGTAACTTGGTGGCTCTCAGTGCTTAAATTGATAGTTGTCTTCAAAGGAAATTGAGGTGAATTCTTGTTGTAGATTTAGGAAATAGTTCATATTGTTAGTTTTAAGATTAGATTAAAGACAAAATTTAATTCAAAATAATCACACAATAACACAACAGATACCCTGGGAAAACCCTCCTCTTGAGGGAGAAAAAACCAAGCAACAATATATCACTTATATATTGAATCACAAGAAGAATGTCTCCTTTACAATAGGCCGATATAAAGGCCAAAATATGAGCACCAAAATATGATGCAACACAGAAATACAATAATGCAATTCGCTGATGGTAACAACTTAGTCTTCTACTATATCAATTTGCTCTTGATGAAGAACTCACACTTGAATTATTTCAATCTCAATGATGAACACGAATGGAATGGATGATTATTAAATAATGAAACACATCGAATATATATAGAAGTGGAAAGGGAGAGACACATCCCTTGATACTTCATGTCAACCTCCAACCAAGAGATATAACTCTAAATAATTGTGTCCCTTCATAAATGAGGTTGGCCTCACTTAATAACAATTATTAATTCTCTTAATGAATTCACATTCATAAGGTATATGATGTCGGCCTTTTAGAGATCGTACCACTTCATGAGATCGAGCCTTCAAAATATGATATTACAATTCAAATAGTTGTTAAGGCTATCATTTGAATTGCCTTCAGGGAGACGAGAAGTGCTGGAAGTAGCAACCGAACACTGCTCTATAACATCAACACAGATGACCCATTTAATTGGGTGTAATTGGATCATGGTATGTTATAATTTTGTTATGATCTGGGAACTATGATTCTTCTTAGTTCTAAGAGTAGAAATGAATATTATTATATGACTCAAATTTTGTTGGGGTTTCTTATTCACTTATTTTTTTTGTGGATCTATATAGGCAATGGGCTATGACTTTGATTATGATGATTATTATAGGTATATAAATGTTATATTTGCTTGTTTGTGATGATGCTTTTTCAAATTTATTTGGTACACTTTTAGCTCAAATTCTTTGTTGATTTTTTTCTTTAGACTACTACTTTTAATTAATTATTTCTGTAGTTTTGTTCATGGAAGATTGTCATATGAGAACCTTAAACATGATCCAATTTTGAAGAGCTTGTTATTAATCATGCCTCAGCAAAAAATTGTAAGTTTATATGGCTCAAAATATTTAGATTCTTAAAATTTGAAAATAATTTTAAATTCCTAGTTCTTGAGCATCCATAGAATTGTTTGAAATTTGAAAGCATACTATTTGATCCTTTATATTGTGAGACAAATATTTACAAAAGGTGACAAAGTTCATGCTGTAAAGTGTTGAGCAAACTTGGGTTGGAAGATTGTTTTGAAGGTGTGATATTATTTGAAACACTCAATTCTCATCTAGAAATTATTGAAAATAGTAACACATGGTGTTAGAATTGTGAAACAAGCACAAAACCACGAGCCACAGGATCAAACAACAAACAAATACACCTTCCACACAAGAGATTTGCAAACAATATATGAAATATTCCTTAACAAGAAAAAGCTACAAAAGCAAGAGACTTTCAAGAAGACATGAAAGCTCGAGATAATTACAATGAGGGTTGAGTGCTTATAAGAGCAAAACCCTAAATGAGAAAGGGATCAAATTATGACAAGTGTCAACATCACATGAGATGAGACATAATGATCTAATATTAGCTCAATTAATAAAGTATAAAAACACTCCTAAGTTTAGCTTAAGTGCATGAGAATAAATTAGAATAATAATCAATTAAAGATTAATTAATTATTAGCCAATGCATGATTACTCTAACACCCCCCCTTAAGATGAACTTAGGGAGTAGCTAAAATCCCTAAAAAGAGAATGTATGATGGGTCCCGACAAACAAGGCCATGTAAGGTACCCATGTACAAACAAAAGATCTCTATAATGCAGAGAAATAGAGAAAACCTCATGGGAAAAACTCCACTCCAAAAAGAGATGAAAGCCAAGTGAAGGACTGAAGAAGCCTCCAAACAAGACAATTTCTTGAAAAATAGGAACATGTAGAACATCCAAAAGCACGAAGTTGTAGACTGTTGTCGAAATATGACTGATAAAGTGTTGAAATGAAGAACCTCCCAAAATAGGAATGCAAGAGTTTCCATATGGAAAATGATCCATCTCAATGAAATGCATGTAACCAGCCGCTGATGTACACTACATCTGAAAGTACATAGGAACAAGAACTGGATACATAGATCACTCAACCGTGAAACTAGGAAGCATTAGCACCAATAGTAGAAATCCCCCCATAATGTTGAGAAGGGAGAGCCAAGATAGGTACACTGAAACTATGTGAAACCAAGAAGTGCATGTAGGAGAAACAACCTGCAAATAAAAGGGTGTGCAAACTAGGGTACACATGCATGAGGCAAGAATCACTGGGATTCACTATTGTTGTGGAAGGGACACTCACTTGAAAAAGGTGTGATGGCAAACTAAAGGAAAAACATCAACCCCCTCATGGCACTTTATATCATAGTGTGAATACAATAGGAACAACAGGATATATGAAATCCCCAAAAATATTATATACTAGAATGGCACTTTATCTTAGTACATCTACATAATAAGAAGTGCATACAATGGGAGCCCATAATATCCAGAAAAGGACAACATGCTGAAAATACAATTCTCTTATAGAAAAAAAGGAAACTGGTAGCACCATGATGAATGACACAAAAAAAAATGCACTTTCAAAAAAATGGCACCCAAAAATGTGTCTAGATGTAGAAAATATGACCTGTCAAAGTCTCCAAAATGAGAACTAAACAACAACAACACTAGGAAAATAGAATTCTAGAAAAAACCAGAAGCCAAAACTAGAAAACACCCACACCACCGCGAAGAGCACAAAATTCCACCCCGTTTCAAAAAAAATTGCACAAAAAAATATCATCGTACGACCAAGATATGGCCTCTAGAAGATAGGGTGCAAAATTGAAAAGCCCAATGGAGAGGGGATGAGTAGTGAAAAAGAACAGTATGTGTCTATGGGCCTGATGATCAGTTTAATTCTAGTTTATTTTTTCATTTTAGCATCTTTCCTAAGTTGAAAGCATTCATAATATAAAGAAATCCTTGCTTGAGATTTGAGAGGAAAATTAGAACTTTGAAAATGTTGAGGGCTTAGGAAGAGTAGTTGCTATTGAAACTATTGTAAATGCATAAAATATCTCATTGTAAAAAATGGATCACTATCATTTAGGGTTTTTGTCTTCCTATTAGAGGATCATCTTCCTCATTTCTATGATCTTGAATTGTATAAAATCTTTGGGGATGACAACCCTTCCATGTAGCATAGACTTTTACATCTAATCTATATGACAACCCTTCCATGTAGCATAGACTTTTACATCTAATCTATATAAAATTGATGATATCAATAGATAAAATTTTCATGTATGAAATTTTATCCTCTTAAAGAATATATCAAATGCA